>CM077240.1:4440000-4542500 GCA_039654775.1 Spinibarbus caldwelli
TTTAAAGCAACAGTTTGGACAGGACCCTTTTCTATTCTAACATGACAATGTCTCTGTGTATAAGCCAAGGTTCAAAAAGAAATGATTGATTTACTCAGTGTGGAAGAACTTGACTGGTCTGCAGAAAGCCAAGTCCTAATCCAAGCTGAACACCTCTGGTGTGACTTTAAATGCAGACCTTGAGCCAAAAACTCTTTACCAAACACCAATGTTCAGATGTTCGGTAGTGGCCATGTGAGGAGTTTTCACTCTTCTTCGTGTCATACATACAGGTGCATCTCAATAAATTAGAATGTCGTGGAAAAGTTCATTTATTTCAGTAATTCAACTTAAATTGTGAAACTCGTGTATTAAGAACCAAAGATTTAAATTACTGAAATTAACTTTTCCATGACATTCTAATTTATTGAGATGCACCTGTAAATGAAAAACTTCAAATAATGAATAAAGCACAAATATAACAAATACATTAAATTATAAATTAAAATGCCCCATCGGGACAAGACCACAGGAATCAGCTAAGCCCTTTACACAATCTGACATGGCTGGGGTTGGAATTGAACTGCGGGTTTTCGTCTGGCCAGAGGAGAACTGGCCCCCCAACTGAGCCTGGTTTCTCCCAAGGTTTTTTTTTCCCTCCATTCTGTCACAGAGGGAGTTTTGGTTCCTTGCCACTGTCACCTCTGGCTTGCTCAGTTGGGGACACTTAATTTCTAGCGATTATCGTCGATTTGATTTCACAGATACTATTTAAACTAAACTGAGCTAGACAATGACATCTCTGAATTCAATAATGAAATCCCTTTAACTGAAAAGTGTTTAATCTTATCATTATACATTATTGACACTCTGTCCTCCAATTTGATACTGTTAAGTGCTCTATTCTCCAATTTGATACTGTTAAGTGCTTTGACACAATCTGTATCGTTAAAAGCGCTACATAAATAACTTGACTTGACTTGACTACTGGAGAGCCGGATGGAGTGGAGCGTAGGACCGAAGGATAAAGTGCATCACTGGCTGACTCAAGACATACACAACTTGGTTCCAGCTGGTCAGAGCGCACTACTAGTATTTACACTGAGAGAGCTTCAGGATAAACAGTTAGAAGATCCTGTCCTGGCCCGAGTTCTTTCTTATGTCACCTGTGGCAGAAGGCCATCGAGACGCGAGAGGACAAAAGAGACGACAAAGATCTTGAAGACACTTAAACAGTGGGAAAAATGGAAGATGTTAGATGTAATTTTGTATCATGTGTGCAAAGATCAGCTTACAGGGAAAAAACGCTGGCAATATGTTGTCCCTGCCTCATTTGTTGAACAGGTCTTGCAGGGCGTGCATGACAAAGCTGGTCATCAAGGCCAGGCCAGAACTTTACTTGGCCAGAGAGAGATTCTTCTGGGTAGGCATGGAGCGAGATGTCAGAGTACGTTAAGTACTGTAAGCGCTGTGTGGTAAGCAAGACGCCTGAGCCAGAAGCAAGGGCACCACTCAAGAGTGTAACAACAACCAGGGCTCTGGAGCTAGTGTGTATCGACTTCTGGTGCGCAGAGGATCACAAGGGCGGGAGTGTGGACGTGCTAGTAGTTACCGACCACTTTACAAAGATGGCACATGCCTTTGCATGTAGCAACCAGTCAGCTAAACAAGTAGCTCGCCAACTATGGGACAGATATTTTTGCATCTATGGGTTCCCAGAGAGGATCCATACTCTCAACTCAACTTTATTTATATAGCACCAATAAAAACAACATTAGTTGACCAAGGTGCTGTACAATCAATAAAAAAAAAAAAAAAAAAAAGATACTGATCAAGGTGCAAACTTTGAGAGTGAACTGATCCAGGAGTTGATGCAGCTTGCAGGTGTCAGGAAGTCAAGGACGACGGCTCATCACCCTATGGGGAATGGTCTCACAGAGTGGTTTAATCGCACGCTAGGCAGCATGAAACGAGCATTACCACCGAGGGATAAACAACAATGGCCCCAGATGTTACAGACACTGGCGTTTGCCTACAACTGCATCGCTCATGAATCTACAGGTTACACACCATTTTACCTGATGTATGGAAGGATTCCTCGTCTGCCAGTAGATGTTATGTTCCGCAGTGTTGGGAGGGACGATGACATCACAGACTATGGCAGCTACGTCGCAAGGATGAGGGATGATCTCAAGGAGAGTCTTAGCCTAGCCCAAGCGAATGCAAGCTCAAGTCAGCAACGACAGACTGAACTCTATAACATGAGGACAAAAGGCTGTGACATTGAGGAAGGAAACTGGGTGTTACTAGCCAATAAGGGTGAAAGAGGACGCAGGAAGTTTGCTGATAAGTGGGAATCGGTACCTTATGCTGTGGTCTCAAAAGACCCCAGATGCCATACTTTCCGAGTCAAAAACACCAGCACTGGCCAAGAAAAGGTGGTACACTGTAATCTTATGCTGCAGGCCAACTTTTTACCCCTTGAGGTAGAAGAGAATGAGTCTTGTCATGATGGCTCACTATTCAGTCAGGAACAGTCGGATGAGACTTCGATGCAGAGCTCAACACCACAGTATGATCCTCCTGAAACAGCATTGCTGATTGGGTAGCCTCCTTGCCTTCCACAGATGATTCACTTGAAGGAAGATCAGATACAGGAGATCTGGAGAGTGCATTGGATCCTGGAGAGCCCGATAGATTAACTAACAGCCAAGACCAAGAGACTAAAAATGATTGTCCTCGTTTCAATTCTCGGATCATTCCGCCAAATTCAACATACACTCAAGATGGTGTATGTACTGATGGTACCATGCCTGGTGCCAAAGAGCGGCATAGGGCCATCAGTACACTGTCTATTTCCAGTGCACCCCCTAATATGTCTGAAGTAGTGACTCTGGTTCGAACACCGGTTGGTAGGCTAGTTAGGCCTGTGAATAGACTGATTCAGAATATGACTCAGCAAACACATTAACAAATTCACAACACAGTCAGTGATGCCACTAAGTCCTTTTTGTTATAGGAAACTTTGAGTTAAATCGGATCTACATAAAAATTGAGGTAAAAGGGAAAACCAGTTACTTAAATCAAATTGAGCGGTGTTCAAGGCACCTCTTTAGCAAAAGAATATCTGAGAGCCTGATCAACTTTCTTTTGTTCTTTTTCCTGTGATGTTCGGGTAACATGTATGTTGCATGACGGAATGGTGTGGTGAGTAACAAATGACTTGCCTTATTTGCTCCCTTATTGAATTGACAAACATGTAGTAGCACAAGTTTTGTGAAGTTAAGGGGGGAGTATGTAGCCGATTGATTGAGACATCCGAGTTAATATATATATATATATATATATATATATATATATATATATATATTACTATTATTATTATTATTAATAATAATAATAATAATAATAATAATAATAATAATAATATTTTATTTATTTATTTATTTTTTTATGTAAGGAGAAATGTTCTATAAATGAGTTAACTTCAGCAAAACTTGCATTTAATGTTCTATTTTCAATGGTTCCAATTGGGAGTTCCTATCAATTGTTGTAGGTGGGGCCTTAATTAGTGGGACACCGAAGAAAATTATATCACTTCTCACATATGCGAACAGGGAAGCAGAGGGATGTGAGAGTACGCCTTCTAATGTCTGTTTATACTAATCTTGCCTCACTACTCTGTTTAAGGAATAAATTCAGTGACTCCGTCATCCCATTCATGGTGTAGTCGTGTTTCTGTGGTGTCCGGAGGTTACCATTTGAAGTCTGCTACACTTTTATCTCTTGCTGGTTTGCATCTATCTAAAGAGAATTTGATGATCACCACCAGAAGCAAATGAAGCTCTCGAAGTTGTTCAGGGTTTACTTTAGGACTATTTAACACTGCTTTTTTTTTGTTCCGTTCATGGGTAAAAATAAGCTTATGGATTTAATATTCACAGCCTTGAAATGCCTGTTTCATGTGTGCACCAGCCTACATTGTCGTATTCAATACATCCTAATAGGGAAAAGATGACCTTTTCCCTATTAGGCCAGAATGCATAGAATGCTCATTCTGATACCTTAAAATTAAAGTACAGTGTGTGTCCATGTAGATGATCAAGATACATTGTTTTGAAGAGTTAGGAAACCCCTTTTTTAATGTTAACCGATACATATTTATTATTAAGGGGTAAAGTGTTTTTTTTTTTTTTGCATGATTCTGAGCCATTCTGAGACCTCACTTACTGGGAGGAAGACTGGATCTCAGTGGCCTATAAATACCCTTCAGCATGATCTCAGTCAAGAGAATGCGCAAGGTGGCAGAATTGCTCAGTATAGTCCTTGTGGTGTCTCCCCACTGCCTGTGATACGGCAGCAACATACAGTATATGATCAGTTGAGTTGTTCTGTCACATCGGAACCAGGAGGAAACAAATAAATCTAAACAGATTTTTATAAAAGAAACCAGAACGAGAACACTCACAACAGAAACATAAACTGACAAAGAACTACAGGGAAACAGAGCTTATATAGGGCTTAAAGGGATAGTTCACCCAAAAATTAAAATTCTGTCGTCATTTACTCACCCTCATGTAGTTCCAAACCTGTATGAATTTCTTTGTTCTGCCAAGCGCAAAGGAAGATATTTTGAAGAAAGTTTGTAAGCAGGCTGTTTTGGGGCACCATCGACACCATCAACATTTTATTTAAGCGTCTAGGTTGTGCTCTCATGATTTTAATCCTGGCAAAATGCGACAGTAGGCCAAATGGTAGGTAAAAAAATTTATTCACCATCTTCTGTACCCTCAGCCGATTTACAGTATTTGCAAAGATCATCCCTTGTCCAAAACTGAGCGTATTGTCTAAAAGAAAAGTTATGACTGCTGCATATTTACACTTAACTAAACATTGATCTGTGCTTCATGTCTAGTGGGAAGCGTAGCCTCACCACATAGATTTAACTCCGCATAGCTAAATAAAACAGGCTGGGCGCAGATTAATATTTCTGAAATAAATATTTCTTTGAAACATGTTAGGTTGCACAGAAGAAAGCCCGATCTAGGACCTGTCTGGTACAGTTCGGTACTGCTATAGCAACAGAGGACTATTACATTGTTGAACAGAACTGAGGAACAACTGATGACATCACAGGTTAAGATTTGGTTGACCAGTCAGCGGAAAGGGGCGTCTCGTGACCGCCCACATGGGTTAAAAGAATTTTGAAGTCATTTATCCATTTTCTACTTGTGAAAAAAAAAAAAAAAATCAAGCCGAAATCTCTTTTTTTTTTTTTTTTTTAAATCAATGAAAAAAAAAAGGAATAAAGTTGCTATTTTTTTCGTTTCTGCTTATTTCATTTCAAACTGAAAAACGAACTATCAAAACGTACATGGGCCTACCACAATATAAACTTCTTATTAAATTGTTGTAAATAAATATCACATTTGCAACTGGTCAGTGTTCAAAAAATGCTGGGAAATCACTCCATGTAACCCCACGAGAGTGATTACTGATTGGCTGTCTAAAACAGCCTATTGGCTACCCTCAAAGCTGCTACATAGTAACGACTTTCTACTTCGAGGACTTTGACAGAAATGTAGTGGAGGGAAAATGATATTTGTCTTTCAAATGTAGTGAAGTTAAAGTCATAAGTTTCTAGAAAAAAATAATACTCAAGAAAAGTACAGATACTCAAAAAGTGTAAGTACAGTACTCATGTACTTCATTACTGTCCACCTCTGCTGTTTTGTGAGAGTTCCTGAACTTTGGTTTCATGGGGAGATCAGACCAACCTTACAAAGGCAACTTGGTTATACAAAAGATATCAAGCTCACCAAACATGGGCTCTCATATTTCAGATAAGTAACCATATATGCTGATATGCACAACTTCATTTGCATAAATGAAGGCATATATGTGAGTGCAAGGCTGCCGGACTGATGCCAGGGACGGTCACTTCATAAAGAACCTCAGTTTCAGTAACAACTCAAACTCACAGCAGGTCACCATTAACAGGTAAGACATGGCACAAGGTTTGACACAAAGTCACATCTTTTTACTTGTAAAATGTGGCTCATCACAGATTGTCTATTCATCAGGTTAGATGCTTTCATTATTTATGAAATATGTGATATTTCATAGCTGTAGATAACGTGGCAGCAGGGGATGATGAATTTCGGTGTGGTGATGGCCTTTGCTGTGCTGCAGATCAGTCTACAGCCAGCTGGAGTGGATTCCAGCCTGTCCATTCCAGCAGAAGACACTTCTATGACTGAAAGAGCTGGTGTGTTTGCTTTTATAGTATAATTCTTATTAGATATACAGTACATTTTTGTGGAAGCACTGTGAAAAGGATTAAGACACTATAAGTCTATGTGATCTCACTGTTTAGTTAATCATTGAACATATAGCAGCGTCTATTGCAGGCTACGGACATACTGTGCTTACATATGTCTGTTCAATGCTACACACAGTGAAACCAAAATTTATTCAGACACCTTCAACATTTCTCACATTAATACAGTTTATTCACTATAGTTTAGTAAATGGTAATAAAATATGACAGGAACTCAAGAGTTAAACTGTGTCAGAACAAATTCATCTTGATAATGTCAGATAACTTTGATAAAGTTATGTAATGATGAATTTGCCTGAATAGCTGTCAGCTGTTAAATTTAAATACATAATTAGATCATACCAATTTAGGTCAACCAATTACCAAGCAATGCTTCATTTTGTTCAGTCTGTGGTGTAAAAAGTTTGCATTGGCAATTTAAAAAAAAAAAAAAAAACAAACAAACAAACAAAAAAAAAACACTTAAGCAAAACATGGTCAGGTCAAAGTGTCTGAATAATTTTTGATCCCAAATTTTTATCAGTTTTACTGGTAGTCCAATGTATGAAGAATTTTTGGGTATAATATGTCAGAGTTTACTTCATTTTGCTATCCTCACTAGCATAAATGAACTATAGTGTCCTGCACCCACTAGTAAAAAATTATATCTGAATAATTTTTGGTTTAATTGTATATTCTTTCAGCTTGCAATTTATCTCAAGAAAAAAGTATAATCTTTATCTTTAATCTTTAAAGAAAAATCAGTCATGAAGTATATATGTATATATATTGAAAATAAAACAAGAGGAACCGGATAGGAACATCTGAGTAAGGTCATTGGTTATGAACTGTATAAAATAGAGAGATGCAGTTGAGACTGTTAAATGTTCTGCAGGCATCTCGGCTCTTTTTGTTTTGACCAATAAAGTCAAATGTTTTGGCATCTGGAACTCCTCGACTTGAGAGGTTTTCTGTAGGAGAGAAATGTTTACAATACTTTCTGTGCAGGTTTTCTCATCCTGCTCACTGACTTACCTCTGCCTCCCCACCTGACTGAAAACACATTGTCAGCTGAATCAGTTATGTGATACCAAATTTAGTATTTCATGGCAAAATGTAGTAAAACTTTAGTTAAGTGTACATAATTAATTCAATCCCCTAGATTAGTCATTTGACACCCCATACTGGAGCTGTTAATAACTATATTTGATCTCGCAGCGTCTATGCAATGATGAATAATTTGTTAACCCTAAAAGAAAACTGGCGTGTTCTGTGTATTTGTCTTGCAGAGTCCTCTCGTGCTCATCATCTTCTTCCTCGCAATTCAAAGGACAAGCAAAAGAGTGCAACTGAGTTCCAGAGCTTCTTGGAATGGACAGAAATGAATCCACCTAAGGATGTGCCTAAGGATGCTGTCACTGTCTTTGACAAGAAATCAAAGCAAACTTTTTATGTTGCTAAGTCTGAAGACTGTAAACCTTGCTTCTATGACAGTGCTAAAAAAATATGTTGGGATATTAAATCTTATGGGGAATTCAAAATAGCAAATGCTGTCCCTAATCCAAAAGTTTCATTTCTAGTGAATAAGGATAACTTCGAATTACTCCAGTGGAAGAAATCTTCATATGGAGAGATTCCACCTTTGGCAGTAGAGACTTGTAATGGTTACTTTATTGCTAGAGATGATGTGGGGTTAGGCTATATGACCGAGAACAGTTTAATGGTGCTTGGTGATACAAAACAGGGCACCACAGAAAATGAGGTTCTCACCCTAAACCATGATATTAAAGGGCAACATTTAACCATTACTGAGTATAATATTGCAGCACAGGTGACATCAGAAAACACAGAAGTACTGAAACATTTCACAGCTTCCAACAGGAACTGTGATCCAGCCAAACATCAGGTGAAGCTGGACCAAGGCATCGATAAAACAGTTTCTTTCCTAAAGACCCATACACATACAGTTGGAGGGACAGGAGAGACCACATTCAGTGGTAAGGTTCCACTTTTAGCAAGTATAGGAGGAAAGCTTGGCTTGAAATATGACTATAGCCGCCTCAAATCTAAGACTACATCCACAGTTGAGAAAAGCCTGCATTCATTGAGTATGGAGGTGCAGGTTCCTGCCAACCACATTTGTAGCATCGACATTAAAAGCAATACCTTCACAGCTGAAGTCCCGTACACTGGCCAGCTCACTAGAATATACAACAGCAATGATATACGCAGAACCTTGATCAATGACATCTATAGTCATCAGGAAGTAGCAGAAATCCAAGCACTCGTGAATCCCTGCGCTCCACTTTCAGATGGAAAGAAATGTTCTCAGTAATACAAAATGAATGAAGTATATGTTCACCAGTATGTCATGCTGTGCTCTCTGATCACAAAATTCCTCAAGAATCACCAATAAATTGACTTTAAGCAGACTACTAGTTCTTTCCTTGGCCTGTTTTATTAATTCAGTCATTCCTTATTTTAGAGTTGATTAGTTTGAATGCTGATGAATTGACTAAAAGAACTTTGTTTTTTTCAACTGCTTACAAAATCTTTACTTGTCACACAATTTCTGAAAGCTGACACTCAAAACAGCAGAAGCACACACCAAATCTGCAAAACCATACACTAATTCTCGGCCAATTTCATAAAACACTTTTTGCAAAACACAACACACAATTCTCTATGTACCACACACAAAAAAACAGGAAGTGTCTTGATTTCCTTTTTCAAACAGGAACATTTAAAATGCCACACTAATTCATCAGTGCCTCACACTAACTCCTCACATGTGCAAACACTCTTTGCTTTACTTAGTTTTTTTTACTATTGCTTAGGCACGGTTTTAAAAACAAAGCTCATTTTGTCAAAACACTACACGCAATTCACACATCCACACACACAAGTATCAGAACACCTCAGATCTTTTGCATAATGAAGCACTTCATTCAAAACGTTACAATAATTTAACAAAACCCAATTTTGGCACCGTATGGCACACATATGTTTCATACAACATACATTTTACATTTTTCTAATGATATACTGTAGTCTGGGTTTGATTTTTTTCAAAAATATTGTTAGAGTACAGTACATGATTGACCAAACACACACAAGACCAGCACTGTACATTGATGAAAATATTTATTTCTCTCCACATTGTAAAATCAGTCAATACATCCATGCATTTCCAAAAGTTGCATATTGCACTGAAAATCTGAACATATTCTAAATGCAATATAGAACATAAACAACATAAAGATTTGTAGAGAGAAAAAGAAAGCATAAAAAATAAACAAAAAATAAAGCATAAAAAATAAACAAAACAACATCATCAACATTATCTCTTCCCTGCATCTGGCTATAGCACTTCGTCCACATCCTCTCTTGCAAGACAGTGAGGGAAGAATCTTCTTGAGTGGCGAATCCATCCTTGCACAGACCCTGAATCAATCTGGTCACAGGCCTCCTCCATAGCTTGAATGAGGGATATCCTGACAAAGGGCTGGAGATCGTAAACCATCCAACGCCATTCCAAAAAAAAAAAAAAAAAGGGGGAAGGGAGAGTATGGTGGGAGGTATTGGAGTGAAAATTGTGGACGCTTATGAAACCAGTTTTGGACCACAGCAGATCAGTGGAAAGATACATTGTCTTCTAAAAATGTGAATATGTGGGCCATGTTGTAAGGGCCTAAGTTGACATGCCTGTGGAGGACCCCATTCTGCGTGATTGCAGCATATATTGTGATGTTACCACCACGTTGACATTCAAAATAGCTCTGTGGCCAACGATGTTTCTCCCTCTCCCTCTTACTGCAACATTGCCTTCAAATTTTTGAAGACACATAAACTCATCTTTTGCCTTTTTATAGTGCTTGCACCTGATTGTTGAGTTTACAGTTAAGCACCTAAGTGTCTGCACACCTGAGGGCTGTGTTTGATCAATTAGTTTATAGGTGTGGTATTTTGGAAAGCAGTGTCTTGAAATGGCAAAGAAGTGACATCATGCTAGATTTCTGTGTCTAATGTAAAGAAGTGTGTTTAGTGTCTTGCAAAACACTGTGTGCCCAGCAGGCACAAAACAGGCACACAACGTCATAAGACGTTGATATTTGGTTAAATTTTGGTTGCGACGTCGGGTGACCAAAATTCAACGTAAATTCAACGTCTAATGTCAATGTTAAATTGATGTCCAATACCGACGTCAGCTGACGTTGAGATTTTGTTGTTTTTAGGTTGTGCAACCAAAATCCAACGTTAAGTCAACGTCAAATATTGACGTCAACACGATTTTCATTTTCAACCAAAATGCAACGTCTGTCCGACATCATGTCCAACGTCAACCTGACGTTACATAGACGTCTGGTGCCTGCTGGGTGTAGTCTTTTGCAAAAAGTGTGAAGCTGAGAATGTGCTTATAGTTCTGCAGATCTGGACTGAGGTTTTGCTCCTTGAGTGTAAGGTTTCACTAACTGTGTTATTTTTAATTTTAGAGTGTAAGCAATCGTAAAAAACTGTAGTCTGTCTAAAAACGTGAGTATGTGGTTGGTGTTGTAAGGAGTTATTTTGGCATGAGAACACATTCTGCGTGATTGCAGCATATATTGTGATGTTACCACCACGTTGACCAGAGACATTCAAAATAGGTCTGTGGCAAAAGATGTTTCTCCCTATTGCTCTTCCTGCACCACTGCCTTTCATTTTGTTGAAGACAAAAATTCAATAATAGTTAAAAACAAAAGTCAGTAATACAAACATTTTTGAGAAATAAGTAATTTGTACATTTACATTATTGGTAAGGGAAAAAGACTTTTTGTAGCTATGTGTACAATCTTTTATTTCGTGAACAGTAGGGTTTAGTGTATTTCATTCATTCACCAGACCTAAACATACAAAGTTTCAAATGCCACTGGCTCAGTTAACATTTACAGTATAGTAATAATAGCAGTGTAGATCTTATTTGCATTTTAAATGATGTTATAAATCCTGTGAACATATATAAGGTAAAATATCCACATTCTTAGAATTAGAATGTCTAATCAAATTATTGTACCTGATCAGATCTAATATAGATAACACCAAATTTGCTGTTTTTGGCACATTTTGTAGACAAAAAATACACACACACACACACACACACACACACACACACACAAAACAATGCCTTCACAAAAAAATAAGACAGACAGAGAGAGAAAGAGCGAAGCGAGGCTGCTAAAGCTCCAGCAACCCAGCAAGTAAATCATATAGAATATTTAGCAGTTTGTCACACTTTAATTCTTGTAAGTATAAGTATATTTCCCATTGTAATCACTTGTCTTAGTTGATACTATCATATTTATAGGCTAATATTTTATTAAAACCATATTAATACTAGGCCTATAAATAGTTAAAAAGGTAATATAAACGTTTTAAATGAGTTGTCTATTAGTATATAATATAGATTTATGCTGTATATAATTAAATTAGATGTCTAATATTTATACTTTTGAAGATGAGGAAGAAGCAGGCTCAGAGAGTGCATGAGAGCCCATTGAGCATCAGCCAAACCAGACAGGTACAGGTGTACACTGGCTGACAGTAAAGGAATATGCTAGAGTGTGATAAAAAGAAAGATAGGCATTAAATTATTCAAATGAACGAGTAATTACATTACAAAAACATAAACTGAATTAGCACTAAGCCTAACAATTGTATTTACAATATGACTGTAAAAGGTTTGTTATTCATTCTCTACTGTATATTAAGATGAAACTGCCCCAGAGTTAACTCAACAAAAAAGTGAAGCTCTTGGAACTGAAGCAGAGACAGAAAATGTTCAGATTGAGAAAGAAAGGCAATACTATGAGACAGAGGCAGAACAGGAAGATATGGAGAGTGAGGCAGCCACAGCCATGTATTAACAAGCACCCACCCCCTTAGTGCCTCTTTTTTTTTGGTTTGGGCCACTGCCCCTCAAAATGTCTGTGCACGGCCCTGTTTCACACACTACTTCTGACTCGCACTAATTTCTTGATTGCTATTGATTATTTTTTCAGCAATGCTGATTTTTAACCACAAGATGTCAGTAAGCACTATGGCTGGAAAAGTCATCCTTCTACTTTACAGTTTTTTTTTTCAACTGCCATCACGTTTTCAAAACAATGTCACCTTTTTTCAAAACTCTACACGCAATTCCCAAAACTGCACACACAAAATGCCTCACATCTCCTTCAAAATGTAACACTGCATTCAAAATGCCATAAACACGTCAGAATGAAGCATTTGCATCAAATGGCAAACACTTCTTTCATAATAGTAAATGTTTGGATATGCCATGTAAACACTGCTGTTCTAAATCTAAAGCTCTTTGGTCTTTCATAGGCTTATATCTACATTTCAATACAATGTTCTACAGTGAAAGTAATCTGCTGAGAGGGGTAACAAGTACACTGTAAACACCAATGCAATGTAGAAACAGAAAAGGCCAAACATTACTGTTGTATACAGTAGCATACAACAAAACCATAAACATCTGTAAACCAAAAGTATATTGTTTAGAATACAATAAAGAACACAATTGTGTGTGTGGGGTCCCGTGGGGGCAGTCACCAGTGCTAAGCTACGCTACATCTCTTCTCCGGGCTGGGTCTGGCCACAATACTTCGTCCACATCACAAGATATGTTTTCTCTTGCCAAACATCGAGGGAAGTATCTCCTAGCATGGCGTATCCAACCTTGGACAGAGGCAACCTCTATGTCCCCGCATGCGTCCTCCATTGCCTGGAGAAGCACCATGCGGGCATAGGGTTGGCGATCATACACTTTCCAGCACCAGGCTGAGAAGAATTCCTCTATGGGATTTAGAAAAGGTGAATATGGGGGTAGGTACAAAACTACAAATTGTGGATGGGTGGCAAACCAGTTTTGGACCAGAACAGCCCGGTGAAAACTAACATTGTCCCATGTAACCACAAATCTAGCAGGCTCCTGGTCTGGATCAGGGACAAGCATTGTGTAAATTGCATCCAGAGAAGTGAGCATATGGCCGGTGTTGTACAGACCCAGTGTGGCATTGTGATGGAGGACCCAGTTTTGAGTGATGGCAGCACACATAGTTATATTACCCCTACACTGTCCAGGGACATTGGTAATTGCCCTCTGTCCTATTACATTTCTTCCGCGGCGCCTGGTTTTGGTGAGGTTGAAGCCAACCTCATCCACATAAATAAATTCATGGCGAATTACATGGGCATCCATCTCCAATACTCTTTGTAACAGACAAAAGGATATACAGATGAGTGAATATGGCATGTCTGAAGTACTGGAAGTAGTGTTGCATACATACCTCTACAAAGTCATGTCGCAGATTCTTGACTCTGTCAGAGTTTCTCTCAAATGGCACATTGTAAAGTTGTTTCATCATCACTTGGTGCCGTTGGAGGATGCGTTGTATGGTCGACAGGCTTACAGCACTGATGTTGTTAAATATGGTGTCATTATTCAAGATATGCTCTCTTATCTCTCGAATCCTAATTGCATTGTTGGCCAAAACCATATTTATAATTGCAGTCTCTTGTACATCTGTAAACAAGCGTCCTCGTCCTCCATGATGTCTTTGCCTTTCCACTCTGTACAGAATTGAAACACAGTATGTGTTCAGCATAGGAACTGTAAACAATTTACAAAAAAAATGTAGTACAGCATGATAACCAACCTCATTCATTCAATGCAGTCCAGTAAATGGATGGCTTAGAGTTACAAATGTTAATGCAATACTATGCAGTCATACGTATTTTACTGTACATTACTGTAATGCTAAAATAGTCATTAGATAGTTGCATACCTGTTCTCATTTCTGAAGGTTCGAATTATGGACGCCACTGTAAATCGACTCAAGTTGGGCTGGACTCTCAGTCCAGCCTCTCTCATGGTCAAACCGTGGTTGATCACATGATCAACAGGTGCTGCCCTAATCTCATCAGAGATGGCTCTCCTTCCTTCTCTTCTTTGCCTTTGCCCTCGTCCTCGTCCTCGTCCTCCTCTTCCTCTTCCTCTTCCTCTTCCTCCTACTCTTCTGTCCATTGTTGGCATCTATTGTTCAAAACAGGTATTCGGACCTTTGACCTATTTATAGGCCTATACTACAGTAAAGCAGTGATTGGTTAGTGATCAGTTAAGCAATTAGTGTTTGCACATGTGAGGAGTGTGTGTGTGTGACCTGGTGAATAAGTGTAGCATTTTGATTGGTTGTGTTTGGAAAAGGAAAGCAAGTCACTTCCTGTTAGATTTTTGTGTTTTAGGTAGAGAATTGTGTGTAGTGTTTTGAAAAAAGTGTTTTATGCAATTGAAAACTGAGTCAAAGGCTGAGAAATAGCTTATGGTTTCGGAGATTTGGTGTGTAGTTTTGCTCTTTGAGTGAGAGGTTTCAGAAATCGTGTGACATGAAAAGATTTTGTGTGTAAGCAGTTGGAAAAAACTGTAAACAGAGCCTGTCCCAATACCCACACTTGCTATATAGTAGGCAAAAAACAGTATGTGATCAGAGTAGTAGGCTATGTCCAAATTCACAGTATCCAAAAAAGTAACCTGGCAGAGTTCCACGATTAGTTTTCACCATGGCCAAATTCTGTCATCAATACATAGCCATGGGCCACAGACCTGGATGCTATAATGTTATGAAGCATTTGTGCTGCCATTATTATTGTTATTTTTGCTAATTTTGTTTTTTAATTCAACAATATAAATGTTATGTTTTTTATTAGCTTTTTTCACTGAGTAGTGTGGAACTAAACAAGAACCAGAGAATGTGTGTAAAAATATCAACATCTATGCTGTCTTTAACATATGTTGCATCAGAAGCAACATAAATAATTTGCAGAGGTATGGCATCAAGCGCAACACCATAACTGGAAAACCACATTTTTCCAAGAACTCAAATTTTTCCATTATAAATGTTACAGTTTTTCTCGATTGCTAACACACTATAACTGATTCATTTGGCCCAATTTTCCAAACCATTCGTACAGTTCTCGAAACAAAGACACGTTTCTCAAAACTTTTAACACATTTCACCTGTTTGCACACACGTTCCAATTTGCTCAGTGTTTTCTGCAAAACTCTACACAAGAACGGCATCATTTTGCACAGGTTTAATGATGTTCTCATTTAGAAAACACAAACATATAATATAATTAACTCAAGCATCAAAAACGAACTCAAACAGTGCACATTTATATTACAGTATTTTTATATTACAGTTTTTTACGATTGCTTACACTCTAAAATTAAAAATAACACACAGTTAGTGAAACCTTACACTCAAGGAGCAAAACCTCAGTCCAGGTCTGCAGAACTATAAGCACATTCTCAGCTTCACACTTTTTGCAAAACACTACACACATTGTCTTGCAAGACACTAAACACACTTCTTTACATTAGACACAGAAATCTAGCATGATGTCACTTCTTTGCCATTTCAAGACACTGCTTTCCAAAATACCACACCTATAAACTAATTGATCAAACACAGCCCTCAGGTGTGCAGACACTTACGTGCTAAACTGTAAACTCAACAATCAGGTGCAAGCACTATAAAAAGGCAAAAGATGAGTTTATGTGTCTTCAAAAATGGAAGGCAGTGTTGCAGTAAGAGGGAGAGGGAGAAACATCGTTGGCCACAGAGCTATTTTGAATGTCCCGAGTCAACGTGGTGGTAACATCACAATATATGCTGCAATCACACAGAATGGGGTCTTCCACCAGCATGCCAACTTAGGCCCTTACAACATGGCCCACATATTCACATTTTTAGACAGATCTTTCCACTGATCTGCTGTGGTCCAAAACTGGTTTCATAAGCGTCCACAATTTTCACTCCAATACCTCCCACCATACTCTCCCTTTCCCCCTTTTTTTTTTTTTTTTTTTTTGGCATGGCGTTGGATGGTTTACGATCTGCAGTCCTTTGTCAGGATATCCCTCATGCAAGCTATGGAGGAGGCCTGTGACCAGATTGATTCAGGCAAGGATGGATTCGCCACTCAAGAAGATTCTTCCCTCACTGTCTTGCGAGAGAGGATGTGGACAAATTGCTATGGCCAGATTCAGCGAAGAGATGATGTTGATGATGTTTTTTTTTGTTTGTTTTGTTTTGTTTATTTTTTATGCTTTCTTTTTCTCTCCACAAATCTTTTTGTTGTTTATGTTGTATATTGCATTTAGAATATGTTCAGATTTTCAGTGCAATATGCAACCTTTGGAAATGCATGGATGTATTGACAGATTTTACAATGTGGAGAGAAATAAATATTTTCATCAATGTACAGTGCTGGTCTTGTGTGTTGTGTTTGGTCAATCATGTACTGTACTCTAACAATATTTCTGAAAAAATCAAACCCAGACTAGGATATGAATAGAAAATGAATCCTGGTAGTGGGAAACAAATAGGAATAGGAGGAGGAAATAAAAACGAAGGGGATGAAGTCAAAGGTCATTTGTTCCTGATGAAATACAAAGCACTACTGTTGACCATGTTCTTCTGCATGGACTGACCATGAGGGAAGTTGGCCTACAGGACAGGCTCATCTACAGGGTTTCAATACTACTGACACATACAATATAATTACAGTACATAGTAGCAGTACTTCAGATGAGAGAACTTTCATTATTCTATGTACAGTAAATACTGTACACCGTCAAACTCATTACTGTTGAATTGATTTGTAGCCAAGTAGTCCTTACATGTACTCTATTTGTGCAGAACTGAGAGACGACTGTCTAGGGGAGGCAGAGAAAATCTTTTGTCAGAAGACCAAGAAACTTCTATAGTATAACAAATAAGGATACTACCAATATTGTAAGGCAAATTGGCAGAGGATGCTGAATGAATGAATGAATGAATGAATGAATGAATGAATGAATGAATGAATGAATGTATTTAATTATTTATTTATTTATTCATTCATTATTTATTTATTTCTGTAAAGTAACTGACAGTATATTCCAATGTGTGTTTACTGTATATTCAGTTGTTTGGTCTTTGAACTTTTCTCTTCTAGTGCTTTTCATCTACTGTAAGATCACTTTACAGTAGTGTAATGAAATTAAATGTTTCTTAAAGTTTATTGTTGAATTTTACTGTATCTGCACCCCTCCATTTATGTTGTATACTGTAACAGACATTGACTAGCAAAAGGACTCCTGATTCACACAAGGAGGTTTTTGTAACAGTGTTTTGAATTGATCTCACTAGTGTTCTCTAGGCAGTGAAGTAGTGTATTTATTTGTCAGGTTTGTGTGTCATCTGAGGCCAAAGTTTGAGACTGACAAAAGAGAATGTGTTTTTGAGTAAAATGTTTGACTTTGACCTGGAAGTTTGAAGTTTGCACAAGTTGGTGTGTAGTTTGAGATTGTGTTTATAGTTGTGAGAAAATGGTGAATTGTTTCATGAATTGTGTGTTAGCAATCGAGAAAAACTGTAAGAAATTTGATTTTGTTAATAAAAAATTTACATTGCAACACAAAGAAATTAACAAGATTAGCATGGTCACTGCCAGAAAAATACAGAAGTATGTCTTTAAGTGAAAATTTTAAATCATATTTTACAAAAGAGGATAAATGACAACTTACAGTGTTTTTGTTTTCAACTGCTTTCACACTTTGCCTCTTTTTTTTTTCAAAACTTTACACATAAATCCAACAATTTCACACACAAAATGCAAAATGCTTTACATCTCTTGTAAAATGAAGCACTGCTTTCAAAATATCAGAAACACCTCTCAAAAGCAAACATTTGTCGTATGTTGCAAAAACCTTTTTGTCTAAATGGTTCCATAAAGAATCTTTAACATCTGAAGAACCTTTCTGTTTCACAAAAGGTTCTTTGTGATGAAAGAAGGTTCTTCAGATTATAAAAAGGTAAGGAAGAGATGGTTCTTTAAAGAACCTTTGACTGAATGGTTCTTTGTGGAACCAAAAATGGTTCTTCTATGGCATCGCTTGAAGAACCTTTTGAAGCACCTTTATTTTTAAGAGTGTAGTATTTTTGGATGTATCATATACACACAGTTATTCAAAACCTAAAGCTCTTCTTTCATGAGCTTCTATATACATTTCTGTACAAGACTGAAAGTAATTGGCAGAGAGATGTTGAAAAATTCATGGTAAACACAAAAGCAAGATTGAAAGCCAACTTTATTTTACTGTAAGCATTTGTGGTTGTGAATACAGTATTACACAGTACGAAAGAAAAGAAATACATCAAGCATGTGTAGTTGTGTAGATGTGTATTTATAGGCCTGTTCTAAAGCTATGATTGGTTGGTGTTCAGTAAAGCACATGTGAGGAGTTAACGTGAGACACTGATGAATATAGTGTGCCATTTTAATTGCTTGTGTTTAAGAAAGGAAATCAAGATACTTCCTGTTAGATTTTTGTGTTACATAGAGAATTGTGTGTTGTGTTTTGTAAAAAGAGTTAAAAAAAAAGAGTCAAAGGCGGAGAATTAGCGCATGGTTTTGCAGATTTGGTGTGTGCTTCTGGTGTTTGAGTGTCAGCTTTCAGAAATTGTGTGAAATGTAAAGATTTTGTGTGTAAGCAGTTGAAAAAAACTAAATTTTCCCAAAGAGATTTAACCTGATTACTGTAACGGGGTTGATGAGACGTGCGGATCCATTTGCAGGCTTTTATTTAAAGGCATGGTCAGAAGACAAACAAGGTTCAGGCAATGGCAAACAGGTATAACACAGGCAAGACACAGAGTAATCCTAGAACAAGCGTGGGTCGATGATCGGCGAACAGTATCCAACAGGGCAAGGCAGAGAGAGTAAATCCAGGTACACAGCAATAATCCAGGCAAGGGAATAAACAGAGTCCGAACAGTGAGACAGGGGTAAATACAGGGAACGCAGACTAGAAAACAACAAACAGGTTCCGTATCGCCGCTAACACTAGGGGAGTGATAAACGCAGGACAATACTGGAACTGAACAGAAACACAGAATGGCACGGCAAGGCAGCTAACGCTAGAAGAGAGCTATACACAGATCAATACTCAGCGATCTGTGAATGGAAGTCCATGGTTTATATAGGGTGTGTGATTGTGAGATAGTTCTCAGGTATGAGCGTGTGATTGAGACAGCTGTGAGTACTTAGTGCAAAGAATGATGGGAAATGCAGTCCAGGGTAATATAAAACAGTCTGTGTGGTGTGAGAGTCAATGTGATGGAGTAGTGACCTCTGGTGGTGAGTGAATGGAAGTTCATAGACCGGATTCATGACAATTACAAAGATAGAATAAATGAAGTAAAGTTTCTTCCTCAACTTTTCAGAATACACATAAGTTAGAGAGATCAAAAAAGAAGCAATTTGGGAGTTCGTTGGATAGACATTATGCAAAATCTTAAAGTGTACCTCTCTTATTTTATTAGAAATGCAACATTTTTCAGGGAGTAACCATGCTTTCTTCCAATGAACTCTATCAAAAAAAAAAAAAAAAAGATCCAGAGAGATTTAAATCTAGGGAATGTATATACTGAATAATGTAACAATCCGTTTATATATCTATTACATTTCTTATCAAGAACTCCATCCAATAAAAGTTTGGGCAAAATTGTTTTTCACTCATAAAGCAAAGGTTTGTTTTAAATCAAACTTTTACAGAATTGAAAGATCTAGCTGGAAGAAGAAAACCATACAAAGTCATAAATTCTTCATACTCCAGTATATGTCATCATTTTTAAATAAACCCAAAACAAAAACTATACCTCTGTCATTCTACTTGTCAATAAAATGAGATTTACCACGGATTAAAATATTGGAATTATTCCAAAGAATTTCTTTGTAGGCAGAAAAGTTGTGCACATAACACATTTTCCAAGCAAGTAAAGCTTGTTTGTGAAAATTAGAGAGAGAAATTGATAATTTAGAAGGGGTGAAATTGCATTTTAAAAGAAAATCTAAACCACCTTATCTATGAAATATAGCATTGGGGATATAGTACCAAATTGAATTATTATTATTAATAATTCTAAATGAACTAACTAATTCCACCCTCAGAATGCCTGTAAATGTTAATATTGCTTTTAATTATTATTATTATTATTATTATTATTATTATTATTATTATTATTATTATTATCATTATGCAATAAAAGAACAACAAATATAATTACAAAGACAAAATGAGAACAAAAGACAATGAGGGTTACATACAATAATCCAATAGAATTATTAGAGTTTCTTAAAGAGTTTACATACACATTAAAATCTTTCCTGAAAATAAAAAAGTAAGGAGTTTTATTTGAAAATGTACATTTATGAATGTAAAATTTAGCAAGAAATAGCAATAAATTAATAATAAATTTACAGTTTGAAGGGTCTAAATTCAGAGAGTAACCAAAAAACACAACTTTTGAGGTTATTCAGAGGTTTGTATATAAATATTTTTTTTTTTACAAAATTGGAAAAGTCAACCCAGAACACTTTACAGTCAGCACAGTCCCAAAATAAATGATTGATTGTTTCTTCAGACTGAAGGCAAAAGGAGCAATTGGGGGAAATACTATTGTTAAATGTTAATCCGGCTTGCCATATTTCGTTTTCAGTGGATGACGTCACAAGGCGCTGTTCGTGTGATGCGCATCAATAAAGTTCTGCGATTCAAAGTGTCATCTTACTTCCTGTTTTCATTTTTTTTTTCATGTGACATCTGAGAAAATTCATCTCGACAGTAGGAAGAAAAAAAAAACTTCAGTGCTGCCACGTCAGGATTACAGCTCTAGATAAACACCTGGCCGAAATCCCAAAGACACACTCCACAAAACCAGAACAGAAGATATCAGCGAGAGGTTTCTTCAGACATGGAGAGCAAATATAACTTGAAGAGTCCAGGTATGCCATCACATCTTTCCTGCATCATAAACAATAAATCAGCCACGCCTTTAATTTCATGATTTATGTGCTCTATATGAGACTATACACACAATGCCATGATCTTGCTCGATGATTAGCCTCAGTTCATGTGCTTTATGAGTCAGTACTCCTCTCACACTGTGCTGGAACGCGTCGAACTGTTTGCTATTATTAGCCCTGAATCTGTGATCAAACAAAACCCCATGCCGTGTAAATACCATGGTACATGACTATAATCATGTTCAAATACCATGGTACATGACTATAATCATGTTCAAATACCATGGTACATGACTATAATCATGTGCAAATACCATGGTATTCATAGTAACATCACTGTGCTACCTCTACAGCAGTGTTTGGGAAGAAGCAAACGTTGATACAGTAACTGTACAAAAATATTCATTTGTGCTGCACTTTACTGATTGTTTGTGCCAGTCAGATTGAGGACTTTAACAGTGGCAAGCTCAACCCAACACAGTACAAAAATTGTTTATCCTGAATAAGTAAACACAAATATCATTGAACTTTGGAATGTAATAACCTTATCATAAACTCCATATGCCCAACAATATGCTAATATTGTAACAATATATGATGTGATACACACATTTTTATGTTGGTACTTTTTGTGTTACACATTTTCTAGTTTTAAAAATTAATCAGTAGGACACTGTTTTCAGTTTTTGATTTTTAGACTAGTGCTTTTTGATATTGTGTTTTTTAAAATTGATCATTTTTATTGTTTTTTGTTTTAGTGCATAATTGTCTTGCAATAATTTTAGTTTGAGTCGTTTGCTATAGGCGTTGTTTTGCTAATTATTTGGGCTTTTGCATGGTTTGAATCTCTAATGGTTGCTAGGGTATTGTGAGTGGTTGCTAGGTGGTTACTTATGATCCCAAATCAAAAATGTTATGTTGGATTTTTGCCCTTTTGTTTTATTATTGTCGAAGTCTGATCGCTTAGTAAAGCAAAAGCACGAATGATTTGAGAAATCATTCATGTGTGCAGTGCAATCAGGATGAGTTATGCACAAAACTGAATGCATGTATTTTAGTATGAAATACTGAAGTGATGCTTGCCTTTGCAAACACTACAAAAAATGAATTATTCAGTTTGGTCCGCACATAATTTCGCAAGAGGCTGATATACAAACTAATCTAGTAGAGCTCTACTGTAAAACATAGACATTTTAAACTAGAGTCACCAGGCCTTGCTTTTGGTCCATTCAGAGGCCAGAGAGTCATTCAGTATATTGAATATTTGTTGCAGATATTGATATAAGAGCGCAGTTCAAGGACCGATCAGTGTGCAGCAGTCTTTTGTCTGTTTTTAATGTTTCTTAGCTGTGAAGAGGCTGATGAAAGAGGCAGCAGAGCTCCGCGACCCTACAGAACATTATCACGCTCAGCCACTGGAGGTGAGACACTGCTAATATAATTTAATATTGTTATTATTGTCTTATTAATGATACGTTTCCATGTTGGTCATCATGTTGTTTTTATACTCTCATGACTTAAGCGAGTGTCTGATGTGATTGTCCTGTGTTCATCAGGATAACCTGTTTGAGTGGCACTTCTCCGTTCGAGGACCTCCAGACTCTGATTTTGATGGCGGAGTGTATCACGGTCGGATTGTGCTGCCCCCTGAATACCCCATGAAGCCCCCCAGCATCATTCTGCTCACTGTAAGACAGCTTCTGTACTGCTTAAACCAGCTCATCTTCTAATGCCTCCACTCACATCCTACACTCCATAGTGATAATGAGACACTATTTTAAGGAGAGTGTTTTTGTGCTGGTGCATTGGTTGGATTAGGCCTGTTGGTGACAGCTGACTCCTGAAGCTTTTCATGTACATCATATTCTGAGTGGTGGTCAGTTCACAGCAGTGATAGAAACGTTTTTATTAAGTTGCGATATTTGCCTCTTTAACTGATTTCCAGGGGCATTTTTACAGTTAAAAGTATATGCTTCATCTTTTTGTCAATTTCTTAAATTAAAGTTCATTTAGAATAATAAGACACTTTAAGGCCATTACCAATCAAATCAGTTCAACAAAATCCATTTTTTTGCACTGCAGGAGTGGCACAGAAGTTGCATCTAAAGCAGCATTCAGATGTATAACAGTTTTTTTTAAATTGCTTAGACACTAAAAGTGATACTTGAGGCCCACTTAGTGAAACCATTCACATGTACCTAATCTTTAGACCAAGTCTGCAAAACTACAAGCACATTACATGCTTTAAACTCTGTTTGATATTGTAAAACAAACTTTTTGCAAAACTCTAAACACAGTTCTCTACGTTACACACATCATTCGAAACTAACAGCGCTTTTGTTTAATTTGGGAAACACTGCCATTTTAATGCCGAACTCATTTATTGCGACCTACACACAGTATCATGTGAGAAAACACAGACATAATTTGTTCACTTAGTAATCAAATATCTATCTATCTATCTATCTATCTATCTATCTATCTATCTATCTATCTATCTATCTATCTATCTATCTATCTATCTATCCATCTATACTGAACATGCATACAAGGCAAGCCAAGTCAGAAAGTCAACTTAATTTCTAAAGTGCTTTATACAATATTGATTGTTTCATAGCAGCTTCACAGTAGTATTAAATTCACATTCTGCTGTAAAGCAGCTCTAACAAGTCAATAGTGTCATTCTACAGCTCAAGTCAGTTGAGTATTGATTCAGTTCAGTTGCATAACTGTGTAAAATTCATCAGTCATGCTCGAGCTCCACTGCACTCTGAAGAAGCAAAAGACACACAAGTGTAGTGTTTTACATTTTTCACATCGGTGTAGTTTGGCGTGTATGTGGCTAATTATTTTATGTTTGTGTGTTGAGTTACTATGCAAAAATACCATTTTTAGAAGAGTTAAAACACTTTTCAAAGAAGTGTTTGCTTTTGCAAGATGTGTGTGATGTTTTGTATGTTGTGTGTGTGTTTTGTGGTTTTGTGTGTAGAGTTCTGAGAAATGGAGCCATAGTTTCAAAAACTGTGTGTAAGCATTTTGAAAAAACTGTAACACTGCAAAATTGCATAAATAATGCAGAATAATGAGATTGTTTTAAAAATAATATTTTGAATATTGAAATATGAAATGTTGTTGTTGTTTTTTTTAATTATATAATACTTTAAATGCTTAAATATGAAACTAAATCCTCCAGTAGGTGCGGGTAAGTCGCTCACTTACAGTAATTCATTAAGTCAATCACATTAAGTCATTCATTCAGTCAGTTCATTTAAACTACTGTTTGATTCAGGAACAAATCAAGTGACTGTCTTGATGAATGAGTCACTGAATCCAGAATGTAATGATCCTTCGCACATCTTACCTAGGACGAAGTAAAAAAAAATACTGTAACCAGATTTTATTTATGATTCTTGAACATCTGCTAAATTACTGTGATTTCTTCTCAATCTACAGCACCTTTGTATACTGTACCTGTATAACTGTGTACCACCATGGCAATGACAGTAAATAGTTGGCAAACAAAACCGGTATTGCTGGTAACATTGGGGGTGGGCGAACCTTTGGATTCTTTCACTTTCCCTTTTGAATTTGCGATGTCAGTGTGACATTTACAAGAAAAGATAATTGTCTCACATCTTTACACCTGACTCCTGCTGCACTGTGAGCGGCTCTGCAGATGCTAGATAGAGCAGATGCTTTCAGTTTACAATTGTAGTGTCCAACCGAACTAAACTGTTTTTAGTTATATAAAAATGCAAGCGAGCGTGTGGCCGGTACTGTGGTGGGCAAGTAATGTAATCGGTGTATGGCCGAAAACACTGGGTAATACACCAGTGTAATATTAGTAATAGGCTACTAATAAAATACTAGTAAATAGACAGCACGCCGTTCTATTGTATCATTCTCTCACAAGCATTGTGACCAGTGTGGTTTGATAAGTGTGAGTTGAGTTGAGTTGTTATAAGCTTAAATGAAACTTAAAGGGATAGTTCATCCAAAAATAGCATTTTTCCCTCTACTATGGAAATTGACTTCCGTCAACTGTTTGATAACCAACATTCTTCAGAATCTCTTCCTTTGTGTTTAACAGAAGAAAGAAACTCATAAAGGTTTGGAATGGCATGAGAGTGAGTAAATTACACAATTTTCATTTTTGGCAGAACTGTCCCTGTAACCTTCCATTTCCATCGTGATGAATGAACTGCAAGAAATAGCCAGTTATTTTTATTTTTATCTTTTTTTTCTTTTCTTATGTAACATAATTTAACGTCTTTTCCCTGAGGAAACTAACCAAAAATCATTATTGCCCACTCTGCACAAAACAATAGATTTTTTTTTTTTTTCTCGATTAAATGCTCTCTAGAGTTAAAATGTCCCTGCAATCATCATGGTTCATATGAATTAAAGCCTGCTGGCTATTTAAAGTCCTTTGATATGTGCCTCCCCAATTTCTATGTAAATTATCCAGTTTTATGTAATCTTCAGGGCTTGTGACTTAAATTACTGATTGGTTGTTCACACAACAAAGTGTATCTTTGTAACATTTAGTGATAAAGTTCTTAAAACAAAAATTTGTTGTTTTGTATATAGTTAAGAAAAAATTATCGGAAGTTCCTTACTAAAGTTAACGATTCTCTTGAAATCCTAATGGAATCTTTTACAATACCTCATTTCTCTTTTTAGCTTTCTGTCTATCTTCCTTTCTTGACTATGTTTCACTTTATTTGATATTTAAATGAGTTGGTGGTCATTTGTTTAAATTTGGTTTATGTTGCTCTTTACATAAAAGTAATATTGCATTAGTGCTGTCCTCAAAAAGGTTTTTTTTTATTTTTTTTGTGTGCTTTTTCTGCCATTTGTCTATACACACACTTGTCTATACAAAAAAAATCACAGTAATCCACAAGATATCCATACCACTTCAGTCCACGTTTATATTAATTAGCCAGTCTGCAAACTCATTCTCTCAGATCGCTTGGGTATGTAGAGCATTCACAGCCTATATGGAAGGAAAGCCCCTGGTTTAAATAGGTATTACTTATAATTCTGAAGTAAAACTTTAAATGTTGCACATTGTATTGGTGCAGAGATGAATGTATATTCTGTACAATTCCAGCTGCTTTGCATTTAAGTAAAAGCACCACAATTAAAGAGAACAGACGTGTCCCATCGGGTAATCAAAAGAGCTACACAGGCCTGCGGTCTTTACGGCCATTTTAACACTTGGCCACATGCAAGAAATGTGTATGTTTGGTATAGGTATTGGGACAGACCTGTCTCTGCACATTTGAGAAACAGTGAACAAATTACAATTACATTTTCAAGTCAAATGAGTTTTCTTGTACAAACAAAGTGTACAAATGTAAACACTCCCGAGGAAAAACCATATTGTCTGGTGGACTTGCCCCTAACTTTTTGTACAAGCATCTTGTACAAGCTAGTTTTAGTTTGCTTCAATGGTGTATAAGTTGGATTTATTTTGTTTGAACTGCATCACTCAAAATATTATGTAAATTTCCTTTAAAGTTAAAGGAAAAGTTAAACGGAAAGACTGTTTTTCCACAGCTTGACACTGCACAGCGTCTTGTTGTCTTCAGAGCATCTTTATGGTTTGTTTTCTGCGTAGACCTGTACATTCGCCTCTCTCGTAAACACTACATGCGCGAATTAGTTGGCGGGTCTAAACAGGCAGTGCTGTAGAATCAGTGGGCGGGGCTAAACAGGCAGTGCTGTAGAACCAGTGGGCGGGGTTAAACAGGCAGTGCTGTAGAATCAGTGGGCGGGGTTAAACAGGCAGTGCTGTAGAATCGGTGGGCGGGGTTAAACAGGCAGTGCTGTAGAATCGGTGGGCGGGGCTAAACAGGCAGTGCTGTAGAATCGGTGGGCGGGGCTAAACAGGCAGTACTGTAGAATCGGTGGGCGGGGCTAAACAGGCAGTGCTGTAGAATCGGTGGGCGGGGATAAACAGGCAGTGCTGTAGAATCGGTGGGCAGGGCTAAACAGACAGCGATGTAGAAGCAGGCGTTGATCATCTTCTGTGGAGGCGGTGCTTATCCACACTATTACATCATATAGAAGAACATTCTACAAGCTGTCAGTTTGGCAGACTGCCTTCAATATAAGCTGTTTTTAGACTAACGAGAAAGTTTTGAGTTCTGAAACTTACAGGATGTTTTAGTGCAATGACCTCCTTATCTGTCAAAACAGAGAATTTTAATTTCTCAGTTCATGACCCCTTTTAAGGTTAAACTTCAATACCAATACATTATAATTGCCTTCAATATAATGTGCTGTAAAATTGCTTTTACCAGTACATGATTGCAGCTTCTGCCACTCAAGCATTAATTATTCAGCAACTTTGACTTATATCAACACACTAACAGTGAAAAACAGAACTTTTCAATCCAACTTTATTCAAAATTATGAAAGCTAAACTCTCCTTTGCAATTCTGTTTGCACTGTAAAGCATATTTGTAGATTCAGTTCAGTTTTTGGTTCTCTTGCAAACTTTTGTTTTCATTTTAGTTAACTGAAATAAACGAAGTGAAAATTTGTCAACGATAATAACCTAGGTTTAGGCAAACCACTGACTTGATATTGACAGTATGTAGTTTTGCACATCCTTATATCAGGTGGTGTTTTTTGGGAAGAGGTTCTGAGTGATGGTTTTTCTGTCATTGCTTATAAGTGTCCTTCTTGTCATCTGCTGACTTCCTCTTCCCCTAATCATTTTCTGTTGTCCTTCTGTTTCTCTTTTAATTAATACAAAACTTTCTCTCATCCCCAGCCGAATGGACGGTTTGAAGTTGGGAAGAAGATCTGCTTGAGCATTTCCGGTCACCATCCAGAGACATGGCAGCCATCATGGAGTAGTGGGTATCTCCATGCAATTGAATTGATATAGTCTTCATTTCCTGAATGCCAAATGTAATATGATCCAAACATGTTCTCAACATGAAATTAAGCCACTTGTGACACACATATACACAGTTATATACAGAGTTTTACAGTGCATCTGGTCCAGTGTTGATTCTGTAGCTTCCTCTGTTATTCAGCATTAAACTGTATGTTTCTCTCTGTGTTTTTGTGTCAGTTCGGACAGCCTTGATAGCAATCATTGGATTCATGCCAACTAAAGGTGAAGGAGCGATAGGATCTCTGGATTACACTCCTGAGGAGAGAAGAGCTCTCGCTAAAAAGTAAGATGCTCATCCTGTGCCTCTTTACTTGCCTCTTTTTTATTCATCTGTTACATTCATCTAAAAATAAAACCTGGTCAGTACTGGTATAGACAGGGTCACACACTCACAAAGACAAAACACTACTGGCATAACAGCACACACAACACTAAAATAATGCAATAATCATGAACTAAATAACAGAAAATATAACTAAAATATAAACAGAAAATGTATATATAAAAAAATCAATATACATTACTAATAACAAAAATTAGATTAAATTATTTATTAAAAAAGAAAAAAAAAATGATGCCACAAAGGGACTTCTGGAAATGTCCTTTTACACTTTTCACCATTAATTATAATTCTTGGTTTTTACTATGTAAAATAATTTGAACATTAATTCATAATAAAATTAAATAAAAATTCATGTTAAACCATTCAGTTTTTCACCATATATGGTAA
Organism: Spinibarbus caldwelli; assembly: GCA_039654775.1. NCBI lineage: Eukaryota > Metazoa > Chordata > Actinopteri > Cypriniformes > Cyprinidae > Spinibarbus > Spinibarbus caldwelli. The sequence continues at coordinate 4,468,837 of CM077240.1, forward strand.
GGTAACTTACAGTTAACCAATTAACAGGTTTTTATTGCATAATTTATTACAGTCTGTTGTTACGCTGCTGCCAGGATTCTGACTAGAACCAGAAATTCTGAGCATATCACACCAATCCTCAGGTCCTTACACTGGCTTCCAGTTACATTTAGGATTGATTTTAAATTACTTTTACTCATTTATAAATCACTGAATGGCCTAGGACCTAAATACATTGCAGATATGCTCACAGAATACAAACCTAACAGACCTCTCAGATCATTAGGATCGAGTCAGTTAGAAATACCAAGGGTTCACACAAAACAAGGGGAGTCCGCTTTTAGCTATTATGCCGCCCGCAGTTGGAACCAGCTTCCAGAAGAGATCAGATGTGCTAAAACATTAACCACATTTAAATCCAGACTCAAAACTCATCTGTTTAGCTGTGCATTTTTTAAATGCGCACTGTGTTACATCCGAACTAATTGCACTATGTATAATCATTTTCTATTCTTAAATGTTTTAAATTTTTTAAATCAATTTTTATATCATTTTGTTTTTATTATTATTATTATTTTTTTTTTATTCCTTGTTTTTATTGTTGTGATTATTATTTTTAGTGACCATTTCACATCTTTTTTATGTAAAGCACTTTGAATTACCACTGTGTATGAAATGTGCTATATAAATAAACTTGCCTTGCCTTGCCTTGTCTTACAGGTGCATTTAAATAAGTGATGTAAATATCATCCTCATTTAGTGAAAAACGTAGATAACATTGACTGTTTTACTGAAGGTTTTTACTATTTTAGTGACACTGAACATTTTTATTTAATTATTTTTAATTTATTTAACAATAGCTCTTCAATTGATATTTAAGGTCTTTGCACACTGAGTCCGAAATTCTCGTCCGAAATTTTTTCTCGTTAAAAAATAAATACGACCTCACGTTGTGTCAATCACGTTTACACATTGCCTCCGAAACATTCGTCCGTCATAAAAAAAATTCAGATCAGGTTTGATTTTCTGCGTTTTCACATCCGTAGCAAGCATTTTGATAGGAAAGGATGAAGAATACGAAAAACGCATACAAAAATTTCAGACTCCGTGTGCAATGACCTTTACAGTAAAACAACCTTTTAAACTATTTCAAGGCAAATTATAGCCTGTCATGGTGTAAGTATATAATGTAGCATGGTATTGTCATCTGTGTGTGTGTGTGTGTGTGTGCTGTGATGGACTGTTCATCCGTTCACTGGTATAGGATACATATGGCAAACGGTATGGATGGATGGATGAATGTACCGGCTCATGATTTTTTTGGTGTTTTGAGTTTAGATGCCACATTATAGTGAAACAACCACAAACTGCCCTAGAGACTTAAAAGTCATTATCAATTCCAGCAGAAGCCTCATTTTAGCATGTGTGGACATGCAGTGTCCTTTCAAAAGACAATAATACATCTGAATACAGAAAGATGAGTGACAGATTGTTGTTCTGAGTGCCGAATCTTCAATCAGCACGCGCTGATTAAACGTCCACCCCATCACACATACCAGCACATGACAAACACTCAGTGACAACAGATCTCTGAGACTCATGTTTATACAGCACTGCCATCAAACCAACAGCTGGCCACCATCTTTACGTTCTCATGTACATTACTGGTCAAAAACATTTTTTAATGCATTTGAAAAGAGTCTCTTATGCTTACAAAGACTGTGTTTATTTCCAAAAATACGACTGTTTTCTATGTGATTACATTGTAAAATATAATTTATTGCTGTGATCAAAGCTGAATTTTCAGCATCATTACTCCACTCTTCAGTGTCACAGGATCCTTCAGAAATCAGTCTGATATGCTGATTTGGTGCTGGAAATGAGAAGTGACAGCGCAGCAGAGAGATCGATTATAAATGTGATTTACGTTAAGAATTTTAAGTGTCTTTTCTGCTAGCTAACCTGTTGGACTGTTCAAGGCATATCCAAATATTTCCCAAAAAAGTGAGAAATTTCATTACTAGCACAAATAATGTTGAAAATCCACAGAATCACATTAAAGTAAAATCTGCTTGTGAGCTAATCAAGGCCATTTAGAAGTACAAGCAACTTCTTGTAGCTCCTGATTCACACACCTGTTTGTTAAACGTCAGATATGTTCTGGCTGTGATTGGGCTGTAACTCACAGCATTTTCACTTACAGTTTTTACGTTGTTCCTACTTAGGACACAATGTGACAATTACAGTGAACATTACATGTGGCCAGTCCATTGCAGGAAGATCTAGTCCTGACATGTACACGAGGCTGATCTGTGTGTTGAGCAGACATACAGTGAACAGTTATAGTTGAATGCTGTATTGATCAATCAGCATCCAGGAGTGCAATTCATATTTTTAATATCCTTATTTCTCATTAGCATAATTTATTGGGTGTGAAACCATCTGCTATGTGGCGGTCATTAGTTTGTGACAGAGAGTTTGATGAGGTTTCTTTCATTTCTAGTGATGTTTAGGTTTTATTTTTCTGCATGTGTGTGTGGTTGCAGTAATGTGTTTGTTTCGTAGGTCTCTGGATTTCTGCTGTGATGCATGCAGCAGCTGTATGCGCTCCGCTCTGCTAGCGCTCTCTCCTGACAGTGACCCGCGACCTGTTGACCCTCAGGCACACAGACTGGCACAGCAGATCAACTTCAAGGTCAGACTGATTTATGATCAAAACATCAAAAAATAGTACGTTTATAAAGAAAAATAAGGCAATACATTGCAGGTGAATACGGTAAAAAATGAAAAAATAACAGATATCACTATATTTCCTTTGTTGATTTATTAAATTGTCTAAATTTAAAATACCATAAAATTTATTTATATATAAATATATGCACACACACACACACACACACACACACACACACACACACACACACACATATATATATATATATATATATATATATATATATATATATATATATATATATATATATATATAATTTTTTTTTTTATGTGATTTTTTTTTTTTTTTTTTTTTTTTTTTTGGCTGACTTAGTTTTTCCAGCATCAGTCCTGATCATGATTACCAAAAATTCATTTATTTTCAGGATTTTAAACCTTTAAATGCCTGTTTGTTTACATAATGCTACATAATGTTTTTTTTCTTGTTCTTTTCAAAAAAAAAAAAAGTTACACACACACACATTTCTGAGTACACACATATAAACCACCTACAGATATCTATACCAATGCACCCACACAATTATGATTATTTTATTTAAATTCACTTGGCCTTTTTTTCAGCAGAGGAAGAGAACAGGAAAAAAGTGAGCATTTGTTCTATAGGCCAAACCTCAGAAAATGGTTATCGGGTGGAAAATGGATGAAATGAAAGCATACTAACTAGGAATGCATATGCTAAAATGGAACTGGGGTTATATATTGTAGTTTTAATGGGTTTCAGTGGGGGACGTTTTTCATTTTTGTCCTGAGTGTAACTGTTTTTTAGTGCCTATAGTGTAAAATAGATTTATTAGGTGCTGTTTGCATTAACGAGGTTGAAATGACCCCAGCACCCCCCCCCCCCCCCCCCCACCCCCCCCCCTCGCGCCAAAAAAAATTTAAAAAGCCACAAAATGTCCCTGAGAATGGACTAAGGTTATGAAATGGTTCTTGTTCTGAAAAAGTATGTTTGATGATCTAATTAAATGCATGCTCATTTGCATACATTTCCAGAATGGAAATCTGAACATTGGATAAAGCCAGGTTCAAAATTCCTGGGAAAAAACAATCACCATGTTTTTAGGAATAAATTGTTGTATAAGATCAGGGGAGTATTCCAGAAAGCAGGTTATGTGACATACCGGGTATGTTTAAGGGTAAGCAAGTAGATAAACTCTGCTTTCGGTTCTAAAAACGGAGGTAACTTTCAGTGTTTGTAAGGACACACATACATATATATACATATATATATATATATATATATATATATATATATATATATATATATATATATATATATATATATATATATATGTATGTATGTATGTGTGTGTGTGTGTGTGTGTGTGTATGTAAGATATATGACACAGCATGTTAATTATAAAGCACTAACATAAGTAATATACAGTATAAGGTAAAGTAATTATTCTAATATGGTTAATATATTTATTTTATTGGCATTAATAGTAGTTATCTGTATAAATTATAAAACACTAATATACCAAGGTCATTTTTAATTTATTATATATTTATTTCATTTTATATTATCATCTCACACATCATGGGTCGGCATTTTCTATAATGTATTTCTACAATAAAAATGCATATCTGATACGACTTCTTAAATAATTAGCATCAAACAAACTATATAATTCTTATTCCCAAGGATTAAAGATTAAAAGGAAAAAAAAAAAAAAGATTATACAACCACCAGTTAGGTGGCGATATGAACCAAGTATGTAAATGGACTTTGAACAGAAGAAGAAGAAAGACGCAGCATGGCGGGCGCTTTTTCTTAGCATCCGTTTCCATAGCGACTCGTCGATTCGTTGCTCTGTTGAGAATGTCTTGCGTGTTAACCAGGAACATACTTTGAGTTGAATGAACTTAACTTACTCCCGGACGCGTTTTTGGAACCAACATACCTTGAGTAAGCAAGGTTTGGGTTAATCAACTGAGAGTTCAAGGTTTAGCAGATGGTAAGTTAAGCTTGCTTTCTGGAATACACCCCAGGTGAATGATATATGAACAAACCCCTCTGTAAAAGCTCCAGAATGTAGATAGAAATAAAATGGCAAAGTTTGGTGTATGTAATTGCTGCTGAAGCAGAGATTTCTAGTTTAACGCAGGATAAAAATAGCCTTTAAATGTATGTTTAATTTAAATCTACAGACACAAACAGATAAAGTGCAATTAAATAAACAACTACATCTCAAACCAGACCAGACCAGAGCATGAAACTGTAGTGTAGTGCCTGTAGTGTCTTGCCTTAAGCCAGTATAGGACCATTAAGATTTTTGCAATGTGACAATTTTTTTGTCATGGTTAAACAAATTTACCACCCAATTCTCATGACTTTATTGTCAAAAATCTCGGTCATCAGGCTGAATCCAGCTCATCGGCTGCAGACAGTGGCAGTTCAGTGGAAGCGGCTTCCAGTAACAGTGAGAGCTCATCTACAGCAGAGAGAGACACAGAGGACACTGCATCCGCTGAGCAGGTGGGACAAACACTCATGCAAGGTCAAGTTCAGTTTATTTCTATAGCACATTTAAAAACAGCTAGTGTATACCAAAGTGCTGTACAATATACAAATAAAGTAAATATAGAGATTAAGAGAATAAAAAGTAGAAACACGAAAACACATAATCAACACAAAAATGCATTAAAATACACAAACATACATTATCCAAAAGCCAAGGATTACAAATAAGTTTTCAGGCGGGATTTAAAAACCGAGAGGGAAGGTGCAGATCTAATGTCCAGAGGTATGCTGTTCCATAGTTTAGGACCGGCTACAGAAAAAGCCCGATCCCCCTTATATTTCAGGCGAGAATGAGATATAAGCAAGAAAGGTTTATCAGAGGATCTAAGAGAACGTGAGGATTGCTGATAACGGAGAAGTTCGGACAAGTATGTTGGGGCTAGACCATTTAATGCTTTATACACAAATAATACAGTTTTAAAATGGATCCTCTGCTGCACCGGTAACCAGTGAAGACATGCTAAGACTGGAGAAATACGTTCTCTCCTCTTAGTACCAGTCAGCAGCCTCGCGGCTGCATTCTGGACCAACTGCAAACGGTTCAGCGATGAATGATTGAGACCCATATAAAGCGCATTACAATAATCAAGTCTGGAGGTGATGAAGGCATGAATAACTATCCTCCAAATCCTTAAACGAGAGCATAGATTTTAATTTGGCTGTTTGCCTTAGCTGAAAGAAGCCGCTCTTCACCACACCACTTATCTGTCTTTCAAAATTCAGACCAGTGTCAAAAATCACACCTAAATTTTTAGCAAAAGGATGAATATTTGATGACAAAGAATCGAGATTAGCAGCGATATCAGAGACAGCACCTGGGGGTCCAAAAACAACAATCTCAGTTTTGCTCTCATTTAATTGAAGAAAGTTTCTGCCAGTCCAACATTTAATATCTTCAAAACAATTTAAAAGGTCCGAGTAAGAGTGATCAGAGCTAAGAGGGATATAAATCGGAGTATCTTCAACATAACACTGGTATAGAATATTGTATTTCCTCATGATCGAACCCAAGGGGAGCATATACAAACAAAATAAAATAGGCCCCAATAGGGACCCCTGAGGTACCCCACAGATAAACGGTGCAGGAGAGGAAAAGTTTCCAGTCATCACTTTAACTGATCTTTCAGAGAGGTATGAAGAGAACCAATCCAGTGCCGTGCCCCTAATGCCAACTTCATTCCTTAGACGTTTAAGAAGGGTCGCATGATCAACTGAATCAAATGCAGAACTAAGATCAAGTATCATTAAAATAGCAGACTTACCAGAGTCAACAGCATGCAGTAGATCGTTTGACACCTTAAGCAGTGTAGACTCGGTGCTATGATGAGCTCTAAAACCAGACTGAAATGTATCTAAAATATTGTTTTGTGAGACAAATGATGATAGTTGATTAAAAACTCTCACAGCGTTAGCTTGCATCATTTCCTGTTCATTCTGCTGTCAGGGAGGATTGGGAAATACTTGACGATGATGAAACTAGTAGATTTTCATTGACTCCAGTGCTGTAGTGTGAAATCTGTAATCAGCTTCAGTCTCTTTCTTCTGGTCTAGGCCGAATCATCATCTGTGGCTTCTCAGACATCAAGCGAGGGTCCATCCGTTCCAGCGGCTCCGAGTCCACGTCAGCGGCGCTCGCAGAACCAGAGCCAGTCCCCGAGATACCCAGCGTTCACGGCGTCCCCCGCCGCCCAGCTCCCCCCGCAGGACACCAGTCACACGGGCTCAGCCGTCCTCATCGTTCTCCTCACACTCGCGCTAGCTGCGCTCATTTTCCGCAGGATCTATTTGGCCCACGAGTATAAGTTTGATTACGAGCTATGAACTCTTCCTACAGCACTTGATCCAGATCCAGCTCACCCTCAGTCTCTTGTATGTCCTTCCTGGACAGAGCTTTGTGTCTTCAGAAGGGGAAAAGATTTCTGGATGTATTCACAGAACAAAACCTTAAGGGGCAAATCTCAGTACGCTTGTCAAGAACACGTCATGGTTTGATTTCACCCCAAAAAATGCAAAATGCAAAATTATATTTCACAAGAAGACAGTAAAGTCTGTTTTTGGACCATTAAGATTTTTTGTTTGTTTGTTTGTGTTGTAATGTTTCATGACAATTATTCCACTCAAAAAGTAAATTCTTATTACTGTAATGTGTTCTTAATACTGTAATTATATATGTACTATTTTAACTGTGAAGTATTTATGCATCATGGTAGTAATTGTACTGCCTTTTAATTTAAGAAGATTTTATTTTTAAAAAAAAGCAGCTCATCTGGACACATTACTGTAATGAGATTGTTTTGCATGTAAGAAGAATTTGGGCATAATGTTCCTGCTTTCTTTATGCAAAATACAATTCATAAAATTAAATTTCATTTTAGGGTGAAATATGACCAAGACATGTTTATATTTGGTTTGTTTTCAGATCCTGTGCTTTATTGTTTATATATGATTCCCCAAATAATGCATTTCAGAAAATCTGTTGTTACAAATTGTACAAAATTTGGTCTTAGACTGAAACAAACTAAAAAAAAACTGAAGCCTGTAGAAGTTGAATTGCTTCTGATGTGTGTGTCTATCCCAGAATTAAACGTTTATACTTTTAAAATGCTGTAATAATGTAGGCATGGTTGTAATACTATTAAACAGTTAAAAACATAGAGCAATGATTTATGTGAATGAATCATCTGCTAATTTTCAGAAAACGTTCAACCAGTAAGACTCCAAGGTTTTATTTTTTACAAGTATATATATATATATATAATCTTGAAACTCTGGAATTTAAATATAGCAACATCATATATGTGAATCTGTAGACAAAATTAATGTTGTCCCTATGTAGATAGACAACTAAAACATCTTTATCTGTTTTACTTCTTTAAGCAACAACCCGTAGTTTCTTTAGCCTAATGTTCAAAAGGACAAATAATGCAATAAACTTGATTCAACCATAACTGTTTGCTCTTTTCACTTGAAGAGGAAGTACTTTGTTGCATTGAAGTAATAATATTAAACAAGTTATGTAACTTTTCGCTGCAGCATTTATGATATGGATATGAATGGTGCCCTAAATTGTGTGGCATGGAGTGCTGTTACATGTCTAACTTATCAGACTGTTACCTGAACAGGAAAAATAAATTCTATAGACTTACACTAAAGGGTGGAAAAGCCATATCTAGGGAGCATGGTAACATAAAGAAAGACTATGGCACGAGAACTGAATGTAGTATTTTTATGTTTGTGCATTTACCCCAGATAAATTAGGTGGCTTTAAGATTGTGTAAAATTGTGCTACATCATTTACATATAATATCAACATATAAGGCATTTAATGTGGGGCATTGTGATCTGTGATTGTGATATCTGCAAAAAATGATTTTCGTACTTAGTATTGTTGTCTTGTTTTCAAGTATAAATATCTAAAAATTATTGAATAAAGATGCAATTATTTTACAAGTAAATGACTTCTGGAAAAAAAAAAAAAAATCAAAATGTTAGTTTTTGCTTAAAACAAGCAAAAATATCTGCCAATGGGGCAAGAAAAATAATCTTGTTTAGCCTTTGAATGATCATTAAGATCATTTTTCTTACCCCATCGGCAGAAATTGTTGCTTGTTTTAAGCAAAAACGAACAAAATTTTGATATATATTTTTATTTTTTTTTTTTTTTTTTTTAGAAAACAAGACTTAAAATCGTAAGTCATTTTACTTGTCAAGTAAATGCATCTTGATTCAAGAATGTTTAGATATTTACAGTATATACTAGAAAACATGAAAAATACAAAGAAAATCTTTTTTTTTTTTTTCAGGGTATATAGTTAAGCACAGATGTTAAGCACAGAATCAGATTCAGATCAAATATCAGTTTTGTCTATCTGTTCCTTTGTCATCTTTAAGCAATCATCCCTGGAAACATGAATTTATTAAAAGTACTGCTAGATACAAAAAAAAAAAATCGTCCTTTCATCACTGACTTCAGTCTTGCTGTTTGCTGCCTTCTGCCAGAATGAACCTACATGTCATATGATCACTCTGAGATGATATGTGATACGACTTTTGGTTTCCATTTGCTAAACAGCAGTAATGGAGTGTCTCTGGGATCAGTGGTGTCATGTTTACCCGGCATGCACTAGAGCTTTAACACCTACTGATTTTTATGCCACTTTCTAAATTTGAGAATAACTAAAGTCATTCAAATTCATGCTCCTTCATGGGATGCTTTACTGAAACACTACTGGAGGGACAAGTGTGCATTGTTGGCTGCTTTTCTTGCACTATCCACTATTTTTCCATTTTGAAATTAAAAGTTTTCTTTTGTTAGAAAATTTATTTTTATTAGAATTGACTTCATTTTACAAACCAATTAGAAGCATTTAAGCATAAGCCTTTAGATTGCATTGATTCATTATAGCACTTGTACGTCATGGAGACATCTATTTGACATCTGCAAGACGTATTTTTTAGAGTGTTTGCTCATCTGCAATACATCTATAGGATGTTTTCTATCAAATGTCAAATAGACGATTATTAGATGTCTTTAAGATGTTTATGTTTGTAAAACTGACATCTTACGGACGTCTGTCAGATGTTTGTACACAGCAGATGCTTTCCAGATCAAGCAATGTTTATAAGTGTGCTTTCTGCTAGACCATTTAAAATACAAATCTATATAAAATACAAAGACTCAATTAAAAACCTAGTAGCCAGTCATTTAGAACTTCTTCCAGTAGTCTAACAAACAAACTTGACATTTCTTGGCTCTTTAGATTTGGTTTATGGTGAGTCTCTGAAATGACTGACAAAAAATATCCAGTGAACGAGCCTCATCGTGCGTCCCGTCTGCGCTTTTTAATAGTTGATCAATGTGCACGTGCGTCAGTTGGCCGTTGAGTGCGGTCTAAACCTTTTTAAGACCATGTGTTGAGTTAATTAACCCATTTAATCCCACCGGACCGTAAAAAAGGTTTTCATGTATAAAACTCTAAAAAACTTACTGACTGATGTTTTAGTGCACTTCCAGCAAATATGGAAAAAATAAGGGTCTCAATTAAATATGTGCAGTTTCACATGGTTAGTGCAATTTGTCACATGACCAGAGCGGTTTATTTCCTGTTTGCACCTTGAGAAGATGATGACTGCATCAAAGCTCCGAAACAAAAGGCTAGTAAAGTGTTAACATAAAGATATGACAAAGATTTTTGCTACACATTATCTTTAGGGTGTCTAGTATTAATATATGAATTCACAATTATTCAGTTTTGTTGAGTGTGGTCATAGAATGAGAAAACATATTGATGGTCACAATAGTGACCGGTGGGATAACAGTGAACTTAGGTATACAATCCAAATCCAATTGCAGTTGTTAGTGAAAATTGCACTAAAATGTTGCAATGACAAAATATTGCATTAAATTAAAAGTTCAAATGTAACAAATAAGTTACAATATTGATGTTGTAATACTGGTAGCACTAATATAATAATTTTATGATAAATGTTACAAAAAAGTAACAATTTTGAAATATGTTGATGGTTGTAATTTTGTCTTTATTTTATCTCAGTGTTCCTGTCTATGTTTTATAAGGGTTTTTATGCATAATAGTAACCATAGAATGTGATCAAACAGTTTAAAATAGCTGGGCTAAGATATATAATATGTATGACTGTAGAAATATGTTAATTCAGTATAGCCTACATATAATCCCACCGGTCACAATTGTGATGACCATAAAATAAAAATTTTCACACACTTTTCCAAAACAAATAAAAAAAAATAATTATTGATTATTTCAAAGGGATACTAATGACAGATCATTTGGATATTTTCATGTCTGGGAAAAATTTGGGATTAAACGGGTTAAAATATTTTGTATTTTAAAATGTGTGCATCTCGACACCCCTGCGTGTTCTTCTCCGCAGCTCAACGCGTCTGACAGTGAGTTCTGAGCGGAGAAATGACTCGATGCATCGTTGTAATCGCGATGTGCTCGACCAATCAGAGCGCGCGTTCAGCTCCAGCATTCAGCGCGCTGCAGAACTAACTTCACTCTGAATGAACTCTGACTGGAAGACGAGATGCTCTCCAGCGCAGATGACTGTCTAGTCTTTCCTTCACAATGTCTGGCGTTATAAAAGCTGTTTTTCTTCTGCTGTGCGCGAGTGTGTTCGGTCAGTGCGGGAAGATGAAGCACAACCTCAGGAGAACATCTGTACAACATCACAAACACGGAACGTAAGTGTCACACTCTTTCAGCTTATTATTTCAGTTTTAACAGCAAATTAATATGCAAATAGACACCATGGAGAGCTGGGATAGTTGTCACAAAGGATACTGCATTATCTTTGCATAAAACGTCTAATTTTAAAATTGCTTGTGGTTTTGTGAGTTGTGATTAATTTTCTTAAATGGTGCGTTTTTTTTATAAAACAGCCTACATTAGGCAAATTACTGTCTGTGCTGGCAAAATAATGCTGTTTTTGGTGTGTCCTTATATATTTTGCTTTTTCATAAATTACATTTTGCATACTTGTTTTATAGTTTAAATTCTGCTAAGAAAACTACCAAAATAGGCAGTTCAACATGCAGTTTAAGGGTTTAAAAGGTTGTCATTGTGAAAGCTATATGTGACAGTTAAACCAGATAACAGTTAAACTGTAATTAACTGCAAACCATTTAAGGTTATGTACAGTTTATGTTTACTCTTTTTTATTTTATTTTTTTTTAAATGTAATATTATTATTATTATTATTATTATTATTATTATTATTATTATTATTATGTATTTATTTATTTATTTATTTACTTAATTACTTATTTATTGCAGTTAAGACTAATAATAATAATAACTTTTAAAACTGTCCCTGAGAAATTCACACTGAGAAATTCAGTGTGGAAACAACAATCTGGTTGACTCATTTCACATTTCAGGAACAAATATTTTACAGAAAAGAATGGAGTTCATGAATGTTAAAATTCTAAATCATAATATTTCTATTAATAAATGCCCAGAGTGCTTTTATTATTTATTGGAAATATTAATACATTTGGGTTAAAACTGCTAATATATACTAGTGTGCATATAAAAATACTACTTAATGCTTAGTGCAATTAATTCTACATTTTTTAAATAGGTAGTTTTTGTCTCAAAACTTGAAGATTGAGTGGTGAATAATAGTTGTGCTCATGAGACATCTGAAGTGCTGAGATGTTCTTTTGCAGTCCACTTTTCAAGAAGATGCTGGATGAAACTATGACACAACAGGTGAAATCGGACAATCTGCTGCGTGTTGATGATCATGACTTTACTATGAGACCAGCATTTGCGGGTAAAATCTATGTGTGTGTGTGTGTGTGTGTGTGTGTGTGTGTGTGTTAGTGGCATGAAAATCACAATAAAATTGGTTTGCCATATTGTCAACCCATACTAATTGTAGTCTATTTCTTATGTATTTTTAAAATAATTTTTATTGTATGAGACCATCACATTTCTGAACTTGTGCTGATACAATTAATATTGCTAAATGAATACTCTCATTTTAAACTGGAGCTTACAATAAAATATCTCTACAGTTGCATAAAGTGATTATTTGCAAGAATAGGTGCTGTGAATATTTAAGAATATGTCCACACTTTTCAGCTGTGATCTTTCACACATGTGGTCCGGGTCATTTGCATTATTTATATGATATTTATGCCCCACATTTGTGCGAATAATGTCAGTTTTATGAACAGATTTAAACGTTCATTAGTTCATCATCATCATCATTGATTTTTTTCTATTTTAGCAAAATTCCATAGTGAAAGTTACAAAACGTGAAGACTCATATTTTGCCCCAAAATCATTTAAAGAGAACAAAGCATATTTTAAGACCCTTATGAATTTTTGACTTGTGATATATTTTAATGACATCACCCATATAGGTGGGTGTTTCCAGGACACAGCTGGCTCTTTGAACCTTTAGAAAATAAACTATTTTTAAACACTTTAATTTGTGCACTAACAGTTTTACTTTTAAGGCAAATGTTATAGTTAGCATTTTAATGATCTCAAATACAAATATCTTAAACACTGCACATTTCAGTAATTTGACAAAATTACAGTTTGGAAATGATGAACAATAAACATTTTTCTTAAACATCAAGTGATTATTTATGTTTTCTTCAGACATCATGTGTCTCAAAATTAATTTCAAGGTCTTCACTGATACTGTTATCTTCTTGATAACCAAGTACAATAAGTACAGTAAAAACAGTAAAATAAAAATGATTTGTTGTTTAAAATGATTGCAATAAATGGAAATTTCACACAATAAATTCTGAAAAATTGTATGTTTTTATGAATCGACATTTCAATATTTATTATGTGAAAGTGGTGTGAAACTTTTGATAATCCCTTACTGCCTTTGTTTAGATTATCATATTTTTAAACCACTAATAATGAATATTTTGATAATGAATTTTCATATTTTAAGCTTGAGATCTACCCAAGCTGATGTGTTATATAGTTTGGTCAGTGCCACGCGTATCACTTTATAATTAAAGTCTTTCTTGGTCTCATTTGTCGTCAAAATCCTTTCCCACGTCTCAGCTGCTGATGTCTGGAGCTCACGCTGATACCATGCTTCTCCCTCGAGTCTCATTGTTCCTGCAGAGATTTGAGGATTGACCTCTTCTAGCCAATGTCTGGATGGCTGGAAGTTACACTTACTGTTAATTGAACCAGCAGCGCCCGCTGGGGTGTTCAATTACTTGCTGATGTTGTGAAGGCTTTTCTAATTTACACATTGCTTTTGCTTCTGACTTCTTCATAATGTTTCTCAGTCTTCATTATCAGCAGTCAGATTCAAATTCACAACCTGAACGTCAATCCCAGTGGGGGTTTTATCCTGAAAATGTAGTTTGTCGGATAAGTAGATTCTCAGGAGGGCAATGATAATGCTGAGTGTGACTGCAAGCTCTGACTCAATGTAATTCTTGTGTTTTGTGCTGGATATCATCTACGACTGACAAACACGTTTGGAAATAGCAAACAAGTTCCCCAATGTCGATCTATTGTTTACAAAGATGGAATTGGAGCCCTTTTTCTCGACTGCTGGCCGTGACTACAAAAGCACAGCCAGAAAATTCTTCCAGAAAATGTGCATGCATTAGATAACAAGCTTTGCAATTTAAGGTTGCAAATCTCTTTTCAACGAGAACAGAGTTACTGCAATGTGCCTGAATATGTGAAGATAACTCTGTCATCAAGCCAAAGACCTTCCAGGGAAAAGCAGAAGAGCTGTGTTTTTTGGTCATTTCTGGCGTGATTGTGTACACTACATTGAGTTGTTTTGTAATTTCTAATATATCCAGTCACTTCCACTCCCTGTCTGTGGTCCGGCATGTTTTAAAACATGAAGGACCAAATTTACTAAACAGGTCAAATTAGCCTGAGAGCGCAGTCCCATAAAAGTGCAGATAGAACTGGAAAGTCCTGTATGAATTTAAGAACCCTGTTGAAAAAAACAGCATATGCTGGTTAGGTATGTTTTGAAGCACGTCAGCTGGTTTAAGCAACTAAGCAAGTTCCTGCTCAGGACCAGCTCATAACCAGCTTAAACCAGCTGCCGTGCTTCAAAACATACCTAACCAGCATATGCTGTCTTTTTTTTCAACAGGGAACGTCTCGGTTACGTATGTAACCCTCGTTCCCTGAAGGAGGGAATGGAGACGTCACGTCGGATGACAGACGAAATTGGGATCTCGCCAGAGAGACCAATCCACTTCGAGTGTAACTAAACGAGCCAATGGACATTGGCATGCGATTACTGCATCCAGCTGCCGCTGATCACAGCATGAGTATAAGAGGCAGCAGATGCACCGCATTAATTCATGCTTTCGCTGAGGAGCCGAGCCGGTGACCCGGCAGCTCAGCGGTGGTACAGCGACTGTGGCGACAGGACGTGACGTCTCCATTCCCTCCTTCAGGGAACGAGGGTTACATACGTAACCGAGACGTTCCCCTTTCAGTCAGTCACTCCGAGTCACGTCGGATGACCGACGAAATTGGGATCCCTACCAAAGCACCACAGGAGCTGCCCCTTCCAGTGCCCTGTGTAGGCCTCCTGATCCTTCCTATAAGGCAGACGATAGGACTGGGCTCTACACAGAGAAGGTCAACCACTGTTGTTCCTTGAGCAACCCAAACAGTAGGACTCGGATAACACTGGGAGGCATGCCCTTCCGCTTGGAAAAGGCACACTGCGGAGTCACCTCCTCCCAGAGGGGGTTAAGTGACATTTAGTGAATTTAGACATTGTGAAGTAACCCTGTAGGGCCCTATTGCACATGAAAGCTTATGAGATGCATTAGAGATGGCAGAACGTGGTCTGTCAGGGGAAACACGGCTCTAATAAGCATACCATGGAGTACACATATGGGATCCCAGCAGGGTCTCTCATATGGGCACTAGCCTCACATCAGATTTCAAGAATTCATTGGCTGAAAGGCCTGGCGCCGGACGCTCCGTCATGTCCGGACGCCGGAGTGCTGGAGGACTCGACAGGGTTTGCCTGGCTAAGGAACTCTGAGCCGGGCCTCTCAGTGCCACTACCCGCTTGAGGTGAGAACACAGGAGGAAACCAGTTCGACAAGTAGGCTATAAAACCTAGCGAACGTGTTGGGAGTCATCCAACCCGCAGCTCTACAGTCTGCTAGCGAGGCACCACGAGCCAGCGCCCAGGACGATCCAACACCCCTAGTGGAGTGAGCATGCAACCTGAGCAGGCAGGGCACACCTTGTGCTTCGTAGGCCAAGGTGATGGCATCCACTATCCAGTGCGCCATCCTCTGCTTGGAGACAGCCTTCCCCTTCTGCTGTCCTCCGTAACAGACAAAGAGCTCTTCTGAGGTCCTGAAGCTCTGAGTTCTATCCACATACTGACACAGTGCGCGTACAGGACAAAGCAAAGCTAGGGCTGGGTCTGCCTCCTCCAAGGGCAGCGCTTGCAGGTTCACTACCTGGTCCCTGAAGGGAGTGGTAGGAACCTTGGGCACATAGCCAGGCCGGGGCCTCAGTGTTGCACTGGAGTCAGCCGGCCCAAACTCAAAGCACGACTCGTCAACCGAAAATGCCTGCAGGTTCCCCACCCTCTTGATTGAGGCCAACACAGTCAGGAGTAGGGTTTTCATAGAGAGAAACTTCAACTCGACTGACTGCAACGGCTCAAAGGGGGCAGTTTGTAGGGCTCTTAGTACCAATGCCAAATCCCAAGAGGGTAGGGAGGGAGGCCTAGGAGGATTTAACCTCCTGGCCCCCCTAAGAAACCTGACGACCAGATCGTGCTTCCCCACCGACCTCCCCTCTATGGGGTCATGGTGGGATGAAATAGCAGCAACGTACACCTTAAGGGTGGAGGGGGACAGCCTACGCTCCAACCCTTGTTGCAAAAAGGAAAGCATGGCTCTGATCGAACATCTCCAGGGGTTCTCATGGTAAGAGGAACACCATTCGACGAACAGGTTCCACTTCAGTGCATAGGCCCGTCTTGCGGAAGGTGCTCGTGCTGAAGCGATAGTGAGAGCTACCTCCTGGGGCAGGTCACCTAGAACCTCCGCGTCCCGTCCAGGGACCACACATGGTGCCAGAGGGTGCCCCGCCTCTGAGAAAGCAGATCCTTCCTCAGAGGAATCGGCCAGGAAGGGGCTGTCGCGAGGAGCATGAGTTCCGGGAACCAGGTCCTGTTGGGCCACTAGCAGGACCTGCTCCTCGTCCTCCCTGATCTTGCACAGTGTCTGTGCTAGCAGGCTCACTGGGGGAAACGCATATTTGCGCAGGCCCTGGGGCCAGCTGTGTGCCAGTGCATCCGTGCCGAGCGTTGCCTCGGATAGGGAATAGAACCACTGGCAGTGGGCGGTTTCCGGAGATGCAAACAGGTCTACCTGAGCAAACCGAACCGACTCCAAATCAGCTGAACCACCTGGGGATGGAGTCTCCACTCCCCAGGAAGTGCTGCTCGAGAAAGCTCGTCGGCCGCCTGATTGAACACTCCTGGGATGTGGATGGCATGAAGGGACCTCAGATGCTTTTGACTCCAGAGGAGGAGGTGGCGGGCGAGTTGTGACATGCAGCGGGAGCGTAAACCACCTTGTCGGTTGATATACGCAACGGTTGCGGTGTTGTCCGTATGGACCAGAACGTCCCTGCCCCGAGGGCGCCCTCTGAGGAGGCTCAGGGCAAGGCGTACTGCCAGCAACTCGAGGCAATTGATATGTCAACGCAGTTGAGGACCCGTCCAAACCCCTGACACTGCGTGCCCGTTGTACATGGCACCCCAGCCGGTGGCCGAGGCATCCGTGAAAACCACAGCATGCCTGGATACCTGCTCCAGGGGCACTCCTGCCCGAAGGAACAAAGGATCTGACCATGGGCTGAAGGTTATGCGGCAGGCCGGTGTAATCTGGACCCGGTGAGTACCGCGTTTCCACGCCCACCTCGGGATTTGGCCATGGAGCCAGTGCTGAAGCCATCTCATATGGAGCAGACCGAGCAGAACTATGGCCGCGGCTGCAGCCATATGCCCCAGGAGCCTCTGAAAGAGTTTCAGTGGGACCGCTGTCCTGCCTGATAAAGTCTTGAGGCAGTTCAGCACCGACTGAGCACGTTCCTGGGTGAGGCGTGCTGTCTGGTGGAAGGCTGCTGCGGCTGCGCGGGAGCGGGGACAGCTGCAGGGGGCACCCGATGAGCAGGCTGAGGGGCTGCGGCCCGAGTGGAAGCAGCAGGTTTCCTCCAGCGCATGATGTGTTTGATCGCCTCAGTCTGCTTCTGGGCTGCCGAGAACTGCTGGGCAAAGCTCTCGACAGCATCGCCAAAAAGGCCGCTCTGCGACACGGGAGCATTCAGGAACTGTACCTTCTCCTGCTCCTTCATGTCAGCGAGACACAGCCAGAGATGGCGCTCCTGGACCACTAGCGTGGACATCGCACGACCCAGAGACTGTGCGGTCACCTTCGTCGCTCGAAGCGCGAGGTCCGTCGCAGCACGCAGCTCATGTAGAACCGCCAGGTTGTGACCACCCTCGTGCAGGTCTTTCAGGGCTTTGGCCTGGTGGACCTGCAGTAACACCATGGCGTGGAGGGCAGAAGCCGCCTCCCCACAGGCTCTATAAGCACTGCCAGTTAGACCTGACGAATACTTACAGGCCCGTGAGGGGAGACACGGGTCACCCCGCAGAGTGGTAGCGGCTGTTGGACACAGTTGCATGGCCATAGACCGCTCCACCGAGGGGATGCCTGTATACCCCAAAGCAGCCCCATGAGAGCGGAGGAGAGAGCGGAGGAGCCACAAGATTTGTTTCGGGCAGTGAAAGGTGCCTTCCATGATCTTGTAAGCTCCTCATGCACTTCCAGAAAGAATGGCACCGGAGGAGGGCGCTGAGAACCAGCGCAACCCCCACCGAGAAACCACTCGTCCAGCCTCAAAGGATCGGGACGCGGTGGAGGATTCCACACAAGCCTGACATTCTCGACAGCCCGTGAAAGCATAGCCATCACCTCTGGGTCTGGCTCGGACAACGCTACCACACCCGAAGGGGGCAATGCAGCCGGGTCTTCATCCCCGGAGAGAGAGGGCACGCCCTCCGATGCAGTGACCGACATCTGGTCGTCAGAGGGGTCACCGAAGGAAACGCGTGGTGCACCCTGTTCAGCAGAGAGACCAGCGCACTCCTTCGGCCGCTCCACTGGCTGTGGAGTGCTTGAGGGTGAGGAGCTCCACTTGGGGAAGCCCTCACCGTAATCCTCAAATCATCTCTGACTCCACCGGATCCAGCGGCGCGCACGCTGGATCGCGGCAGAGGCAGAGGGACTCCGCCATGTTTGACATAGCGGAGTCTATTACGCAACTCCGAGATGGTCATGTCCCCACAAGAAGAACATGAACCATCCACGAAAGCCTCTTCAGCGTGCTGAATGCCCAGACACGTAAGGCAGCTATCGTGACCGTCCTGAGGTGCCAGGAAACGACCACACCCAGAAACGCACGGGTGATAAGACATCTTTAAAAAAACACGATCACCTGTGTTACTCTTTTAGAGAAATTGCTCTTTTTAGAGAAATGCTCTTTTAGTGCTGAAGCACGCAGGGGAGCTGGCCACCGCACACTCCTAGTGTGGCTGTCAGCAGGAAGACGATCTTTCTCTCCCGGACACCATGACCACCACTGCTGCGGCGTATCGTCAGCACTCGTCTAGGGAGAGCAGTAGCTTCAACCACTACCGCTGGGCTCCGAAGCGAAAGGAAGAGTTAATGCGGTGCATCTGCTGCCTCTTGTACTCACGCACTTGTACTGTGATCAGCGGCAGCTGGATGCAATAATCGCATGCCAATGTCCATTGCCTCGTTTAGTTACACTTGAAGTGGATTGGTCTCTCTGGCGAGATCCCAATTTCGTCGGTCATCCGACGTGACTCGGAATGACCGACTGAAAGGGGAACTTGGACGCAACCAGATCGATTCCATAATGACGAACACAGTCTACAAAGAGCAGCGCAAATTAGCTCATGGTCGCAAACAAGCAGAGCCGATGATAATCAGGTGCAAAATAGGTTAAAGCTTTTTTGGGCAGTAAATAATGGTGCAAATACCAGTAAACTGACTAACACAGACCTTAGCAAATCACGTTGCATGATTTATTGAAATACTCTCCTCCCATAAATGTTGTGTCTGAAAGGGAAACGTCTCGGTTACGTATGTAACCCTCGTTCCCTGAAGGAGGGAACGGAGACGTCACGTCGGATGACCGACGAAATTGGGATCTCGCCAGAGAGACCAATCCACTTCGAGTGTAACTAAACGAGACAATGGACATTGGCATGCGATTATTGCAACCAGCTGCCGCTGATCACAGCGTGAGCATAAGAGGCAGCTGATGCACCGCATCAATTATGTTTTCGCTGAGGAGCCGAGCCGGCGACCCGGCAGCTCAGCGGTGGTACAGCGACTGTGGCGACGGGACGTGACGTCTCCGTTCCCTCCTTCAGGGAACGAGGGTTACATACGTAACCGAGACGTTCCCCTTTCAGTCGGTCACTCCGAGTCACGTCGGATGACCGACGAAATTGGGATCCCTACCAAAGCGCCACAGGAGCTGCCCCTTCCAGTGCCCTGTGTAGGCCTCCTGACCCTTCCTATAAGGCAGACAATAGGACCGGGCTCTACACAGAGAAGGTCAACTACTGGTGTTCCTTGAGCAACCCAAACAGTAGGACTAGGATAACACTGGGAAGCGTGCCCTTCCACTTGGAAGAGGCACACTGCGGAGTCACCTCCTCCCAGAGGGGGTTAAGTGACATTCAAACATGTGAAGTAACCCCGAAGGGCCCTGTTGCACATGGAAGTCTCTGAGATGGCTCAGGCTGCATCTTTAGAGATGGCAGAACGTGGTCCGCCAGGGGAAACACGGCTCTAATAAGAATACCGTGGAATACACATATGGGATCCCGACAGGGTCTCTCATATGGGCACTAGCCTCGCACCAGATTTCAAGAATTCATTGGCTGAAGGCCTGGCGCCGGACGCCCCGCCGCGTCCGGACGCCGGAGTGCTGGAGGACTCAACAGGGTTTGCCTGGTTAAGGAACTCTCTGGAGAATTAGGCGTAAGGACGCCGCAAGCCGACTCTGAGCCGGCCCTCTCAGTGCCACTACCCGTTTGAGGTGAGAACACAGGAGGAAACCGGTTCGACACGTAGGCTATAAAACCTAGCGAACGTGTTGGGAGTCGCCCAACCCGCAGCTCTACAGATGTCTGCTAGCGAGGCACCACGAGCCAGCGCCCAGGACGATGCGACACCCCTAGTGGAGTGAGCACGCAACCTGAGCGGGCAGGGCACACCTTGTGCTTCGTAGGCCAAGGTGATGGCATCCACTATCCAGTGGGCCATCCTCTGCTTGGAGACAGCCTTCCCCTTCTGCTGTCCTCCGTAACAGACAAAGAGCTGTTCTGATGTCCCTGAAGCTCTGAGTTCTATCCACGTACTGACGCAGTGCGCGTACAGGACAGAGCAAAGCTAGGGCTGGGTCTGCCTCCTCCAGGGGCAGCGCTTGCAGGCTCACTACCTGGTCCCTGAAGGGCGTGGTAGGAACCTTGGGCACATAGCCGGGCCAGGGCCTCAGTGTTGCACTGGAGTCAGCCAGCCCAAACTCAAGGCACGACTCGTCGACCGAAAATGCCTGCAGGTCCCCCACCCTCTTGATTGAGGCCAATGCAGTCAGGAGTAGGGTTTTCATAGAAAGAAACTTCAACTCGACTGACTGCAATGGCTCAAAGGGGGCAGTTTGTAGGGCTCTTAGCACCAAAGCCAAATCCCAAGAGGGAAGGGAGGGAGGCCTCGGAGGATTTAACCTCCTGGCCCCCCTAAGAAACCTGACGACCAGATCGTGCTTCCCCACCGACCTCCCCTCTATGGGGTCGTGGTGGGCAGAAATAGCAGCAACATATACCTTAAGGGTGGAGGGGGACAGCCTACGCTCCAACCCTTGTTGCAAAAAGGAAAGCACGGCTCTGATCGAACATCTCCGGGGGTCCTCCTGGTAAGAGGAACACCATTCGACGAACAGGTTCCACTTCAGCGCATAGGCCCGTCTTGTGGACGGTGCTCGTGCTGAAGCGATAGTGAGCGCTACCTCCTGGGGCAGGTCACCTAGAACCTCCGCGTCCCGTCCAGGGACCACACATGAAGTTTCCACAAGTCTGGACGCGGGTGCCAGAGGGTGCCCCGTCTCTGAGAAAGCAGATCCTTCCTCAGAGGAATCGGCCAGGGAGGGGCTGTCGCGAGGAGCATGAGTTCCGGGAACCAGGTCCTGTTGGGCCAATATGGAGCCACTAACAGGACCTGCTCCTCGTCCTCCCTGATCTTGCACAGCGTCTGTGCTAGCAGGCTCACTGGGGGAAACGCATACTTGGGCAAGCCCTGGGGCCAGCTGTGTGCCAGTGCATCCGTGCCGAGCGTTGCCTCGGACAGGGAGTAGAACCACTGGCAGTGGGTGGTTTCCGGAGATGCAAACAGGTCTACCTGAGCAACTCCGAACTGACTCCAAATCAGCTGGACCGCCTGGGGATGGAGTCTCCACTCCCCAGGAAGTGCCGCTCGAGACAGCTCGTCGGCCGCCTGATTGAACACTCCTGGGATGTGGATGGCACGAAGGGACCTCAGATGCTTCTGACTCCAGAGGAGGAGGTGGCGGGCGAGTTGTGACATGCGACGGGAGCGCAAACCGCCTTGCCGGTTGATATACGCAACGGTCGCAGTGTTGTCCGTACGGACCAGAACGTCCCTGCCCCGAAGGCGCCCTCTGAGGCGGCACAGGGCAAGACGTACTGCCAGCAACTCGAGGCAATTGATATGCCAACGCAAAAGGGGGCCCGTCCAAACCCCTGACACTGCGTGCCCGTTGTACGTGGCACCCCAGCCGGTGGCTGAGGCATCCGTGAATACCACAGCATGCCTGGATACCTGCTCCAGGGGCACTCCTGCCCGAAGGAACGAGGGATCTGACCACGGGCTGAAGGTCTTGCGGCAGGCCGGTGTAATCTGAACCCGGTGAGTACCGCGTTTCCACGCCCACCTCGGGATTCGGCCATGGAGCCAGTGCTGAAGCGGTCTCATATGGAGCAGACCGAGCGGAACTATGGCTGCAGCTGCAGCCATATGCCCCAGGAGCCTCTGAAAGAGTTTCAGTGGGACCGCTGTCCTGCCTGATAAAGTCTTGAGGCAGTTCAGCACCGACTGAGCACGTTCCTGGGTGAGGCGTGCTGTCTGGTTGACCGAATCCAACTCCATGCCGAGAAAAGAGATCCTCTGCGTTGGCACGAGTTTGCTCTTTTCCCAATTGACCCGAAGGCCCAACTGGCTGAGGTGCCTGAGCACCAGGTCCCTGTGTGCGCACAACAGCTCTCGAGACTGTGCAAGTATGAGCCAGTCGTCGAGGTAGTTGAGAATGCGCACACCCTGTTCTCTCAGGGGAACAAGGGCCGCCTCTGCGACTTTGGTGAAGACACGAGGCGAGAGGGACAGCCCGAAGGGCAGGACCTTGTACTGATATGCCCGACCTTCGAACGCGAATCGCAGGAATGGCCTGTGCCGCGGATGAATCGAAACATGAAAGTATGCGTCCTTCAGGTCGATCGCTGCAAACCAATCTAGGGGACGGACGCATCCAAAAATGCGTTTCTGCGTCAACATCTTGAACGGCATCTTGTGAAGTGCACGGTTCAAAACTCGCAGATCCAAGATCGGTCGTAACCCACCGCTTTTCTTGGGCACAATGAAGTAAGGGCTGTAAAACCCCGATCTCATATCGGCTGGAGGGACCGGCTCTATTGCATCCTTCGCCAGTAGGACTGCAATCTCCGCGAGCAAGACAGGGGCATCGACGGCTTTGACTGAAGTGAACCGGATGCCCCTGAACTTGGGGGGACGCCGGGCGAACTGAATCGCATAGCCGAGTCTGATGGTCCGCAGGAGCCACCGGGACGGACTGGGGAGCACTAACCAGGCTCCGAGAGACCGCACCAGCGGGGCCAACGGGCCCACCGACATGCCCGCGTTGGGGCAGCGAGGTGGAACACAGGGACCGGCCCCAGGGCCTGTGACGGCCTGGCCTGTGACGGCAGGGGGCGGGGTCTGGGTGTGTAGTGTAGCACTCACCTGATTTCTCCTCGCGTGGGAGGAGACACAGGAACCCGGCTTGAGGCTTGTGACAGCTCGGCGTTTGACGACTTGAAGCGGGGACTGGAGTGCTACTGCCCTTACCTGGTTCCACGAATGGGCAGGAGGGGTGCTCTTGGGCAACTCTGCTGGCGAGAGAGGAGGAGGGAAGCGATCCTGTGATGCACGGATCACCACTCTCCTCCTCTTGAGACCCAGAGATTGAGGAGACCGCTCTTTACTGATGTATTGGGTACCGCTGGCTGCTGGGCCAGCGGCGGAACAAAATGAACAAAAGATACTCCACTCGGCCCTCCTCCGGGGGAGGGAGTGGTGCAGTCACCATCTCCCGATGAGCAGTCTCCTCCATCTCTGGGTCGACCGTCCCAGGGCCTCTTGCACTTGCGCTTGCAGCCAGGTTTGGCGGGGGCCTGGACGGGCTGGGCGTCCTGCCTGCGACCGGCTCCACGACGCTGCCTGGTGAAAGGCTGCTGCGGCTGCGCGGGAGCGGGGGCGGCCGCAGGGGGGCGCCCACGGCGACGAGCAGGCTGAGTGGCTGCAGCCGGAGTGGAAGCAGCAGGTTTCCTCCGGCGCATGATGTGTTTGCCTCAGTCTGCTTCTGGGCTGCCGAGAACTGCTGGGCAAAGCTCTCGACAGTGTCGCCGAAAGGGCCGGTCTGTGACACGGGAGCATTCAGGAACTGTACCTTCTCCTGCTCCATGTCAGCGAGACACAGCCAGAGATGGCGCTCCTGGACATCGCATGACCCAGAGACTGTGCGGTCACCTTCGTCGCTCGTAGCGCGAGGTCCGTCGCAGCACGCAGCTCATGTAGAACCGCCAGGTCGTGACCACCCTCGTGCAGGTCTTTCAGTGCTTTGGCCTGGTGGACCTGCAGCAACGCCATAGCGTGGAGGGCGGAAGCCGCCTCCCCACAGGCTCTATAAGCACTGCCAGTTAGACCTGACGAATACTTAGAGGCCCGTGAGGGGAGACACGGATCACCCCGCAGGGTGGAAGCGGCTGTTGGACACAGTTGCATGGCCACAGACCGTTCCACCGAGGGGATGCCCGCATACCCCAAAGCGGCTCCACCATCGAGGGTGGTGAGAGCGGAAGAACTACAAGATGTGTTTCGGGCAGTGAAAGGTGCCCTCCACGATCTTGTCAGCTCCTCATGCACTTCCGGAAAGAATGGCACCGGAGGGGGGCGCTGAGAACCAGCGCCACCCCCACCGAGGAACCACTCGCCCAGCCTCGAAGGATCGGGACACGGTGGCTTTTTAGGATTCCACACGAGCCTGACATTCTCGGCGGCCCGGGAAAGCATAGCCGTCATCTCTGGGTCTGGCACGGACAACGCTACCACACCCGAAGGGGGCAACGCAGCCGGGTCGTCATCCCCGGAGAGAGAGGGCCCGCCCTCCGATGCAGTGATCGACATCTGGTCGTCAGAGGGGGCACCGAAGGAAATGCGTGGCCAGCGCGCTCCTTTGGCAGCTCCACCGGCTGCAGAGTGCTTGAGGGGTGAGGAGCTCCACTTGGGGAAGCCCTCACCGTAATCCTCAAATCACCTCTGACTCCACCGGATCCAGTGTGCACGCCAGATCACGGCAGGCAGAGGGACTCTGCCATGTTTGACATAGCAGAGTCGCACTCCGAGATGGTCATGTCCCCGCAAGAAGAACATGAACCATCCACAAAA
Organism: Spinibarbus caldwelli; assembly: GCA_039654775.1. NCBI lineage: Eukaryota > Metazoa > Chordata > Actinopteri > Cypriniformes > Cyprinidae > Spinibarbus > Spinibarbus caldwelli. The sequence goes on from CM077240.1 coordinate 4,494,453, forward strand.
GCCACCTCAGCGTGCTGAATGCCCAGACACGTGAGGAAGCGATCGTGACCGTCCTGAGGCGCCAGGAAACGACCACACCCAGAAACGCACGGGTGAAAAGACATCTTTAAAAAGACGCGATCACCCGTGTTGCTCTTTTAGAGAAATTGCTCTTTCAGAGAAATGCTCTTTTAGTGCTGAAGCACGCAGGGGAGCTGGCCACCGCACACTCCTAGTGTGGCTGTCAGCAGGAAGACGATCTTTCTCTTCCGGACACCGTGACCACCGCTGCCGCGCCGTAACGCCCGCACTCGCTCGCAGAACACTCTCTTGGAAGGGAGAGCAGTAGCTTTAACCACTACCGCTCGGCTCCGAAGCGAAAGGATAATTGATGCGGTGCATCAGCTGCCTCTTATGCTCACGCTGTGATCAGCGGCAGCTGGTTGCAATAATCGCATGCCAATGTCCATTGGCTCGTTTAGTTACACTCGAAGTGGATTGGTCTCTCTGGCGAGATCCCAATTTCGTCGGTCATCCGACGTGACTCGGAGTGACCGACTGAAAGGGGAACTACAAATGCATATGCAATACAGTTAGCTGCAAAAATAACCGTGTCCACACCTTTTCAAAGTCTGGTTTAGGCTTGAAAAGGATTCAAGATTTCCTATCAGGCAGACATTACCCTGTTGAAAAAAACAGTATATGCTCATTAGGTATGTTTTGATGCATGGCAGCTAGTTTAAACTGGTTATAAGCTGGTTATGAGCTGGTCCTGAGCAGGAGCTAGTTGCTTAGGACCAGCTTAAGACCAGCACATGACCAGCTTAAACCAGCTAATGACCAACTAAGGACCAGCTTAAACCAGCTCATGGCCAACTAAGGACCAGCTTAAACCAGCTCATGACCAACTAAGGACCAGCTTAAACCAGTTCAGGACCAGCTTAATCAAGCTCATGACCAACTAAGGACTAGCTTAAACCAGCTCAAACCAGCTGCCATGCTTCAAAACACATCTAACCAGCATAATGCTGTTTTTTCAACAAGGAAGTCAGATCTCATCTTCACTGACCCTCAGAGTTCACCCCTGTACTCCAAAATTATCAAATCAGCCTGGAGATAAACCAAGGAGCTTGTGGTGAACTTTAGGAGACAATACAGAGAGCACTTCCCTCAACAGAAGTCCAGTATCTAGAGCATCAAATTTCTTGGTGACCAAATAACTGCAGTCATCAGATGGTCAGTGCACACAGAGGTGGTGGTGAAGAAGACACAGCTATGGCTCTTCTTCAGTATGAGCTCCTGCTTCTGTTTTACTCATGCCTACAGAGAGGCTGCACAAAGGCCTCCTCTGAGACCATTAGAACCAGACAGGTGCTTGGAGACTCTGAGTAGTTTTACAAAGATTAACGATGATTTACATTTTCAGTCCTAGTAAGTTTCAAATGTAGTTCAGACACATTTGAATACACTCGTTCTTCACTCATATAGTCAGTCTTCCACTCAGCCACTACAACCAATACTGTTCTCTTCTCTTCAGGTCCAGCAGTACCAGTAGGTGTGGATGTACAGGTAGAGAGTTTGGACAGTATCTCAGAAGTCGATATGGTAAGAAAAGTTTAATTATTTGGTCATTGATTGTTATGAATCATTCATTTATAATGCACACTCCAGCAACCCATATTCCATTTGCTTTGCACTGTTGTCTGCACAGAGAAAAAAAAAAAAAAACTTCCTTTCTGTACATTTTAAATTAAATCAGCATTAATTAATCGCAGCACATTAAGAATAATGCATAAATACTTTACAATTGACATAATGTAGGATTTTTTTTCCCCATTACTGTAACGAGAATGTGATTATTAACATTAAAGTAGGCTACTTGCAGTCCAAATGTCATCAAGGAGATTGCATGGATTATATGTGGATCTCAGTGTTTGTGATTAACCTTTCCTTCTGAAAGCACCAGAGATATATCTAGATATGCTTTTATTTATCATGTCAGTGCCGATGTTTGCGAATGAGTGTGGATTTGATCTTACATAATATGCTAGAGCAGGGGTCACCAAGTTCAGTCCTGGAGGGCCGGTGTCCTGCAGAGTTTAGCTCCAACCCTAATTAAACACACCTGAAGCTGTTAATAAAGGTCTTACAAGGAATACTTGAAACTTCCAGACAGATGTGTTGAGGCAAGTTGGAGCTAAACTCTGCAGGACACCGGTTTGAAGTTTGATGACCCCTGTGCTAGAGGATAATCCAGTGACATCACAGAGAATCAGCCAATCAGGATCAGTCCATCCCATTTGATAAAGGCTGGTAAAAGTGCTGACATCCCTCAGTAATGCCAACAGATGGTAATATTTCCAAGGCTTTAAGCAGTTTAGAAATGCATGTCTACACCTTGCATAAAAGCTTTTCTTTTTTTTTCAGGTTTAAATCGGACTAAGCAAATTAGTTTTGTAACCACATCAATGGTATCTGCACTGTTAAAGGTGTACTAAGCTGTTTTATTCTGCATCTGTCATGGTTGAGATCACGTGATCAATTGGTGTTAGTAACAAGACCACTGTTATGTCAGCTAGTCAAATATAAACAAAACCATGCATGTAGAATTAAAGGCGACAGATGTTCATTTATTGACTATATTGGACAACCGTCAACAGTTTGGTTAAATTTGACAGAATTTTCATGTTTTGGGAGAACTATACCTTTACTAAGCCCTGTAAGCAAAGAGCCTATTGAACCTCATATAAAACACACTTATGAAATGAACTGAACACATGAAGCTCTAAAGCTGTCGCTAAAGATGGAGGACAATGTTGTCATCTATTTTTTATATTAAGAGGAATGCATTTGTTAAGGGATTTGAGGGGCTATTTTGTCTATTTCTATGTTTTCCATCGATTTCAGATGTTTTTTATACACTATAGTGGGTAGTGGGGCTAAAGAAGTCCACTGCTCGCTGTGATTTTGCACAATATGGCACAACTTCTCATTCCTTCTTGCTTAGTTATACAGTAGATGCAGTATACAATAGTTTCTCAGAAGGCTGGTTAAGATTAGTATAACAGATTAATAGAACAATGTATTGATAGCGCTTTACAGTTGCTTAATTTCAGCTTACTCTGCATGCTAAACTGGGATAGGAGAACGTATTTTAACGTATTATTTTACCAAGCAAAAAAATACACAATGATCTTGAAAGTCAATCCCTAGCATACTTTTCATACAGGACTTCACCATGACCCTATACCTGAGACACTACTGGAAGGACGAGCGATTGTCTTTTCCCAGTAAAACCAATAAAAGCATGACTTTCGATGGTCGACTGGTGAAAAAAATCTGGGTTCCTGATGTGTTCTTTGTGCATTCCAAACGATCCTTCATCCACGACACCACCACGGAGAACATCATGATCAGGGTTTATCCTGATGGACATGTGCTCTACAGCCTCAGGTTTGGACAACAAACATCATTTACACAAGTATACCAAAACAAATGTTTGGACAATGCATGGCACACCTTAACCTGCATGCTTGCATACATGTTGTTTTCATTCTGCTGTCATAATCATGTTTGACAATGTTTTTTTTTTGTTTTTTTTGTTTTTTTGTGTTTCAGGGTGACTGTAACTTCAGCATGTAATATGGACTTCAGTCGGTTCCCACTGGACACGCAGACCTGCACGTTAGAGCTGGAGAGCTGTGAGTGACATGTAACTCTCTTGACTTAAAGGAGTAGCTGAGGAGTAGCTCACCCAAAAATGAAAATTTGCTGAAAATGTACTCAGCCTCAGGCCATTCAAGAAATAGATGAGTTTGTTTCTTAATCAGATTTGGAGAAATGTAGCATTGTATCACTGTCTCAGCAATGGATTCTCTGTAGTGAATGAGTGCCGTCAGAATGAAAGTCCAAACAGTTGATAAAAACATCACAATAATCCACACCACTCCAGTCCATCAGTTAACATCTTGTGAAGCCAAAAGCTAAGTGTTAAAAAGACACAAATCCATCAATAAAACGTTATTAAATTCAAACTGTTGCATTCGGCTAAAATACATAATATGGCTTCAAGTGGTCCCACTTTAAATTAGGTGTCTTTAAATTCTGTGTACTTAATAATAAAGTCATGAATTGTTAGGTACAGTGTAGCTATTGTGTTCATGTTGAATTGAAACTTTTCTTTTGGGTAGAGGTATTGTCATGACAGGACGGTATTTTCAAGTACAATGTAAAAGTACAATTAGTACAATGTAAAAACGTATGTACACAAGAAGTACATTGTATCAGATAATTAATTTAAATTTAAATACATAATAATTAAGGACACTTAATATAAAGTAGGTCCGTCTCATCTGAATCACGAGAGAAATATGCACAGATCAAGCACCATTTACAAACCAAAACCATTCTAAACAAGCATGTGGGTGGATTTTGTTGTGAGAGGACAACAGGGGATGGACTTTTTCACTAGAGTAAGCATTATTATGAATTACAGACATCTTATTTTGACAAAAAGCAAATGTTTAGGGTTGCAACATCTTAATAATGGATTTGTTTTTTACAAAAACAGCTTTTTTCATCAAAAGATGTTAACTGATGGACTGGAGTGGTGTGGATTATTGTGATGTTTTTATCAGCTGTTTGGACTCTCATTCTGACGGCACCCATTCACTGCAGAGGATCTATTGGTGAGCAAGTGAAAGAATGCTACATTTCTCCAAATTTGATGAAGAAACAAACTCGTCTACATCTTGGATGGCCTGAGAGTGAGTACATTTTCAGTCAATTTTCATTTTCATTTTTGTATGAACTATTCCTTTAATGCCAAATATCACATCAGAGTCTCTGCAAACATTGGTTCATCTGCTGTGTGTCCAGATGCTTACACTGATGAAGACCTGATGCTCTACTGGAAGAGTGGAGATGAATCACTGAGCACAGATGACAAGATCTCTCTGTCTCAGTTCCTCATTCAGAAGTTTCACACCACCTCCAGACTGGCCTTCTACAGCAGCACAGGTGCACATGCCTAATTTTAAATAGTAAACTATAGGCAGTTCTGTTTCAGTTTCTGGCTGTCTACTAGTGCATGACGTGCTGTCACTTTGCACCTTTAAGGTTAGTTTGCCAGACATCTTGCACAAATCCCATTTTGTTGCATGCATATAAAGGGCAAAATCAGTTTATTTAACATCTGATTTGAGCAACTTTGGACTTTGTCATGAGTGGCTTCTTTTTGCATGCATTTTATACGCACGCATAATTCGACTGAGGCAGTGATTAAGTTAAAGCTCATGGAAACAGAATACAGTAATTAAGGTAATGTGATTATGCTCATTACACCGCAAAATCCTCAGTGTTAAATCAACATAGTTCAGTGTTTATATGTTCCTTCTCTACAGAGAGTAAAAGTAAAACTAATATAGTGTTGTTAGTTAATAAAACAGGTTCACTCTACAAGTGCTGATTGACCATTTGTGATGACACCTGGTGTTATCAAGCATGAAGAGACAACAAGAACAGAAAAGAGTTTTTATAAACGGACAGAGTGACTATTTATAAAGACATAAAAATTCAAGAGTAGCTTTTTTAAAGGTATTTTCTAGGCTTATTTAATACTTATGTTTTATGTATTTGTAAGGTTTTTTTTTTTTTTTTTTTTTTTTTTTTGTATCACTAAATGTGGTCAGTGTTTGAGAATTTAAATTTTATCTTCAAATTCAAGTTAATAGACAAGTCTGATGCTTTCCCCCAAAATCAAGAAATATCAAAACCACACAATCACATAAATCATTATGTGATGAGAGTTTTGATATAAATGATGCATTACAGTTTCATTTTTCAAGACTTGGGTACTCAAGAGTACCCTTAAGAAATAAGATTTAAGATCAGTCCTTGCACAGACTTCAGAATCAGAAATCTTTGTATTTTCTTTTACTAGTACTTGTTCTCAATTCATATCTCCTGCAGGTTGGTACAATCGTCTTTACATCAACTTCACTCTGCGTCGTCATATCTTCTTCTTCCTGCTTCAGACGTACTTTCCCGCCACTCTGATGGTCATGCTGTCATGGGTGTCCTTCTGGATCGACCGGCGAGCTGTTCCTGCTCGAGTCTCGTTAGGTGAATTAAATGGGGAGACCAGTGGGATTGTTTAACTGAATGCTTAAATGGGTGCAGGATTTCACAACCAGTTATTCTTGATGTAAGTAGTTCTAGATGCAAATATAATGTGACTACAATTGTGTTTCATTCCTATTTTGCTGTCATTTCTTGTAGGCATCACAACAGTGCTCACCATGTCCACCATCATCACTGGTGTGAACGCCTCCATGCCCAGAGTCTCCTACATCAAAGCTGTGGACATTTATCTGTGGGTCAGCTTCGTCTTTGTCTTTTTATCGGTACTTGAGTATGCTGCTGTAAATTACCTGACCACAGTGCATGATGGGACAGATCGCAAATTAAAGGAGAAGGTAAATACACAACTAATTTTCAAGTGCATTTAATTAGTCTCCTTATTTTCAGATCATTTTCACTATCACTTTCCTTAATGCACCTTCATTATGTGGGCTTGACGAAATATACAGTTTTGTACAGTATATGCAGGGGTGGACTTAAAGTCCCCATGAAATCAAAAATAAAGTTTTTTGGGTGTTAGTAACAATATGTTAGTCTTAAGGTTATATATAAGTCAGTGTGCTCCAAAACAGTGACAAAATTCGCATTTAGAAGATATAAGCATTCAAAGCTTGCAGTTCGTCACTTCCGCCAAAAAGGATCAGCGATTTGTTTTACATCATTTCATACTTCAGCTTCTCATCAGATCTTCTGACCAATCAAATGCTCTCTAAAATCTGAAGCACCCGCCCCCTACACTATAAATACACGCTGAAGCTGCAGCTGAGATCGGTCACTTGTTCACAATGTTGGTATTTCCTGTACGGTGAATGGCACGTAGTGCACAATGTAAGCGATAGGGAACGATTCAGACAGTATAAATATGCTTTTGATTGGGGCAAATGAGGTCTGGTTTCAGGTTGTGTCACGCGAACTGCGCCAGCGCACACAGTCTAATCCAGGGGGCCCCAGCTGATATTGGTGAAACATATTTGCAGTGTTGAGCAATGTATACATATCTGTTGATTTCTTGAATGCAATGACCAGAAGTGTTTAAGTTAGAATCCACTCACAGCTCAAAATGCAGAGTTTTTGTCAAGTGCAGAGTTCTGCAAGCTCAGGAAACCTCTCTTTATAACAAAGTGTAGATACAATGTAAATTAGAGATTCATTGTGCACACTGTTAGACCTTACCAGGCATTTTTACAGTAATATATTGGCAACACTGTTGCCAGCTAGTTACTGTAGGTCAAACATCTAAACTAAAACCTTGCATTGTAAATTAATGGCAAAATACTGGCAACACTGTTGCCAGTAATTTACTGTTAATTGTGCAGTTATTTACTGTAGTCTAGTTTAAAGTATTTTACTGTAAAGATACCATGGATTAAATTAAAACTCATGTTAACTAATTTCATTTAAACTGACTTCCTTAAATTAGCCAACTGCTAATTTAGTTTATAAACAAATATTTTTAATATGAATATATTAATACTTTGAACAAATTTCACTTGAGTCTACTTAGAAATAATATATTTTAAAGTAAAAGTAACTGAATGAAACAACCATTAAAGTACTAAAATTAAAACCCATGCATGTGCAGTTGGAGTTTTTCACGGCATCAGGAATAACACAGCTACTGCCTTTAAATAAAGTAACATGAATCATATTATCAGTGTTTTTTGACCTTCTCCTGGACTGAAGCACAGGTTCTACTCTTCAGCACAATGGTAACCTCACAAAACTCAGAAAAACAGAAACCCTTTAAATCCCAACAGAACATTCAACACTAACAGATCTCTCCTATATCATTGCATGTAAAAACACATAGAATAACACTTAATTTCAGCATTTACTCTGCTTTTATTGAGTTCAAATCGCTGTTAGGTTTCACAGTGCATTCTGCTTTTACTTGACTTTACAGTAAACTACTGGCAACAGTGTTGCCAGTGTATTATTGTTTTACAGTTTGTTTGCCATAAAGTTAATTTACAGTTTATTACTGTTAAAATAAATTTTGTGGGTGTATCTTTTTATCTTACACGTTTAACCCTTTCAACCCCACAGGAAAATCCTGTAGTGTCCAAACTACAAAGAGAAAAAGTAACACTGACGCAGGGTTGCAGTGAGATAATTAAGTGAATATGTTAGTGATTACTGAGTATTAGTGATGAACACCTGCTGTTAACAAGCAGGATCACTGAAGTAAAGAGGAACACGAACAGAACACTGAAAAGAGATGAGCAGAAACGCAAGAACTACAACTGACTTCCAGCCATTACACATTATTACACTTATTACTAACCAGATTGACTTTATTTCTGTCATACGTCTACAGAAGCTCTTATTGAGAATTAACAGAGGTTCAGATGTTTGTTTTATTGAAATGTTTGGTCTGAATTACCGTTTTGGTGGTCAGTGTTTGCTTCAGTTGGGCTCCTGACCCTTGACTTTTTAATATCAGTTGTTTCTCTGGCTGTTCTAACTGTGTGTTTATAAAACACATTTATTATAACAAAAACAGAGAAAATAAGATGACCAGTGAATGCTGGTTATATATTGGTGATAAAATACTCATCATGTAGCTTCTTGATTCACTAATTTCATTCTGTGTCTAATGCCTTAACAAATGAACAACGTTATTAACACAATTAAATTTCATATTACCACCACTGTGAAACTACAACAAGAGTTAAAGCAGCAATCAGTTATAATGAAGGATTTTTGAACACTGTGCAAAAAAAAAAAAAAAAAAAATGCATCACTGAGAAACACAGACATCAAAAATTAGCGTATGAATCTCAACAATGGTAGCAAAAAAATAAAAAATAAAAATACATGCTGGGAGTTTCATTTTATGCTGGCACCCATAATGCATTGCAGCATGAAAATTCTGTCACCATTGTTGAGATTCCTGTGCTGATTGTTGATGTCTGTGAGTGTCTCAGTGATGCAGGAGTTCAAAATGTTTTTAAAATTCTTGAAAATTATTGATAAGTGAAGCATTGTTCAATCTCATGCTGTAGAATCATAGAACTACTGCAATCAATAAATGTAAAACAGATAAAACACCCATGTAATTAGAGATTAAACAATGGATGAGATCAGAGATTCAGATGAGCCCACTATAACTACGGGGTCATCACAACATAACCAAAATCACTTGATCCATTTCTTCTTGCTATAAGAAGTGTGCTTTTTGAAAATACAGTTATAGCAGACAGAAAATGTCCCATGGTAAGAGTCAAGGTTCAAGGGCACAACTAAAGCAAACACTGACCTCCATAATGGTAACTACAAATTTTATTATTTTCAATAAAACTAAACTGGTTTCAAATTCCGTGTGAAAGTGTTTTAAAGCTGAAGCTGGAAGTCAGTTGTTGTTCTTGTGTTTCTGCTTGTTTCTCCTTTTTTCTGTTCTTGTTTCTCTGTACTTAAGTGATTCTGCTTGTCAGGTGTTCATCAGTGAATTCACTCACTTCCTTTCATTCACTCGGTCAAGTAAACTAATGTAGGGAATAGTGAATGAGGATATAGGGTGTGATTTTGAACACAGCCTCTGAGTGTTGACTTTGAGCTCTGTTAATTCACAGTATATTCCTGTAGGCTGCTTTCTCGAAAATGGCAAATGTTACCCAGAATGTATTGTTTTCTACAGTATATTAGTGTTTTTATAGAAAGTGGTATGTTACTGTCAGAATTTGGCATTTTTCTACAGCAAGGGTTAACAGTGCAGTGTAGAGAGCTTACTAATGGAATGTCGTGAGCTCACAATGAACTTGACAGTGAGTCACAGCTTTTAGTGATTATATGAGGGAACACTCTATGTGTGCATTCTAGGCTGTATATTACTGTCTGACTGTCTCAGAACAGAGACATTCACCTCAGTAAAGTATTGTGTTTCAAATCATAATTTTATTTGTCTTGATGTTTCAAAATGACTCTCTTGTGTGCTTTTCCTGGGTGCACCAGCACAAACTGCCGTGCACTTGTATAAATGCATGAATGCAATGACTGGAGATTTTCACTTAATATTAGATTACATTTTCAATTTGTTTCTCGGCAAACCCTACTGTATGCCTTCAGAACACTTGGAATATGGAATGAGTTGCATGGGATAATTCTATGTTTGTAAAAAGACTGAAAAAGTTTATAATTTATTAAATGGATGTAATGGGGCAAACAAGACGAGAGGCGTGCGGATCCATATGCAAGCTTTTATTCACAGACATGGTCAGAAACAGGCGGGGTCAAAACTCCAGCAAACAGGTATGGCACAGGCAAGGCAAATGGAGAATCCACAAACGGGAAATAGTCCAGGCGAGGTACAAACACAGTCCAAAACAGCAAGGCAAAGGGTAAATCCAAGACAGACTATAAGCATCAGGGCAGGCAGAGATTAGACAGGACAAGGTAATCCAGACTAGAATCAAAACACAGGTTAAACAGGTAAAAAACAGGACTGACCAGAACTAAACTCGGGAAACACGGAATGGCTCTGTAAAGTCGCTATCACTGATGTGATAAACGCAGACAATACTCGACGTTGAATGGATGTTTGAGACTGATTTTTATAGAGTGTGTATTTGGCTGCAGGTGTAAATGTAATCAGTGAAATGGAGCATAGGAAATGTAGTCCGGGGTGACGTGGAAGTCTGTGTAGTCTGAGAGTCAATATAATCAGAAGGCGACCTCTAGTGGCGAGTAGACAGAAGAAGCAACACAGACAGTAATTTCCTTACTCAATTATGTAAAACTTTTAGGATGACTTTGTCAAGCCAATATTTTAAGCTCGTCTCAAAGAACTTTCCTCTTGTAGTTACAGTTTCAGTAAAGTTTTATGTATAAAAGTAATATTCACAACCTGGAACCAAGTTAAAAGTTCTCTAAATGGTAATGGAAGTGTTTGTGTTTTTCCATTTTAGCCTTTACCCTGCACATGTGACATATCTCACACAAGGACTATGATTCTGGATGAAGCATTCAGTAAGCCTGATACTAATGGCCTGGCAGGATATACCCAGGCCCCTGTCTCCTCTGAGGAGGCTACAGATAAACAGGACCACATGGTGGTGTGCCTGTCTTTGGCAAATGAGGCCAGAGGAGCCAAGAAGAAGACCCTTCGAGGCTTCCGTATCATCCAAAACACTCACGTCATTGATGCCTATTCTCGCATGATCTTCCCAGGCGCCTTTATATTCTTCAATCTTATCTATTGGTCTGTATACTGCTGAATTGCCTTGCAAAGAGATTGTGGTCGTAGCATATTGAAATACTTATGTATTAACAAAAGTAAAAGAAAATTATTATTTGTTATGGATTGAAAGTAAAGGGACAACACAGGTAAATAAGATCATGACATAATGCATTCACACCCAGCTAGCAGATATACATTCTTGGATAAGAAAGATGTAAATGTGAGAAACCTATTTGTTGATTGCATTTACAATTTTTAAATTACTTTGGTACTATTTTCAAAAGTAAGTGGGAAATTTTTAAAAGTCTTTGTTTTACATATTCAATTTGAAATTACCTGGTGCTGAATGAATGTTACTGTACTGTAAAATACTAGCCACAGTCATCAGAATGAGAGAGAGTACATGTACAAAAGCCATAATAAAACATATTTATACAAGTAAATTATGTTGAAAGAACACATCAAAAGTCACGGATACAGAAAAAAATATTTTATTTTACGGTATTCTTTACAACACTACAGTAGTTGCATTGTCAAACAATAAATTTAAACTTTACTCTAAATAGAAAATCTCAAATTAACTGACATCAAGCCTGTCCTAAACATTTGTCCATACATTTTTATTAAGATTACAGTAAATATCTTCTTTGTTCAAGCACCATGGGAAAAACCTTCTGGCATGATGGTGCAGTTAGCGCTTTTCACGCACAAATTGTTGCAAAGCAGCTTTACAGAAAATTTAAGTTTCTACGTTATATTTAGTAGTATCAATAGTGACTGTCAAGTTGATGTCCATATTGCAGAAATGTACAGTAAAAATCATGCAGTTAGTTAATGACGTAATCAAACAGACGGTGAACACTATGAACAGCAATGATTATATGTTGTGATCAAACTTATAGCAAAATTTGGTAGTTTTGTATGTTGATTCAGGGTTGGCATCATCTGAGGTCCTCTGAGGGGTTGGCATCATCTCTTCTCAGTTGTTCGGTCATCTCAGATCTTTGTAAGGGTTGGGTCCAGACTGAAGCTTCTGTAACTCCTGTAACTTCTGTAACTATAGCTGCTGTCTTCTGCCTATGTTCCTCTGATGAGCACCTCTTTATCGAGGCACATGCCTACCTGTTTAGCTGGGTCCACTTCTACCTCTTTGATCCGCAGCAGGTCTTCCAGTCTAACCTGCTCCATGTTTGCATATTGCAAATGCTCACAGAAATTTGTACGAATATGGTATCCAATTGTGATCACCAGGTAAAAGGAATTAGTAATAGGGATATTTTTTAGCATTGTTCTATCATGACTAAAAGCTCTCACAGCAATTACTGTAGTTTATTGTACTAACACAATTGAAAATATGCTAAAATGTTTGGAAAAATGTACATTTTGATGATCTGTTGTGAGATTATTAAGAGTTTTGAAAATTTACTACTATAAACTGTAATGCCAATTCACATCATTTTTGGCCCTGAAACAATATTCCTGTGAGGCAAACATAGCCCTACTCCATACATAAAACTAATGCACTAATGTAAAACATGAATGTATCTCTAAAATCTTAATGAAATGACAGAATGATTTTCAAGCCGATTCTTGAAGATGGCTAAGGACCCAGATGCTCGGATTGAGTTGGGCAGGTCATTCCACCAGGAGGGAACAGTTAATGTAAAAGTCCGTGAAAGTGATTTTGTGCCTCTTTGGTACATAACATGTATACACGTACATGTATACATACATATAGGGTTTTACTCACCCTCGAGCCATCCTAGGTGTATATGACTTTCTTCTTTCAGACTAATCCAATCGGAGTTATATTAAAAATTGTCCTGGCTATTCCAAGCGTTATTATTACAGTGGGTGGGTGTTTCTCTTTAACAGTCCAAAACATGTTAAATAAAGTGTGTGCATCCATAATAAAATGTGCCTCACATGGCTCCGGGGCATTAATGAAGGCCTCCTGTAGTGATTCCATACGTTTTTGTAAGAAAAAATACCCATATTTCAAACGTAATAAACACTTTTCTCTCACTTCTGCTGACTGTCGTACGCGGAAGCTGTTCCGGCGGATGACGTAGGACGTATGCGTCGTGCGCGCTTCTGAGATATGCTAGTCTCACGAGTTTGTTTACAGGAGCAAAGTTTCCTTACTTTAGTAAAGGAAAAGAGTCTACTCTTGGCTTATTTCAAAATCCTCTGACATTTTTCTTTACAAATCCTCGTTTTGTGCTTCTAATTCATGACCGGCTTCTGCTGAACATATTTGCGGCACTAACAATTATATCTTTGGGTAATTATCCTGTATATAAATTGCGGGCATCAGGGAGCCGTTATTGATATGCGGGACATTGAAATCACTTATGAATGCACGTTTGCTTTTTTCTTTCACTTTTGAGATTTACGATCACATGTAGCCTACTCTACTATGGAGCGGCACTACTTACCATACATTTCACAAGATTAGATGTTTGTTAGTGGTGCTCAGGATCTGTTAATCATTTGACATCGTCCTATCGGTCAACTCTCCTTACCTCTCTCTGTTTATGTGGTAAGTGAAATTTTATGTACTTTAATGTAACAGGCTACTGCTAGCAAGAAGCTAACCATGTCCCATTTGTGGCTCTGTAGAATGCATTATTCGTTTTCCGTGCCTTTCCAAATACTGATTCGCTATTCGGGCACATACCTAATTTTTAATAGAACTCTGATTGGATTCGTTTGAAAGAAGAAAGTCATATACACCTAGGATGGCTTGAGGGTGAGTAAATAACAGGCTAATTTTCATTTTTGGGTGAACTAAACCTTTAATCCAAGCTCCTTTCTATGTTCTTAAAATTTGATTGGTTGATTGTAATGTTCTTCCAGAACCAACAAGAATGTAAATCCAGCATTATGTCAGCCAGAAATTCTTCATTTTTAATTGAATATACTCCATTGAGGCTCACCCAGCAATGGAGCCCCCCAAGGCTCTGTGTTTGGCCTACTTCTGTTTTGTGTATGCACCTATGATTGTGTTACAAAACTCAAGTCATTGAAGTTTGTGGATGACATAATGGTCATTGGCCTGATCACAGATGGTGCGGAGGATGTATAAAGAGAGAAAGTTGAAACAAGGACAGTGCGTCAGGACAACAACCTCTGTCTGAACAATTGTGAAACTATGGAGATAATCAAGGATTAAAGGACACCTCAGAGATGAAACACACACCTACAAACACCTGCAGTGTTAGAGCCTCAATTCTTTCAAATATTAAAGATAGCTACATGATATTAAATATCTTGGCCAGTCTCTCTACCAACAATAGCCAACTAATTGCATAATAGCCTGTTATTGAAGTAACTCCGCCTAGTAGCGTGAAGTTCTAAAGGGTCAGGGAAGGCACTGCAGCTCATTATTCATTGTGGGCTATCAGTTATCATGGACATAAACTCAGGTGTCAATAGAAGGTCAGGTCTAGCTACATCGACCTCACTTATTGCACTTGTAGACTGCATCAATACATATAGTCAAAAACCAAATGACAACTAAGTAATGGAATCTGAACATTAATTGTACTCACACTGTGCTGACTGATAACTCAAGCACAGGCTATCTGAACTCAAACTCTTTATAAATAAAAGGGAAAAATACAAATCTAAATTTGTCCAGGCAAAAACACAAATGAAGCCAGACTACAGCCAAACAAACTAAAAACAAAAACAGCCCATGGTAGAACAAAACTAGAACAACATCGAGGTAGATATCATGAAGCTATAGGATTCTGACACAGAGAACCCAAACCAGTCCCTAGGACTCCTGTGGAAAGTATGTTTAATTGTCAGTGATTATTGTTATATGCTGCTTGATGTGCATTTGATTAAAAATTCCCTTGAAACTCAAATCAAGCGGCTCAAGCCTTTACCCTGGGTTCTTTATGTAAAGGATATGTTGAGTCTCAACTGAATGTAGTATGAAGCACCGCCATATCGAATCTTCAGACCAAGTCTACAAAACTACAAGCACGTTATCTGCTTTAAACTCAGTTTTCAATTGAAAAACAAACTTTTTGCAAAATGCAAAACATAGTTTTCTACATTAGACACATCATTCAAAACGAACAGCTATTGTGTTTAGGAAATATTGCCTTTTAAATGCCACAGTTTTCTTTCGATTACCTACAACCAGTGATCATGTGTGAAACATTTATACATAATTTGTTAGCTTAGAAATCAAAACTCAATATTTTGAGGAGGAAATTATTTTACCCTACTTGCATTTCTTTTTATAGTGTAAATATACCTTGTTTGATCACTTGGAAAGTGACAGCTTTTGTACTTCCTTTTCTGAGAGTATGCATTATACATACAATACAGATGGTTTCTAAGCAGTTGTAAAAAGTTCCAATTCTGCTGTAAAGCAGCTCTTACAGGCCAATAGTGTCTTTATTCAGCTCAGTGTTGATTCAGTTCAGTTGCATGTTGCAGCTCATGTGGCATTTCAGATATTGATTAGTAATATCTTCTGATGTTTACCCCAATATGTGTGTATGATAAGATGTTTATGGATTATTCATAAAAAAAATAAATAAATAAAAATAAAAAAACATTGATTTGTATTTTAAAAAATGTTATTTTGAAATCTTGGAAAAGTTATTACAAAACTGCAATATGTGGAGAAATCAAGTATGTAGAAAATATATGCTAACCACAGTTATATGAATTGCATTAAATTTTAATTCTATCTACTTAAATTAAAAGTACAATTACAATTCTGCACTCTGTTTACAACCTCCTTAGAAAAGAGATGACATTATCTAACATAATTCTGTATCATAAATGTAGGACGTGACTGCTGAAGACACTGTTAAATTGGGGTGTGCTTTTTATGATTGTTGGTCAAGAATTTGAATGTTTGTATTCAGACAAACTGCCCCTTATAATAGCAAAGCATTAGCATCAGCCCTGGACAATGTCACAATCACAGTGCGCTGTTAATGGAATTAGACTGATCAATGGAGAAATCTATCAGCTGATCCATTAGAACAAATGTGTTTAAAGGAAAACGCCACCGTTTTTCCATATTCCAATATGTTTTTCCCTCAACTTAGACAAGTTGATACATACCTCTCCAGTCTCAGTGCGTGCACTTAATCGCTCTAGCGCGCGGCGCCACTATGCTAGCTTTTAGCTTAGCACCATTCATTCCTTAGGATCCAAACAGAGATGAATTTAGAACAGTGATTTTCAATCCTGTTCCTCAGGACCCACTGCTCTGCACATTTTCCATGTCTCCCTTATCTGACACACTCATTTGAGTTCATGGAGCTCTTTCCTAATGAGCTGATGATCTGAATCAGGTGTGTAAATTAGGGAGACATGCAAAATGTGCAGAGCTGTGGGTCCCCAGGAACAAGTTTGAAAACCACTGATTTAGAAGCTATCAAACACTTCCGTGTTTTCCCTATTTAAAGACGTTTACATGAGTAGTTACACGAGTAAGTATGGTGACACAAAATAAACATCGTCTAAGTTGAGGGAAAAACATATTGGAATATGGAAAAATGGTGGCGTTTTCCTTTAAACAATATAGACATGCATGTGAATGCTGATGGAAAACAAGTTTATTTAAGCATGCAGCACATTAAACGTAAATATTTTACCAAACAGCCAAAAACAGATTATGATCTTTGCAAGAGTTAAATAAAGAGAGGTTTGAATAAATGAATTACATTAATGTATATGCACCTATGTATCTCTTAAGTCCTGGCATGTTTATAGATGCTTCAGTAATTGAATATGATCCATGAATAAAATTATTAGTAATTTTTATAACAATGTATCTAGACATTCTGGAATTTAATGACATTTGTTTCATATTTAATTCAAAAATTTGAACCTCTTTTGCAAAAGCATTAGGCATGCTGATGCAAAATACTGTACAAGGGAAAAGGTATGAATAATAAACTGGAATCAGATTGTAAGGATACTAGCCTATGGTATTTATTCTGAACAAAAATTAAACCAGTGAAAGATTTGCACACATTCATTCTTTATTATGGCTGTTTTCCACATTTTGGAATGAAAGTGAATTAATAAACTAAATAAATCAATAAACTAAATACAACAAAAGGAATTACTGGAGTTAAAGCAGGTAAACAAATGAAGATTCCAGCTCTGCTCGCTCTGGACTTTAGTAGTGAAGTCCCCATTTTATTTCATTTACATCAAATAAATATCTCATCCATCAAATAAAATCAATATTTATTTGTTTAATGATTATTTATTTATTTATTTATTTAGTTAGTTAGTTAGTATAATTTATTTTTGTTTGGTAAAGAAATTCACATAGTTTATTTCAAGCGTTTTAATTTCAAGGTTCAAGAAAGCACGATCTTATTTGATCGTCAAAAACAAATTTAACAAACTCTCTCCAGTCTTTTGACTGCTGTTTTCGATTTATATTCATCATTTATTGAATGAATATTCAATCTGAATATTTTTTTTGTAAAAATGTTTCAGTTTAACGCCTTTAAAAAATCGAAGAAATACATTGGAAGAAATTAGAACAATGCTGAGTGACTATACCACTCGATTATGTAAGTGTAATTCAGATAGCACGTAATACCCACCGCACATTACATAATATACAGCCAGCAAATGTCAGTTTCACCCTCTAACCTGCGAAAGCTCCTCCTGGATGCGAGAAAGCAAGGCTGCAGCAGACAGCAGATCTGACCTTCACATTAACGCAGATTAAACGCATCTGAGTGAGCGCGGTACATGCACGTCCTCACAGGCTGCACCGTGGCAATGGATCGTCTTTAAGAGTCCTCCAGTGATGTTTTAACAAGTTTTAACGGGGTTTGCGTCGCTGTAGGTTGATGTGGGCATCATGCACGCTGATGTCTGCTTTCTGCTTTGCGCGTGTTTTTTCTCCACTGGAGCGCTGCAGCTGCGCGGACAGGTGCTTCAGACATGCAGCCAAACCAGGTGAGTGCATCACCTCACTCATGCATTCAATCATTCTTCATCACAAACGTGAGAGAAAGAGAGAGAGGGGGGAAAAAAACTGAGGAAGAGAAGGTGTAGACGCGCGCTGAAGGGTAGATGGGATGTCAATATGCCATTTCCAGTGAGTGATGAGTGCTGCACGAATTAGTTGTCTCTCTCTCTCTCTTATTTACTTTAATTTATTTATTTTATTTTATTTTTTTCCCCGTGCCATAGTCGCGATTTTTATAAAGTAAATATCGGAAAAGGAACAATCTATAACACAATATATTGTAATACAAAAAAAGTGCAAAATGTAAACTTCTTTAAATAAACGTGTCTGCACAACTTCTTTTTTAGCTGAATTCATGCAGACAGTACCATTCTATAAAAAATAAATAAATAAATAAAACTTAAAAAAAAAATATATATATATAGAACAATGAAACATAATGAGTCATTTCTAGCTCTTTAATTAGTGTGTCACTGATTAATCCTTTGTACAGATGGTCAGATGTCCTTGTTTCTGTTAAAACACACAAGATGCTGTTTGGAACATTCTCAAAATATGATCATCAGTACTAACATCATTAAAGCAAAAGAGGGAATAACAAACACAAAGACATTTTATTTTTTCACTCATTTTGTTACATTGATTATTTTTGATGTTGTATTTATGCAGAACAGTATATTCATTATGGATCTTCCCTTAAGGGTATTAATATAAAAATAATATGCTATTTATTTATTTATTTATTCATTCAGCATAATCATTAAAGTGCCTAATTGATTTGCTGACTTCTTCTTGTTGTTGTTATGTTCTGATATCTAATAATGTCAAATCCTGCATCCTATCAGATCCAAACGAGAAACCACCAGAACAGAGAGAGAAGCACGTAAACCTGGCAGGTAGCACAAATATACAGTTCATTTAATTTGCTCACCTTTTAAAAACTATAACATATATATACCCATATTGCTAAGATTCAAGCTCTCAGTTTCAAGCTCTTTGTTGCAACTTCTAGATGGATGAGTGAACATTAAAATAATGATATTTGAATATTTGATTTTTCAACAGCTACTGTATAATGTCATGCAAAAATGAAGTGGTTTAAAGTCTTGCTTCTTAAATGTAATTATAATATATATATATATATATATATATATATATATATTTTTTTTTTACAACCAATAGTTCCTAATAATAATAGCCTACTAATATAGTATTATATGTTCATTTAAATATTTGATTTGGTTTTGTCAATTTTCTGTGTTTCAAATATATTAATTAACCAGTCAACCAATTCTGTTTGCATTGGAACTGTTTTGACATTTTTTTTTTTTTTTTTAATTTTGTTGTGTTGAACAGCACTTTACTAATGAGAAGTCCAGATGTCACAAAAGCTCCCGTTACGAAATCAGAACAGCTCCTCAAGTTAGATGGCCATGACTTCACCATGAGGCCTGGCTTTGGAGGTAAGATGAGAAGAATGCGTTGAGCCCCAAAAACATAAGATAGAAAGCTCTTTTGAAGAGTTTCCAGGCTCCCTTGAGCTAGAAATGATGGCCTATGCAAAAAAGTCTTCTGGGCAGTCGTCTAAAACAGTATATGTATTCTAGTTTAATTATTTTAATCATAACAGATATAAATAAGAAAGCTTATTGTTGGTTATGCTAAAGAACATATAAAATAATACATAAATGAAATCATTTAATTTGATTGTTGCATTTATGTTAAATCAAAATAAATCAACGATTACTTTATTTTGTTGTTGTTGATTTCTACTTGCTCTTAGCATTACTTTATTGGCTTTATTTGTGGTGCATATGGATTAATATTCAATCTATTTTTATCTTTAATGCATTAATGACCGATACGAAATACCATCAGATCTTAATAAACACCACAAGACTCCGATTTGTGTAGGATTTGAACTGACATCACAGGCAATCAGCTTTACATAAGCTCAGACCAGATTATGACACTGATTTACTGTGGCTCTGTGCCACGAGCATTCACTTATCTGTCCGTATCTTCACTAAAGTTCACACCAACTGTAAATACTATGGTCAGATCAAACCCAGATTAAGGGTTATGAAAATATTTTCCTAAGGTGAAGAAAGGACGTTTCATGTTTTCACGCATTTCTTTTGCCTTTCTCAGGTTTCATGCAAGTTTTTACACTGCTGAGTGCTAAACAAGGACATGCAGATTTACTAGAACATGACAGAAATTTTAATAGCTTGCATGTAAGCTAATCTTCTATATGAAATGCTGTTGAAGTGTGCTAAGAAATGGACAAGCACATCACCTTATAATTACAAAGACATTTATTGTGATACTTAAAAGGTGACTGGACGGCCAATTACAAAAAGTATGTATTTTTGGGAAATTTTATTTTTTGAGTGTTTTGTTTTGTGTACCATTCCTCTTTATCTTTAGATAACGTAACAGCTGCTTACAAGTAAAGTTTTTTAATCTGATCATTAATCTTTATGTTACATGTGCATGTCATATAACATTTAGGCCCTGGATAGCCATGTTGTAACATGTGATTCCATATGACAGTCAATCAGTTGATCTAGATGATTGATCAGATGGACTAGCAGCTGCTGGAGCCGAGGTTAATCTTGTACCCCAGTGGTGTTCAATCTTATCCTGGAGGGCCACCGTCCTGCAGAGTTTAGCACTTGCTCCAACATACCTTTGTAGTGATCCTGAAGATCTTGATTAGCTGGTTCAGGCGTGTTTATTTAGGGCTGGAGTTAAACTCCACTGGAAAGTAGCCCTCCAGGTGCAAGATTGGGCATCCTTTGTTGTAAACCTTGATCACCCTGGTTTGGTATGATGGTAGACAACCTTGGACTAATAGCAAACCAGTTATCATGATCCAAAAACCAGCCTGACCACCTTAAGCCGATGTGGCATGCATCCAGATGAGCACAGACCTAATTTATCAAAAGCTTTTGCTTAGATCACACCAATGTTATTGAAGTGGTTAATGAATGCATAGACTTGTTAAATAGTGTTTTAAAGGGGTCATATGATGCTGCTAAAAATAACATTATTTTGTGCATTTGGTGTAAGGCAATGTGTTTACGTGGTTTAAGGTTCAAAAACACATTATTTTCCACATTCCGTCCATTATTGTTGCTCCTCTCTGCCCTGCCTTTCTGAAACGTGTCGATTTTTACAAAGCTTAGTCTTTACAACTTTACGGATCTTATATATGCACGAACAGCTTGTAACACTCCAAAGACAAAGGAAAACTTGAAATCGCATAATATGACCCCTGTAAGTTTAAATCTATCAAATTTTTACAATGAGTGCATTGTAAGACTGTTTAAAGCTCATCTTTCTTCATTTCAGGGCCTGCAATACCCGTGGGTGTTGATGTTCAGCTTGAGAGTCTGGACACCATCTCTGAAGTAGATATGGTAGGTGTCTGTGTAAATATGGCTTACATATTTCAGAGTGCATCATAAATGCTTGAGTGTTATCATGATCTTTTCCACTCTGAGATTGTGCCACAGGATTTGGATTAGGGCAAAAGCTCAAATTCAGCACCCAGTAACCTTTCCAAGCACCCTAGATGTGTTGACAAATAGTCTGTTTTTTTCTTATATAGAGGGCTCTTGGGATAGAAATGAGGCTACTGTTTAAACTGTTTATGTTAAGACGAATGGCTGATTGGATTGTATTCTTCAGGACTTCACCATGACCCTGTACCTGAGACATTACTGGAAGGACGAGCGACTGTCCTTTCCCAGCAACACCAACCAGAGCATGACCTTTGATGGCCGGCTGGTGAAGAAAATCTGGGTACCTGACATATTTTTTGTCCATTCCAAACGATCCTTCATTCATGACACCACCACGGAAAACGTCATGCTCCGAGTGCATCCTGATGGCAAAGTGCTGTACAGCTTGAGGTAAGTGTCACAGATTACTCACACCCACATATATTCTGAGGATCATACCACAAAGCTTTGACATTTTATTCAGGCTTTGCTTTTTCTTTTTGTATTTAACGATTGACCTCTCTAAACAGTGGAAACGCTCAATTTAATCCAAATCAAAGCTCCAGAATCAGAAAAGTTGTTACATCCAGCTTTGCTGTAGATGTATGACATAGAGACTCAGAGACTCAGATTTGCTCAGTAAACAAAAAGATCTAATTTTTCAATCAAAGCTCTTTGATATAAACCAACAGTCACTTTTTTTGGCATTTAGTATCTCCATGTTTGCTATTACGTTTTTGGTTGACCAAGATCTGTCATCTCTAGGAGGCGCTGATCCTGGTTTTTGCTCTAGATGAGTGAAAGTGTGGATTAATATGTGGGAATCTGTGGGATTAATGCAATCCACATGTAGATTCAGACACAAAGCTGGCTCATTGGTGAGTTTTAATCTCAGAACCCTCCCACACCCAGTCTGCTGGACAAAATGATTAATTCTTCTATGTACATCTTGACTTACAATCTATAAGTCAATCTGTTATGTCAAGGCCAGCACCTCCCTACACCCTCTCAACCATTTCATCTAATATCTGTCCTTTTATCCAAGACCAGATGGCTGATCTGTAGGGTTTTGCTATATACAGTGCATTCAGAAAGGATTTTAACACCCTCAGTTTTCCACAGTTTTTTATGATGCAGACTTAAGCTAAAAAGCTTTTGATAATAGATTTTTTTTTTTTTTTTTTTTTTTTTACGTCAGTCTACACCCATAATGACAAATCAAAACCCAGAACTACAAATTCATTAAAGAACTAGACTGCACTGTAACAAAATGTGGAAAAATGAAGAGAGCTAAATACTTTCTGAATGCACTGTACAATAATTTCTGTCTTCATATTAATTCCTTAAGACACCCTTAAAGAGTCCTTGCTTCTCTTTTAATTAAGCCCTGCACATGGTTGGGAACCACTGCTTTAAATGAAGGGTCTCTAATCTTGCTCCTGGAGAGCTACTGTCCTGCAGAGTTCAGCTTCAATCCCAAACAAATATACCTGAACCAGGTAATCAAGGTGTTCAGGGTTACTTGAAAATAAGGCAGGTTTAATGGAGCCGGTTGGAGCTGAAGTCTGCAGGAAGTAGGGCTGTTTAACCCTTCTGTATGTATAGTCAGGTAGTGTTTTGATAATATTTTTCCATTAAAAAAAAGTGGATTCTCCTGCTTCTGGCATCTGGTTGTACACCAAGAGCTCAGCGTTTAGCTAATCAAATCAAGGTGGCCCTCTCTCCTGGAAAGCAGCTCAAATCAGTCTTGAATTTATTGGTGCAGGGGTCTGTTTTCCTCACCTCATACAAACTTTGTTTGACTTCATTTTTGACACAATGTTGTCAAACCTTAAATCAAGGTAAGCTTCTGCATTTGCTTACAAATCAAGATTGGCTAATCAGGGGCACCGGGAGAATTCCTGGTGGGCCGGTCTGTTTTTTTTTTGGCCGCGAGGGACAGTGTTGTCATGCCACTGGGGTTGAAATATGGCTGCTTGCACTCACAGCAGCCCAACTCTTATTTATTATTTTCTTGCAGCCCCACTCGAGTGCCGCCCGCAGGTTAATGATGATGTAATTATCTTTTGACTCCCCCGACAGCGGCACCTTGATCAAAAAAAAAAAAAAGTTGTTGGAGATATGCGAGCATAAAATAAGAGATAAAAATTATATAATAGAAAGCGCAAAGGTGGCACTGAAAAGGCCAGAATAATAATAAAAAAGAAAGCTCTAAACAAAAATACAATGAATTACAAGGCTGTAGAGAACAGTGCACTATTGCAGACTTGTATACTGAGGTTTTAATGATATTTTTTTAATATAGTCAGTCGTGAACTAAAGTGGGCCAGTCGAAGGCATGAAACTCCAGGGCTGAAAATGAGTCCCACTCCAGCCCTGGTCACCATGTTCATCAAGACTGCAGCACTGGCTGCATTTTCAATGGAAAGGCTAAGAACAGGGTGGTATGTTTCACAGTCCTAAGTGCATTAGTAAAACAACTCAGAGGTTGAAGAACTGCTTTCAGAGTTTCTAAAACTGTCAGAGCTTTTGGCATCTGTTGCCATTTCTTTTGTTCTTCCGCCAGCACAGCACACACAGCCTGCAGCTGCTCCAAACCATTCCACCATATCATAAGATAAATTCCAATGAGTGGGTTCATAATGTAAGAGCTTGTGGTCTGGGAGGGACAAGTCTTTCTGTTTCTTGGCCAGCTGACGTGAAAGCATTGGTTGTCTGGTGAATGCAGATATGGGTTTCCAAAGCCTTGACAGCACTGCAGACATCCTGTTTACTCCTAATTCTTCGTTCACAGCAAAGTGGAGATTGTGCCCAAAACATGGATTTTTTTTCTTCCATTTTTCTCCAAATTTTTCTTCAAAGGCTTCTTAGCTGTGTGATGTGTGTGTGTGTGTGTGTGTGTGTGTGTGTTGTCTCCACAACAGCCAAGACACCATGATTGCAGTTTCCATGATTTATTTATGTGCGGCAGAGTTCTCTTCATGTCCTCAGATCAGAACAGTTTCTCTCAGAGATGCTAAATTATGAGGTTTTTAATTATAGATGTGAAGAATTTCTGTGTACATTAAATAATTTTGACTTGGAAGCAGATGGTTGAGGTTAAACTGTTATAATATTTGCTAGGATATGTGTTTTCTGACTGTGTAGACAGGAACTTGGTCCATAGAAATTTCAATAACACCCTGGTTCAGTTTTCTTGTTTCAGGTTTTGTCATTGTCAGGATTGTCTTGTGTGTCTTGTGTTTCCCTTCCTCTTGTTTGCCTATATTTGGTTTGTTTCCTGTTCCTGTCATTATTAGTTAATTATGTTCCAGTTGTGTGTGTTTAATTATTTAGTTACGTCGTGTACTTATAGTGTGTCCTGCCCTGTGTTTCCTGTCGAGTATTACACGTCATTTCTGTCTGTCGCGTCTGTGTTACCAGCCTGTGTTGTACGTACCTGTTTGGAAGTCATTAAAGACTCTTG
Organism: Spinibarbus caldwelli; assembly: GCA_039654775.1. Classification (NCBI taxonomy): domain Eukaryota; kingdom Metazoa; phylum Chordata; class Actinopteri; order Cypriniformes; family Cyprinidae; genus Spinibarbus; species Spinibarbus caldwelli. Next base: position 4,519,700 of record CM077240.1, read on the forward strand.
TTTTGCTTAAATCCCGTTCCTGGATTCCATCTCCCCTTATGAATCGTCACAGAATACTCGACCAAAACAAGAAAAATTAAGCGGCGCTCCCTTTTGCCGTGTTTTGTTTCTGTTTTTGAAGAGTTTTTGTTTTGTTTAGTTTGTTTGTCTTCCGCTGTGATGGCAAGTCCGCCGTTCACCCAAGGCCGCCGCCGTCTGCGGCTGGTACCTGCCAGCTGGACGGACTATAGCCTGGTTCAGCTGCCAAGCCTGCCGCCGTTCGCGGCTCACTCCAGGCCGCCGCCCATGGCGAAGTCAAGGCCGTTGTTCACAGCTCCCTCAAGCCCGCCGCCATTCGCAGCTTATTCAAGGCCGCCGCCCGCGGCTAAGTCAAGGCCGCCGTCCGCGGCTCACGCAAGCCCGCCGGCCGCTGCTCCCTCGGCGCTCCTGGACATGGAGCTGCCCCAAGGGTTCTCAGCTCCAATCCTCTCTCCAGTGCCTGCTCCTTGAAAGCGCATGCCAGAGTGCCCTCCAGTGCCCGCTCCTCGAACGCGCCTGCCAGAGCGCCCTCCAGTGTCTGTCCCAAGTCCAGTCATGTCCCCTGTAGTCTTCTCCAGTCCTCCGGAACCCTTTCTAGTCGGTCTTGTCGGTCATGTCTTGTCTGTGGGGGTTCCGTGGAAGCAGGAAGTTTCTCTTGTCACGGCCAAGGAGACCATTCCCAAGCCGCTTGCTTCACGGGACGCCCCTACGGAAGCGGTTCCCGAGTGTACCCCTGAGAGGGCTCCTGACGCCAAAGCCAATACAAGGAGTGCTGGTATGCACGAGTCACGCCCTAAATGGTCCTCGGATTCCTAGCCTAGCCCTATTGGGGCTCATGTTCCAGAGGATAACCTACAGAAGACTCCAGCTCCCCAGGAGAGGCTCCAGTTCCCGAGTCGAGCCCAGGAAGGTCTCCAGTTCCCGAGTCGAGCCCGGGAGAGGCTCCAGTTCCCGAGTCGAGCCCGGGAGAGGCTCCAGTTCCCGAGTCGAGCCCAGGAAGGGGTCCAGTTCCCGAGTCGAGCCCCGGAGAGGCTCCAGTTCCCATGTCGAGCCCAGGGGAGGCTCCAGTTCCCGAGTCGAGCCCAGGAGAGGCTCCTGATCCCCAGTTCAGCCCAGAGTGGGCTCCTGATCCCCAGTTCAGCCCAGAGTGGGCTCCTGATCCCCAGTTCAGCCCAGAGAGGGCTCCTGATCCCCAGTTCAGCCCAGAGAGGGCTCCTGATCCCCAGTTCAGCCCAGAGAAGGCTCCGGATCCCCAGTTCAGCCCAGGGAGGGCTCCTGATCTCCAGTCCAGCCCAGGAAAGACTCCAGATTACCAGTTAAGCCCAGAGAGGGCCCCTAATCTCCAGTTAAGTCCCGTAAGATCCTCCAGGGGTGGGGGTTGGTATGGCTACGGCCATAATGGCCGGGGCTGGGGCCACGGCCTCGGTGGTGGATCCGCCATGGCCTCCTGAACTTCCTGCACCGCCATGGCCTCCTGAACTTCCTGCACCGCCATGGCCTCCTGAACTTCCTGCACCGCCATGGCCTCCTGAACTCCTTGCACCGCCGTGGCATCCTGAGCTCCCTGCACCGCCGTGGCCTCCTGAGCTCCCTGCACCGCCGTGGCCTCCTGAGCTCCCTGCACCGCCATGGCCTCCTGAGCTCCCTGCACCACCATGGCCTCCTGAGCTCCCTGCTCCGCCATGGCCTCCTGAGCTCCCTGCACCGCCATGGCCTCCTAAACTCCCTGACCCGCCATGGCCTCCTGAACTCCCTGACGCGCCGTGGGCGCCGCCCTGGAGGCCATCTGTCCTGTCTTTGCGTTCCTGTTCTTGGAGGCCTCCAGAGCACCCACCCCCTCTCCCCATTGGATGGTATATGGCGTGAGGACGCTCCTTCAGGGGGTTGCATAATGTCAGGATTGTCTTGTGTGTCTTGTGTTTCCCTTCCTCTTGTTTGCCCATATTTGTTTTTATTTTTCCTGTTCCATTATTAGTTAATTATGTTCCAGTTGTGTGTGTTTAATTATCTAGTTATGTCGTGTACTTATAGTGTGTCCTGCCCTGTTTCCTGTCGAGTATTACATGTCATTTCTGTCTGTCGCGTCTGTGTTACCAGCCTGTGTTGTACGTACCTGTTTGGAAGTCATTAAAAACTCTTGTTTTGCTTAAATCCTCATCTCCCCGTTCGTGGATTCCGTCTCCCTGTGTGAATCGTGATAGACATATTTAAATGCCTCTGAAAAGATTGGTGGTGTCATGTTCATCCTCCTCACCATGATGCTATGAAAGGAAGCGAGTGGCTGATTATAATCATTTATTCAGTGATTATATGTAATTAAATCACCAGTTAAAAATCATTTAAATGTCAAACTGAAGATGTGTTTCCTATAGGAGGCTGGATCTGCAGGAGTAAGATGTGCGAGGTAATGAGAAGTCATTAAGGCTGCCCGCATTCTCCACTAGCAATAACATGTACATTGAGTGAATAAGGGACAGACAATGAGATGTTTTAACACGGTGGCGTTCTTTACAAAAGAATATACAGGTGAGGAAAAGTGAGGAGACAGAAAGTTGCTAAAGAGAAAAATGGGGGACTCCCAGGGCTTGCAGTGTCAGGACAAATGTGCAATGGGAGCTACTTCCTGGGATTACACAGACAATGACAGCAAGATCTTTAATTTTCATCCTGTGTTTTTGGGGTTCTGTTTTATGAAAGGAATTGCTGTCGAGTGCTCTTGATCATGCAGCTCCATCCAGGTGTGTGTGTCACTGATTGTGGGTTTCAAGGAAAGAAATCCTTGGTTTGTGCAAAAATGAATTAGTGCAAATCTAATGACATAGCATTTTTTCACCAGCCTTTTATCGTGGTACAGTGGTAGCTCCATTATTTTGTTTGAGGAGCTATGTCGTATCTCCACCTCAATCCTGATCCTTGGCCTCAAATGGAAGTTATTGACCTAAGTTAATGTCTTTTTCTGACTGTTTTTGAGAAGTGCTTCTTGCATATTTTGCAACACTTTCATAGTAAAAAAGTCCTGTGATTGGTGCTTAAATTGTGTTCAGTTTTATCCAAAACAGATATTATACTGTTGTTCGTATTGTGGCAGTCTTGAAACTGCCACTAAAGGTTAATGCCTTATTACATACCATCTACACTAAATCCCAGCCTAACCTGATAATGTTAACAAAAGCAAACATGATAAAAACACATTTGCTAAAGCAACCATACCATTTTAGCCCACTTCTACTAGTCGTTGAGCTCTTTAATTGTGATTCCTGTTTCATCGGACTTGTAGTCGATCACTTCACAATGTAAATGCAGTGCTGTACTAGGTGAGCTACCAAGCAAGTTTACAGTATATGACAGTATAATTTGCATAAAAGGAATGAAAGTTGTGCAGTGAATTGTATGTATAGGTACAGTTTTGGAGTTTTGCAAAAAATGTAGGTAGAGGCATATTTTTCTAATGTTGCTTGTTTGGTGTAAGAGTTAATGACTTATTTAAAGGTTATTTGAAATAATAGCATTTTAATAATGACAGCAAAAATGCAGGGTCCCAGATCAGTTCAAAGCATATTTGTTAACAAGATTCTTCCCACTTAAAACAAATAACATTATTATGAATGAAATGATGAAATAACATTTGACTACTTTTACTTATTAATTCCTCATGGGATTACAGCCCCCTTAGTATAATCATTTTCAGTTGAAACCTCTAAAATAAAGACATGTCTATATTGTGGATTTGTGACACAATTTTTAATTACTCCAAACACATTCAACAGAGTTACAGTCACAGCGATGTGCAATATGGATCTCAGTCACTTTCCCCTGGACACCCAGACATGTTCACTGGAGATTGAGAGCTGTGAGTCTAAACACAACACAACTGATGTAAACATTTCCATGACTGAATTGAACAACAGTAATGTTACGTAATTTTGAGTAAAGCAGGATATTCTGTGTTTATTTCATCTTTTAGTGTTTGTGAGTTCATATGTATTTGTGTTATTTTGTTTGGAGATGCCTATACTGACGACGACCTTATGCTGTACTGGAAGAGAGGAAACAAATCTCTACAGACGGATGAGAAGATCTCTCTGTCTCAGTTCCTCATTCAGGAGTTTCACACCACCACAAAACTAGCCTTCTACAGCAGCACAGGTATGTGACAGTCATTACCATCCTCTGTGTTGTCTCGTGTAATTTAAGTCATGTTTCATAATACTATAATTCTTGACTAGTAAAGACTGATAAAGCAGCTATTTGGCATTTTTGATGCAATGTAAAAATAACCAAAACGGCATGGCCTCAACAGTTAAAGACAGTTCAGTAAAAGGTAAAGTCAAGTCAAGTCACCTTTATTTATATAGCGCTTTTAATAATACAGATTGTGTCAAAGCACTTAACAGTATCAAATTTGAGGATAGAGTGTCAGTAATGTATACTAATTAAATTAAACACTCAATTTTCAGTTAAAGGCATTTCATTATTGAATTCAGAGATGTCATTGTCTAGCTCAGTTTAGTTTAAATAGTATCTATGAAATCAAATTGATGATAATCGCTAGAAATTAAATGTCCCCAACTGAGCAAGCCAGAGGCGACAGCGGCAAGGAACCAAAACTCCCTCTGTGACAGAATGGAGAAAAAAAAACCTTGGGAGAAACCAGGCTTAGTCGGCTATTATTGTTTATTTATTTTTTACTTATTGTTTTAATTAAATTAAAACTAAATTACATTTAATTTAAATGTATAAATGTATTATTTTTCTATTTTTATATTGTTGCAATTTCTAACAATAATAGTATTATGTAGTTAGGTATGTTATTATTTTTTAGTTATTTTGTTTTATTTTTAGTTTTATTGTATTTAAGTCGAGGTCTTCACCGGGGATATGTCCCCGGGGCTCATCCAGGTGTCCGGCCTCTGCCGACGATCAGGGTCGCAGACATCATCTCCCGGCGCTGATCCACCATCTGATCCGGACACGGACTGAGAAACAGAATAAGAAAGAAACAGACAAATATTAGCGTAGATGCCATTCTTCTTACGATGTAACGAGTACATCGTGTGTTATGAGGAGTGTTCCCGGTTCCGGTTGATCTAATTAATGCAGCCTAACAATCCTTTAACGGATTTGAATAATAGAAGTGTATTAGTGTGTTATGTGTAAGCCAGGTTAAAGAAATGTGTCTTTAATCTAGATTTAAACTGACAGAGTGTGTCTGCCTCCCAAACAGTGTTAGGTAGATTGTTCCAGAGTTTGGGCGCTAAATAGGAAAAGGATCTGCCACCCGCAGTCGATTTTGATATTCTAGGTATTATCAAACGGCCAGAGTTTTGAGAACGCAGCGGACGTGGAGGACTATTATGTGATAAGAGCTCGCTCAAGTACTGAGGAGCTAAGCCATTCAGGGCTTTATAAGTAATTAACAAGATTTTAAAATCTATACGATGTTTGATAGGGAGCCAGTGCAGTGTTGACAGAACCGGGCTAATATGGTCATACTTCCTGGTTCTAGTAAGGACTCTAGCTGCTGCATTTTGGACCAACTGTAGTTTATTGATCAAGCGTGCAGAACAACCACCCAGTAAAGCATTACAATAGTCTAACCTTGAGGTCATAAACGCATGAATTAGCATTTCTGCATTTGACGTTGAGAGCACAGGTCGGAATTTAGATATATTTTTGAGATGGAAAAACGCAGTTTTACAGATACTAGAAACATGGCTTTCAAATGAAAGATTGCTATCAAACAGCACACCTAGGTTCCTAACTGATGAAGAAGAATTGACAGAGCCACCGTCAAGTGTTAGATAGTGTTCTAGGTTATTACATGTGGGGTTTTTAGCTACGATAATTAACACCTCTGTTTTTTCAGAATTTAGCAGTAAGAAGTTACTCATCATCCAGTTTTTTATATCGACTATGCATTCCGTTAGTTTCTCAATTTGGTGTGTTTCACCGGGCCATGAAGAAATATAGAGCTGAGTATCATCAGCATAACAGTGAAAGCTAACACCATGTCTCCTGATAATATCTCCCAAGGGTAACATGTAAAGCGTGAAAAGTAACGGCCCTAGTACTGAGCCTTGAGGCACTCCATACTGCACTTGTGATCGATATGATACCTCTTCATTTACTGCTACGAACTGATGGCAGTCAGATAAGTACTATTTGAACCATGCTAGGGCACTTCCACTAATGCCAACAAAGTTTTCTAGTCTATTCAAAAGAATGTTGTGATCGATAGTGTCGAACGCAGCGCTAAGATCCAGTAGAACTAATAAAGAGATACAACCACGATCAGATGATAGAAGCAGGTCATTTGTAACTCTAATGAGAGAAGTCTCAGTACTATGATACGGTCTAAATCCTGACTGGAATTCCTCACAGATACCATTTTTCTCTAAGAAGGAATATAATTGTGAGGGTACTACCTTTTCTAGTATCTTTGACAGAAAAGGGAGATTTGAGATCGGTCTGTAATTAACTAGATTTTTGGGGTCAAGTTGTGTTTTTTTAATGAGAGGCTTAATAAAAGCCAATTTGAAGGTTTTGGGGACATATCCTAATGACAATGATGAATTAATTATCTATGACTTCTGGAAGCAGCTCTTTTAGTAGTTTAGATGGAATAGGGTCTAACATACATGTTGTTGGTTTAGATGATTTAACAAGTTTATACAATTCTTCCTCTCCTATAATAGAGAATGAGTGGAATTGTTCCTCAGGGGATCTATAGTGCACTGATTTGATCCGATACTGTAGCTGACGGCTACATGGTTACAATTTTATCTCTGATAGTATCGATCTTGGAAGTAAAGTAGATCATAAAGTCATAACAGCTGTGCTCTTGGGAAATGCCAACACCTGTTGATGCTTTATTTTTCATTAATTTAGTGACTGTATTGAATAATTACCGGGAGTTCTGTTTGTTTTCTTCTAGAAGAGACGAAAAGTAATCAGATCTAGCAGTTTTTAATGCTTTTCTGTAGGATAGGGTACTTTCCCGCCAAGCTATACGAAATACCTCTAGTTTTGTTTTCCTCCAGCTGCGCTCCATTTTCCGGGCTGCTCTCTTTAGGGTGCTGGTGTGCTCATTATATCGCGGAGTTAGACTGTTTTATTTGATCTTCCTTAAGCGTAAAGGAGCAACTGTATCTAAAGTGCTAGAAAAGAGAGAGTCCATAGTTTCTGTTACATCATCAAGTTTTTCTGCGCTGTTGGATATGCTGAGGAATTGAGATAAATCAGGAAGATTACTTACAAAGCAGTCTTTTGTGGTAGAAGTGATGGTTCTACCATACTTGTAACAAGGACAAGAATTTACAGTTTTAGCTATATGGAGTTTACACAAGACTAGATAATGATCTGAGATATCATCGCTTTGCTGCAGAATTTCAACACCACTAACATCAATTCCATGTGACAGTATTAAATCTAGAGTATGATTTCGACAATGAGTAGGTCCTGAAACGTTGTCTAACCCCAATAGAATTCAGAATGTCTATGAATGCTGATCCTAATGCATCTTTTTCATTATCGACATGGATATTAAAATCACCAACAATTAAGACTTTATCTGGAGCCAGTACTAACTCATCAGAAAATTCTTTAATAAAGTCTGTGTGGTGCCCTGGTGGCCTGTACACAGTAGCCAGTACAAACATCACAGGGGATTTATCACTAACACGTGTTTCTCTAGATAATGTTATTCACAGCACCATAACTTCAAATGAGTTATACTTATAGCCTGCCCTCTGAGAAATACTGAGAATATTGCTATAAATTGTAGCAACACCTCTCCCTTTACCTTTTGGACGCGGCTCATTTTTATAGCAGTAATCTTGGGGTGTAGACTCATTTAAAGTAATGTATTCATCTGGTTTTAGCCATGTTTCTGTCAAACAGAGCAAATCTAGGTTATGATCATTGATCAAGTCATTTACAAATAGTGCTTTTGTAGAAAGGGACCTGAAATTCAGTAAGCCAAGTTTTATCAATTGTTTCTCTGTATTGTAAACATTTTTTATTTGTTGAACATCAATTAAATTGTTACTATTACTTTGGTTTGGACGTTTTCTGTATTTTCTAGTACAGGGAATAGACACAGTCTCTATAGTGTGATATCTAGGTGAAGGAGTCTCTATGTACTGAGAATTAACTGACTTCTGTGATGTGAGGTGGCTAGCAGACGGTCGGTTTAGCCAGTCTGTCTGCTTCCTGACCTGGGCCCTAGTTAGTCAAGTGCAAACTCTAAGACTATGTGCCATATTTCTAGAGAGAAGAGCGGCACCACCCCAGGAGGGATGAACACCATCTCTTTTCAACAGGTCAGGTCTGCCCCAAAAATTCGTCCAATTGTCTATAAAACCTATGTTATTCTGTGGGCACCACTTAGACATCCAGCCATTGAGTGACGACAGTCTGATATGTATGTGTCGTCACCCCGGTAAGCAGGGAGGGGGCCAGAGCATATTACAGTGTCTGACATTGTACTTGCAAGTTCACACACCTCTTTAACATTATTTTTAGTGATCTCCGACTGGCGAAGTCGAATATCATTAGCGCTGACGTGGATAACAATCTTACTGAATTTACGTTTAGCATTAGCCAGCACTTTTAAATTTTCCAAGATGTCAGGCGCTCTGGCTCCTGGTAAACAGTGGTCTATGGTGGCTGGTGTCTCTATTTTCACGTTCCGTATAATAGAATCGCCAATTACTAGAGCACTTTCATCAGGTTTCTCAGTGGGTGCGTCACTGAGTGGGGAGAACCTGTTTGATGTTTTGATCGGAACGGAAGAGCGGTGTTTTTACCCGCGACTATGCCGCCTCACTGTCACCCAGTTGCCCTGCTGCATGGGCTCAACCGGAACCAAACAATGTACAGGAGTCCTTGAGCTAGTCGCATCCAAAGCAGTATCTACAGCCCTCACATTCTTACTATCCTCAACTAAAGTTTGGATGCGTGTCTCTAGTTCTGAAATCTTCTCTGTCAGCCTAACTATTTCCCTGCATTTATCACATGTGAATCCTTCGCTGCTGACAGGGACAGATAAACTGTACATGTGGCAAGTGGTGCATACAACAATAGCAGAAGCCATTACTCACCATGATTGATGAATGATACCAGCTTAACTTACCACTTACCACTGTTGTTTGATGAACTTGTGAAAAACGGAGCGAGAGAGAAACGAAAACGGAGCGAGAAAAAAGAAAACAATAATAGGCACGAATAGAAACGCGAATGGAACCGCCAGTAACAAGCTAACCGGCTAACTAATGCTAACGCGCTGCACTCGCGGTTTTAAAAGCGAACGATCAGATTAGTTACATTAGTTTGATAGATAATACCAGAAATATGGTGGGAATTAAGTTATATATTATCACTTTAAACAACAGAGAGTGAAAGTAAGGTAAAGATTCAATAAAAAAGCGGAGCTACAGTTGCAAACCTCTCAGCAGCACAACAGACAGGAACAGACTGAAGCAATCGATCAACGATCCTCGATCGAAAGTAAAAGTAAAATGTATCTAGATGGTAATTTATGCGGGATACAGACATATTTTCCTTTCCCAACCCTTTAAATTAATCTAAAGCCCATGATTTAGATTATGCTGTGTCAGCCCAAAGAACCTACATTTGCTGCAAGCTAATGTTAATAATGTAAATAATTTTTGTATTGCTTGAGATGATAGTGATAGTTAGTAAAGAGTTGACAGTACCATAATGAATGTGTTGTAGAAACATTACAAACAGTTGTGTTCACTTACACCAGTGCCGTCCAATCCATTGTCCTGCAGGGTTTAGCTCTAACCCCAATTAAACACACCTAAACCAGCAAATCAAGGCCTTCAGGATTACTAGACACTTTCAGACGTGTGTGTGTAGGAGCTAAACTCTACAGTGGCCCTCAAGGAACAGGACTGGACACCCATGACTTAAACTAATAATTTAACTTAAAATCATTTTACTATTTATAGTTGACTGTGAAAATCAAAACGAGATGCTTTGCAAAAACAGAAAAAACATCACATTGGCACCACTCTAACTAATAGTGGTAAAACATCACTTATAATAAAAAAAAAAAAAAAAGTGGCCATGACCCTGTGTACTTTCTAAATGCTTCTTATTGATTTACAATTCATCCATTCATATGTTTCCTTTTTTTTCTTATAATTTTTTTTTTTATCAAAATAACAACTGGATCTTGTGGTAAAATGACAGACTTCTATCTGGTGAGGGATTCTCCAATCATTTGGTTCACTTGAACAGGCCCCTTCCATACATTTTTTTCTTTTTTTGATAATCTGTCTCACTTGAATATATTTCACAATATTGAAGATTTGATTCTACTTTCTTTGCATCACCAATTTAAGTATAATTCTTAGTATAATTTCATATTGCTTATGAATATGAATTGAATTCAAATATAGTAAACATTAATACTGATAAAAAGCTATTTATTGAGAGATCAGCATCAAGACAAGAATGTTCTACAATAAACTGCTATAGATGTTCAAACTTGCTTGTTTTTGAGTTTGAGTTTATTCAATCTCTAGCAGGGATATTCAGTTATGTTCCTGCAGGGCCACAACCTAGAGAGTTTCGTTCCAACTCTAATTAAACACATCAGGACCAGCTAATTAAGGTCTTGAATATTGCTTGGTTATCACAGGCAGATGTGTTTGACTAAGGTTCCCTCCAGGAACAGAATTCAATAACCCTGCTGTACACTTTGATCACTGGTAGAGCACCAGTGATCAAAGTGTAATGACTAAAACTGGCTGGGTTTTTCTCTTCAATCTTCTCTGCAGGTTGGTACAATCGTCTTTACATCAACTTCACTCTGCGTCGTCATATCTTCTTCTTCCTGCTTCAGACGTATTTTCCTGCCACTCTGATGGTCATGCTGTCATGGGTGTCCTTCTGGATCGACCGGCGAGCTGTTCCTGCGCGGGTTCCTCTGGGTGAGATGTTTCAAATGAATTGTGTAATTGCATCTTGCTGCAAACCACTGCAGCATCATTTCATTACGCTGCATAAAACATCTACAATAAACTGATCAACCCGATCTCTTTGTAGGCATCACAACAGTGCTCACCATGTCCACCATCATCACTGGAGTGAACGCCTCCATGCCCAGAGTCTCCTACATTAAAGCTGTGGACATTTATCTGTGGGTCAGCTTTGTCTTTGTCTTCCTGTCTGTGATCGAGTACGCAGCTGTTAATTACCTGTCCACTCTGCAGGAGCGCAAAGAGAGGACACAAAGCAACAGGGTAAGCTATACAGTTTAGATATCATTAATTAAGATGTACTTCTTCTGTGGTTAATACAGCATTTTAGCAAGGCCATAAAGGTCGTAGATATTAAGAGATCACTATAGAGAAACCCATTTCATTGACAACAAAAAGTTTAGCTGGGAGCATTAATTGATTGGATAGTGAACTAGACCCAAATAAGTCATGAAAGTAATATGATAGTGAAAATAGTAAATGCAAGTCTTTAGTTCTCAAGTACAGTACAAACTGTAAAAGTAATACTTTAAAAACAATACCAAAAAACTACTTTTAAAAACTTTTTTAAAAAATGCGGTCAATAAGTGTAATATATGCACTTTACAATGAAAATGACAGGTTTTGGTATTATCTTATGAATGTGATTTAAAGGGGTTATGAACTGCCTCTGTTTTTATTATTTTGTACTGTTCTCTGAGGTCCACTTATAAAGTTATCAAGATTTTCACATCAAAAACATCATAATTTAGAAGTAATAAGCTATTTTCTATCCTGTTTTAAGCCCCTGATCAGAACAGTTTGAATAGGAGTGAAGGACTGTAGACTCAGAAGTAAACGCCCACTGCTATGATTGGCTAACAGTTGTGTGTTTGACAGCCTAAGTCCTTCACAGATGGACGCTGCTGTGATTTAGGTTAAAAACGCATAACTCAATACACATCAAACGATCTGTAAGAAGAGACAAAGCAATAGTGATCATGTAATAAAAACAGTTACTCACACTTGTGTTGCGACATTACTGTCGGATCCAATATAGTCACACAGAATCTTGTAGTTTCAATCTTTCTGAAAATCCCGTGCCTTGTTTGTAAAGTAATCCATCATAAAATGAAGTAAACAAACGACCAAGTTGTTACTGGATCTTCATTAAAAATAAAGTTCATCCACTCTTTCCTAATGTTGGGATCAGAAGGAAGGCAACGCGAAGACTGTTTCTCCACAGATTGACACTGAACAGCGTCTTCTTGTTTTCAGAGCATCTTTATGGTTTGGTTTCTGTGTAGACCTGCATTCTCCTCTTTAGTAAACACTACATGCACGAATCAGTGGGCGGGGCTAAACAGGTAGCGCTGTGGAATCAGTGGGCGGGGCTAAACAGGCAGAGAAGTGAAATCGGTGGGCGGGGCTAAACAGGCAGCGATGTAGAATCAGACATTGATCTTCTTCTGCGGAGGAGGTGCTTATCCACATTATTACATCATAGAGTAGAACATTCCACAAGCTGTTGTTTTGGCAGACTGCCTTCAATACAAGCTATTTTTAGACTAAGGAGAAAGTTTTGAGTTCTGAAACTTACAGGATGTTTTTTTATAGTACAATGACCTCTTATCTGTCAAATGATCAAAGGAATTTTGATTTCTCAGTTCATGACCCCTTTAAATTCAGATCATGTGATGCTACAAGTAATGTGTGATTGTGTTATGCAGCAGTTGCCGTGTACGTGTGGAATAACCCATCCTGGTCAGATGATGATGAGCAACAGCTACAGCGACATGGACATGATGACCACAGGGAACTATGGCATGTCGGAGCTGAACGGAGACAAACAGGAGCAGTTCCTAGTTCATCTGGTCCTGGATAATGAGCAGGGAGCTCAACGACCTGCTGTAAGCTCAAGCAGCAGCTTATTTATAGACACTCATGCCATAGACAAATACTCACGGGTCATCTTCCCTGGAGCCTACACGCTCTTCAACATCATATACTGGTCCATCTACTCACAATGACTGCTGCTCCTTTACATTATATGACATTTGTGTAAGTCTTGGAAATACAGATTACCTTTGAAAATCTGTATCTTTTTTTTTTTTTATTATTACGCTTGCTTCTCAGCAATAAATGAATACATATTACTGTATGTGGGCAGTTGACATGATGCACTGGTTTTCTCTCCTCAAAGAAAAGGTTTATTTTTTTCATTTTTCTTATATATTTTAATCTGTAAGATGAATAGCAAAGAACATAGATTTTGTCAATAAATATCAAATTGCTAATTCAGATTTGTTTAGGAGTTTCAAGTAAAATGTGTAAATTGTACTGATGTGATTGTCCACCGCATGAACTTTGAAATACAGAAACTTATCAAAATATTATTTAAATAATTAAACATTCAACATAAATTAAACATTATTGTTATTATTTCAGTATTATTTACGGCAGATTTTTATTTATTTATTTTTTATTTTTTTTAAATGAGTGGTCATGCATTTTTAGATCTTGAAAAAAAAAAAAAATATGTGGAACAAATTTGAAGTTTATTTATTCATTCATATAGTTTCGTACACTAATATTAGATCTTCAGCATGTTTAAGCATAAAATACAGTATGTTTTACCTGTTTGTGTTGATGCAGCATATTGGCATTATGTGTCATGATCTGATCATGTGTCAAAATAGCTGAATAAACTCAATAATAATAAACTAGTAATAAACAACATTTTTCTAGCTGTATTAAAATTACTGTGCATATTATTTACATGTTACTGAGTGAATATTATTTTATGAACTACATGGAATATTTTATTCATTTTTAAGACCTCGGAACCACTGAAATGAACCAGTAAAGGCAAAAATATGATTTAAAAATTGAAAAGTCTTTCTATTTTATAATGTCGTTTAATTCAATGTGTTACTTACTGTTTCTTTGTAATTATTTATGGAATTTGCTCATTTCTGAGTGCTAACCCTATGCCATGTTCAGTGCAGATTAGATTGCAAGAAGAAGAAAAAAAAAAAAAAAAACCTTGAGGTGTTTGTTGCATTTGGCTGACAGCATTTCATAAAATTTCACATTACAGGGTAAATAAAAATTTCCAAAGTAAACGTCTTTAGAGAAGACATTTAGATTTAATTTTCAGAAATAATTTATTTATGCTAAAACAAGAAGGCAAGAAGAGAATTTTTACAAATAGAAAGTACTTTTCTGATTTTTTTTCCCACTAAGACATTAAAAACTATATTGATAATGTGCTAAAATTAAGTGCATTATAAATCAATAATTTAATACAATATAATTTAATACAATAAATTAAAAAGTTAAGGTGGTAAATAATTTTTATGCTTACTGTGGAATAAGAGTTTCTATTGTCCAGTCAGTTCTGTTTCTGTGACTGGAAGCATTATATGTTCTTCAAATAACTTTTGAGATGATTTATTTTTATGAATATATTTATGCTTTATAGATCAAGACATTAATACAATACATTATTATACATTATATGAACTTTTGGTTGATGCTTTTCTTGTATCTCCTGAGTAGTGTAAAATACAGTGTTTTTGGAAAATAAAGTTTTGCCTAACCACATTGCTCACATGAAACAGCGCGTTATCTTGTTTTAAAGCTTAAGCTTTTATTTGTCAAATGTACAACACAAGTCAAGTCAAGTCGCCTTTATTTATAAAGCTTTATGCAACACAGATTTTCAAAGCAGCCTCATAGTAATAAACAGAAAAAATAACAGAATCAATGATACAAGCGTCATCAAATATGAGACAAATTCTGTAAAGCAGCTTTACAAAAGTCTGGTGTCATTATTCAGCTCGAGTCAGTTCAATGTTGATTCAGATCAGTTCAATAACAGTGTTGATTTGTCAATTATGAAACAAATTCGATTCAGCTAAAAAGCAGCTCTAGAGAAGAAAATAGTGTCTTTATTCAGCTCGATTTACTTCAGTGTCCTCATCCGATAACAGTCAGTGCAGTCAAATTAATATAAAGAAATGAACATTCATATTATTGAATATTTAGTGTCTTTTAAACCCTAACTAACCAAGCCAAAGGTGAAAGTGACAAGGAACCCAGACTCCTAGGTGACAGAAACAGAGAAACCAGGCTCAGTCGGGGGACTAGATTTCTTCTGGCTTAAATGAATGAACATGGTGTGATTTTATGAATATAGGATGCATCACAAATCGGATTTGTGGATGTTATTCAGAAATTTTGCATTCATCTCCATTTCCTTGAAGATCAGAATATTGGCTTTAGGTGGGAGAGGAGGACACTAAGGTAAAGAATGTAACGTTTTGAAACTGACCATAATTCTGGACTAAGTCATTTGAAATTTTACGTAATTATTCTATATTGATTTCAAATTTAAATTGAATTATTTTCTGAACTGCTTGCATGATTTACAGTCAAAATCTAAGTTGTAACGTTGTTTCATGCTGACTTTAATGATTAGGAGGCTGATTTGTCAGTGTAATTTCATAAGTAAAATCATACATCAGTTATACTCCGTAAGCCTGCAGTAATGTACTGAGAGCCAGTGGTATTGTATAAGGATACAGATATCCATAAAATGATTTTAAAAATTATGAAAAATGATCATGTACAGTATAAGGATATAAGAATGTCAATAAAAGTATCTCCATATGTTGAAGAACAAAACAGGGTTTGGTAAAAATGTGTTTTATTGCATGGAGCCTCAAAACTGCATTCGGCACTGGGCTCCGTTTCAATTCATGAGTTTGAATCTGAATGGCATACACTGTGCACTTATTATACACCATGTAGGCTGCTATTTTAAACACACTACTCAGACTACTACAAAATAGTGCAGAGCATTTGAAGTGAGACATTAATATAATTTGTTTTGAGCGCTCAGAAAATAAGCCATGATAATTAGCAATTCAATGATGGGAGAATTTTCAGATTGGGATCTGAATACTTTTTGCAACATGCAGAAATACTGAACACAGTTAACTTACATCAACAGACCAATAATGAACCTCTAGTCTCAAAACACACAAAAATGATGGGGCCAAAATTCTTTATTTCATATGTGGAATAAAAAGATAAAAATGACTATTGTATCCACTTGTCTTTTCTTTTTGAACCGATGCAGATGATAAAAAATGATGTTGAAAGGCAGTGAGAAAATTAGTTTTAAAGAATTTAAAATCAAGCGTAACATCCCAACACTAACATGTGCAAAATTACGGAGCCCTACGCATGACATCCCAACATAAATATATATTTATTGTGGCCACAGATTAAGAATCTGTTGCCTTATTTTTCATTAATTTGTTCCTCATTTTAGTAAATCATGACTAAGTTCCACTGTGACCAGGATTTACAAGGGAACAAATTCTTAATTCGTGGCAACAATTGATATTTTTCCCATATGTCATGTGTGGGGCTACTACAAAAATGGTACATTCTTCAGACAATTAAAAACAAATTGTGCAATTGAATTGTTCAGTTGAAACAAAAAATATCATTACTCAAAGACTGACATAGGCAGTTGCTTACGGTCCACAGTGCTTCAATATAAGGTAAAAAAACAAAACAAAAAAAAAAACAAACAAAAAAAGAACACCACTTTCTTGTCATTAGCGGTCCAGTTCTTCATGGCGATTGTCTGTGCTGACATGCTGCACCTCTTGAGAATCTGCCCGACACTTTCTTAAATAGCTCACACACTTTTCATTCTTGTGCAAAACATTACATATACTGGTGTTACATGAATGTAAATAAATCGTGATACCAATTATGAGCTTCAGTAACAAAACTAACTTTACTTTTTCAGGTAAACTGACATGAAAAAAATATACACATTAAATGTATTTTCCGTGTTTTCACTTCCACATGTCGCCATATTTAAAGGGATAGTTCACCCAAAAATGTAAATTCAGTCATCATTTACTGTTTTAACCCTGTATGACTCTCTTTCTTCTGTGGAACATTTCAAGACGTGTTTGTTTGTTTTTTTGGTCTATACAGTGCAAGTCAATGGTAACCAAAACGGTTTGGTTATTAACATTCATCAGTACATCATCTTTTGTGTTCCACAGAAAAAAGTAAATCATACAGGTTTGGAAGGACATGAAGCTGGCTCAGTAAATAATAGGGCTGGGACGATAAATCGATGCAGAATCGATTCGTGGATCTTCTGAATGCATCGCGATTCTCTCTGGAATCGATTCTGAGCTTAGATTTTAACAGCAGATGGCGCTCTAATCTAGTAGGGCTGCACGATAAATCGCAATGAAATCGGAATCGCGATTAAGCAAAAGGTGCAACTGTCATGCGCATCTTGTCAGTGAAGCACAGTTCTGTAATTACTAGTAAATCTCCATCTGAAAGCCAGAGAAACTCCAAATACGCCCCGCAGAAGAAATCCAGGAAATCCCTATAACGCTAGCTGAATAAACAGATTTAACTGCTTTTACTGATTCAGCGTGACTAATTAACACAGGACTACGACAATATGGTTTATCTGAGTTCTTCTTATTATAATTTTCATTGTAGTAAAGTATATAATAATGCAATGCTAATCGACATAGCCTTTATTACTGCTTAGAATACTATGAAATATGTTACGTGCCTTATTCTGTGTAAGAAGCCACATCATCTCACAGAAGGATTTATTTCAAACACTTGACTGACGATATGAAGTGAGTTTGGAGTAAAAACGTTATTAAATGCGGTATTTTCATATGCTTTCAGATGGAGCAGCATTTGTTATTACACAGAGCCGTAGTTCACTGAGAAGCTATGCAAACAGCTGTCATTATAGCAGAACGATACCTTCGATTTCATAATCACGTGATTATATCATCTGTGATTTTTTTGCGTAGCTTGTCAGTGAACTACGGCTCTGTGTAGTAAATGCTGCTCCATCTGAAAGCACGTGATGGAGATTTACTACTAATCACAGAACCGGCTTTACTGACAAGATGTGCATGACAGTCGTATTCGATTAGTTGTGCAGCCCTATCCGCACACTCAAATGCTCATGAAGAAGAGCGCTTGTGCGTTCAGCTGAGTCTGTAATTTCACCGTGGCTCAGAATGCTTTTATGACGTGAGATTAATGTAAACACAGCCCACTGTGAACACCCTTGTAATTCGCTTCAACCTTTTCAAATTTTACAAATGATTATTTTAGGTTTACGTGTGTGTAAGGATTTGTAAACAAGCAAAGTACGGCTGTTTCTAAAGCATGCCATCTGCTGTTCAAAACTAAGCTCAGAATCGACTCGAGAAAAAAATCGCGATGCATTCGGAAAATCTCAGATTCGATGCTGAATCATTTCTCGATTCACGACACATCGATTTATTTTCCCAGCCCTAGTAAATAAATTTAATTTTGGGCTGAACTATCCCTTTAACTCACATTAGCTTTCATAAACAACTGCAAAGTTCAATAGTTCTTGAACGGGATGTTACCAGTCCGTAATATTTTCTGAAGTGTCCCCTTATGAGCTCAGGGTTCTGCTCGGACCTTCAGCAGGGTTTTGAGGTGCACAGACATCTGCTCTTTGCTGCAGTGCTGCTGTACAGCTGTATGCTGAAGAGCACCTTCTCCCACCCAGTGGCTGGGCGGTTTGGGGAGGACGCTGGGCAAGGGCGGCTCGCTGAACTTCGCTCCAGCGTACGTCTTCTCTGCATCCGACGAGAGATCAGGAGGGCAAATGCTCACCCTCCTGAGGCCCTCAGCCGTGCTCTTCCCCATGTGTGGGGGGGTCTCCTGTCTTTTAGGAAGCTGAGTTTCGTCTGATGCGTTTTTTTGCTTGCTCCACTCTCTCCGTTTGTTCAGGTTGTCGGTGGTTTTCTCAAGATGGCTCGAGCTGTGGAGATACGGTTTGCTGGGCTGGATTCCTCGTTCAACACTTTCAGTTTTTAACTTCAGCTGCTGAAGACAAACGGGAAACACTTAGGATCATGTAAGACGGTAAAACCACACTGCTGATGTTCTCTCTGCCTCTACGTCTCACACAGTGGCCAGAACGCCAAAACACATTGTGATCATTTTATTTGTGGTGTTTAGTAATGGAAGAGTTCGCAACACTTCTTCACGAAGCTTTGAATCCTTTCTGAATCATTGGTTTTGAATCTAACTGACCAGGTAACATGATTTCAGCAAACATACTAGCTATGTTTCCATCCAACTATTTTTATGCGCATTTTGGAATATCGCATAAAAAAAAAAAAAAAAATGCTGGATGGAAACACCAAGATGCGTATAAGTTGTAAAAATGCGCATAAAAAAAAAAAAAAAAAAACTTATGTGCACATTTGAGTAGGATAAACTTTTTATCCGATTAGAAAAATGTGCATAAACTACAATGGAAACATTTACTGAATAAATTCCTCCATGTGCATTGAAAAAGTCATGTGACTTTGCGCTATGAGATGGGATAACTTGACTAGCAGCAGACCGATCTTGTTCACAGCATCTATATGTTGTTATGGTCTGTCGTCAAAGTATTTCTGTATAGTTGTTTTACACGACTGCGTTCCCAAACAGCTGGCATCCACCTCCGAAAGCAATGACTGCATTTATTGTGTTTCGTCTTTATAATTTATCATAGGCCTATATGAAAATTATTATATTCAGTGGAAAGCAAGAGCTGATAAAATGTAGAAACTGTAACTTGAATGCAATGTAAGTCGCTTTGGATAAAAGCGTCTGCTAAATGCATAAATGTAAATGTAAATGTAGTGGCTTCTCCTAGTTTTCTTAGTGTTATTTAGTGCCAGTTTACCAGGAAGTGACAATTTTGTTCTCTTTGACTCATTGGATGGAAACAGTGCTTTATTCACAAATGTTTTATGTGATATTCCAGTTTTGCGCATAAGTTTAATTCAAATCTTTGGATGAAAACATAGCTACTGTTTCTTAACTGAAGCTTTGAATCAGTAAGTAACCTATGTTCACAAAAGTTGAGCAGAATTTTCAATAAAATTCTTGTCGGTACACAAAATAAATGTTACAAATAAAATATGACATATTTTACAGACAATTTTGCATTATCCAGTAACTGCAAATTTCTGCAGCAAGCCTTTAGGTTTGAACATTGCATTTAGAAAATACAGGTCAATTCATGAAAAATACAGGTAAATTTCACTTAATATCTTCATATTGACAAATCAAAACTTTTTGCCAGCACCATCCCAGCCTTCTGGTCTGCAAAATTTGGATGAAAATAATTATAGAAGGAAATAAAGATTCAGGTGAAAAAAATTGTTTCTACCCCTTAGTGTTAGTAGAAAATAATAAATTTTTAAATTAAAATCTAAAAAAAAAAAAAGAAAAAAGAAAAATGACATTCTTTATTTGATAAACCTATGTTAGCTTATTTTTGTTCTGACATGGTGCAATGGCTGACTTTAGCTCAGAATGGCCACGCTGTCATTCACATTTTTCCTAAGCCCCATGATGCTTTGCGCAAATAATGGGAGTAAACTGTAGACAATCAGTATATTATAAATTAAATCAGGAGAGCAGAACACAAATTTACAGCTCATTCAATCAAACTGATCAGGATTATTTGTAGTGCAGTCTTGTAATTTGAAATGCTTTGTTTCAGTCTTTTTGAGTGGATACTCCAAACCGGAAGTGCCTCCCTTAATCCCTTAGACGCAGTACACTCATTAAGAAAAAGGTGTATAATCAGAAGACTAAAAGGCAGGGTAGGTGATTTGGTTCAAAAACATTTTTTGTTTTGCTGGTTGAAAGTCTCTTAATATCCCAATAGCAATCACTAAGTTAAGTGGTCTAAATGTATTTATAGCGTCTGTAGAAGGTGTAGGATCATAAAATGTTTGTCCAATCATATTCCTCGGTCCAAGGGCTACAATAGGCTGTCCTACCTGTCAACATATGTATTTGCATACCTCTGCGCACCTTGTTTGCGCAGACATGATACATCATCAGTGCGTTCATTACGCTATCGTAGACCGAGGAGCATAGGCGGAGTGTGTGTAAGGCTGTGTGTTTATTTGGCCATGGGTCTTGGAGCAAAAATGCCACTAAATTGGATAAAAATGCCCCTGTCCAAACAAATTAAATCTATTATGTCTGTTGCTAACAAAGTGAAAATGAATAGAAAGTGTCGATTGTGGCATTAAGTTACGATCCGTTCATGTTGCACCGTATTTCATTTTAGGCGTTTTTAAAGTGTTACGCATTTTAACCAATCACGCACGATTCTGTTGAATTTAGGAATGCAATGGCCAATCAGAGACCCATCAGTTTTGTTGAGTGCGTGGGCGTTCCCTGACTGAACTCCGCGAATTCTCTCATCATAAACAACAAAGCTCAGATGTAAGAGTAAGAGTAAGTACAAAGTAACGGATTCATTTCACAGTGTATACAGCTTCAGTGATTATAACAATATATATATTTTTGAGAGTGCTTAAACGCAAAAGTTAGTGATAATGTCACTTTCTATATATAATTCATTCGCCGTTTGAATAACCGTGGAAAGGAAACGTTACATATTATCAATTTCTAATATTTAATTAAATTGTAATCATGTTAAATACAGCTTCAGTCCCATTAAACATATTTTATTAGCCCTAATGACACCCATGTCTAGTTCTTGCCTAAAAAGACGGGTTTATGATGGTTGTATTTAATAGATTTGGCTGCTTTTAGCCTTACCTTGGAGTTGGTTGCCTATGAGAGCGAGAATGGAAGATGTAATTATTGTAATATGATGCACTTTATACTGTAAAATTTTCTCACCGGTGAATGAGACATGAGGTAATCTGACAGCGTTGACGCGTCTCATCGTGTCGCTGGTTAGCCTCTGGTCTGCCTGAGCCCGGTCATGTGATTTGGAGGAGGCGTGGCTTTGGAGAGTGATTTGCAGGAAGGGTGGGATCTTATGCTTTCAAAGCTAGCTTGATATTGCTAGCCTCTCTGAAATCACCTACCCTACCTTTAACAGAGTGGAAGGTGAAATTAACAGAGCAGTGGTTAAAGTAGAAGTAGTGTATTTAAACTTCTTAAGTAATTTTTATTTTTTTTACATATTATTTTAAACATTATGAGAACACAGTGTACAAACATTAAAACCATAAGTCTTTAAAACTGTTCATTTGTCCATAACAGTTTGACATTTTGGTCTTTCAGTTTATGTTTGGTCTTTCAGTTTTTGTTACAAAAAATGCTTGAATTTACTTGCCTGAACTTGAAAATCATTTAAACAGTTTTACACCTTCCTATCTTAAAAACCGTGTCTGATTTCCCACATTTTGTGATGTCCAAAAGGCTCAGAATGCCAGGAATGGCCTATGTGACATTTGTGACCATGCTGCAGAATTTGGGGTCTCTGTGATTTGCATTGTCTGATGCTCATACACTTAGAGAAGAATAATATTAAAAATAGTACAAATAGCACCTTTTGTGCTTGAACCCCTACTTACAGAGGTCACAGTTCAGTCTCTCTTTCTGATGTTGAAGTGTCTGTCAGGATTCAAGAGCACATGGTGATGGCAGTGTTGCCAACTTAGCAATTTTGTTGCTAAATTTAGCAACTTTTCAGACTATCCTAGCAACTTTTTCTTCCTAGCAACAAATTTAGCAATTTTTTAAAATTTATTTGGCAACTTTTAGCAAC
Source organism: Spinibarbus caldwelli (assembly GCA_039654775.1). NCBI lineage: Eukaryota > Metazoa > Chordata > Actinopteri > Cypriniformes > Cyprinidae > Spinibarbus > Spinibarbus caldwelli. The sequence goes on from CM077240.1 coordinate 4,542,359, forward strand.
TTTTGATAAGTGACTCAGACAATAAAAAGACACATTTTCCATCCAAATTACACAAAAAGAAAACCAAAGATGCCTAGCAGTATACACATCACGTGAATTGAGTTAGCTGCTATTTGCAATTCTTCAATTTAATAATAATAAT
>CM077240.1:4547500-4790000 GCA_039654775.1 Spinibarbus caldwelli
CCAGGCTTGAGCTCTGTTTCTGTCTCTCTCAGCGGGAGCATGTCTCAAACAGGAGCTCCTCCGCGATGGAAGAACTGTCCCAGAAGAGGACAACCTGTGGCTGGTGAGCATCTAGCAGACAGTTGTCAACAAAGCTGCTCTGCTAATCCACACTCGCTCTTTATGATAAAATGATTTAGGCTCTTAGAGTTAGGCTGTTATATTAGAGAGCATTAATGTAGGTTACTCAAGCGCTGAGCTGTGTGAGTGCAGCCTGATTAAAACTCACTGCTTTCAGTCTAACAGAGAGTTAGCTAACGTTGCTGTTAGCCTGTGCTTGTTCATAGCACTGATTTACAGCGCTAACATTGCACTGCGTCGTATGCCAAAATAAACCAATGATGACTTAACTACGTGTATGTTTAATTAGGAACATGTGCGACGTCAAAGTAGACACAAGGGCCTCTCTGAACTTGTTTTGTGTGGTTTTAAGTTGAGTGGCTAGCCTGATTAGCTTCACTACACGCAGGTCAACACAAGTACGTCACTGGGTAAGAGGCGGGCTTGGTTCATGAATATTAATCGCCGCGTGTTACGTTCGGTCTCCTGATTTGCTGAGAGGCAGAAAGGCATTAACGAATCGTACTATGATGAAGGCGTGGTTTGGGAATAATAATGAGAAGACTCGACCTCGTTGGAGGCTGTGACCTAATTAATATTCATGAGATCGGACTTCATCATAGTATGGCTTGTAGTGTATACACTATACAGGAGGGGATCCTAACCTATTTTGTCAGCTGAGTACCTCAAAAATATTCAAATTGGTTTATTCCCTGAGATTTTAAGCATTGTTTCATTTATATATATATATATATATATATATATATATATATATATAAATATAGTATGTTTAATGACTCAGGTTTGCATCTAAAATCAGAGAAATATGAATATCATTAATTGAATACCTTGGACTGTCGTTGTACTGTGGTACCACAGCAGTAGTCTTTATAAAGGTTTACTGTACCAAATCATCATTGTGAGTGTTTATTAAGTTAAAGGACATGTCATGATTATTTCTCTCTGCAGGCAAATTTCTGCCTATGAAAACCATGCTTGGACCACGGTATGATGATAAAGTCCCGGAGGAGAACAGGTTTCATCCCAGCATGCTGTCCAACTATCTCAAAAGCTTAAAGGTATATGGACATCCTCTTAAAGGGATAGTTCACCCAAAATTAAAAATTCTGTCATCATTTACTCACCCTTAAAGTTGTTCCAAACTTCTGTTTCTTTCTTCTGTTGAGCAGATTCTTGAAGAATGTTGGTAATCAAACAGTAGGTGGCAGCCACTGACTTCCATGGTATGTAAAATACTATGGAAGTCAATGGCTACCGTCAGCTGTTTGGTTACCATCATTCTTTAAAATATCTTCTGTAGTGTTCAACAAAAGAAAGAAACTTTGGAACAACCGGAGGGTGACAGAATTTTAATTTTTGTGTAAACTGATATGTCACGCTCTTGTGACTGAGCTGTGTTAATGTGATGCTGACCTGTCCTCAGGTGAAGATGGGTTTGCTGGTGGACCTGACGAACACCAGCCGCTTCTATGACCGAGCAGAGATAGAAAAAGAAGGAATCAAATACGTGAAACTTGCCTGCAAAGGGTATGTGACTTACAGAAACCGAATGCTGTGTTCTTGCATTTGAAATATTATCTGCTTGTTAATTTGCGACGTAAGAAATGCTGTTTCTGGGTCCAAACCTCTACTCGTTTCAATTGAGAACTCTACTTCAACAGCCGTTTATACACACTGTTTATTAATATCACACAGCTAAGCTTTTAAAAACTCGTGGTGTACACTACAGTCTTTGGTTTACAGCATCATGGACACCAATATTTTATTGATTCGTAAAAGATGAATCTGGCCTTCTGAGATTTTGTTATGGAGATAAAGGTTAGGATCATGTATTTGGTAGTACTACATGCATCACACTGTGAGTGTATATTAGCACCATTTGTTGTTTGCTTTTGGCATCTGATAGAGCGTTTGGATCCGGAAATAGTGACACGTGACTTCAGACTTAACAAGCGAACAGCAGAAAGATCCCAGCAAGCATAAAACATTTCAGAATTTCCTTTTGCTTCGCATTAGGTTTTGTCACAGTACAAAATCCTAAAATACTCCTCTAGTTTACATATCCAATTCACAAAAAATAATCAGGTAACAAATTGTAAATTTAAGTCGCAAATGTGTCTTGTTTTTTGACAACCAAAGTAAAACATTTTGAAATTTGATATTGTGAAAATATAATGAATTATTTTTAAAACAATATATTATGTAAATGTATATATTTTTATTGTTATCATTGAAATACAAATCCATTTATTAGAAATTATTATAAATAAATTTACAAAACTAAAAAATTACAGACTTTTGTGCCAACGTCAGGTCATTTCCCACGACTGCCAAACATCTTACTTAAGCAAATAGTGATTCTGCATATTAGAGGTTAATAAGAAGAGACCTTTTGAATTGGCACACAAGGCATGCGTTCTATGAAAATATATATTTATCAAAAGATCTGTTGTATTTCTACAGTGTAGCTGTGCAAATGATGCTCAGTGATAATTGAAGACCTTGTTGGTTAAGGTTACATATAGAAGGATCGGGCATAAATATAAAATGACATAAAATTTATCAGACAATACAGATGTTTTTCACTTGCTTAGATGTTAAACACAACCAATCTGACAGCGTGCTCTGAAAAAAATTAATTAACTGGGTGACTGCAGTATGAATTTAGGGCCTGATATGCTTCAAGCGAAGTGAAAGAGTGCATTGGTGTGATGAAATTTAGCACAAAATGTGGCCTTTTACCCCTAAAAGAAGAATGAAAAAGAACTTTGTTGAGAGAGTATATTGGAGCATTAAATCCTTAATTTTCTTCTGTGTGAACCTGAGCTCTTCGCAGCTGCAGACAGGGGCTTGGCTGCAGTATGATGCCTGTCTGCCACTCTAGCTTTGGTCTGTCACCTTCATATGGATGTGTTTGTGTCTCGTTCAGTCACGCCGAATGTCCCGCAGCAGAGACGACAGAGATGTTCATCAGGCTGTGCGAGCACTTCATAGAGAAGACGCCCACAGAGCTCATCGGTAAGAACAGCCAGCTTGCGTCTGACAGCTTTGCTTGATTTGTTGTTGTGTAGCACCTTAAACCCTGATGCCAACAATTACACTGTGTCCTGTCTACTCCAGGCCTGATGTACCACACATCATTTGTCTCGCTGAAAGTTGTCCATATGATTGTGTGCTGTATTCCACAAGAAACAGTCTTATTCACTGGAAATATTCTCCTCAAATATAGTGCATGTATTTTGCAGAATGATTTTACACCAAACACCACTGTGGTTCTTGGTTTAAACGTATGGCAGGTTTGGATATGTTTGAAGTGAAAATGCTGTGCTAAGCAACACGATTACGGCCAGCCGGAATATATTTAATATTTTATATGCAGTTATATGGACGCAGAATGTTGGACCAATGAGATTCGACTGTGGACAGGAATAGAAACCGAGCCCAGGAACAAAACGTTCTGTTGCATCTGGTTATCACTTGAAGAGTTTATTTGCAAAAACAGATAACTCAGTTTTTAAAATTTTCAAAAATCATGTTTTTTTATGTTATCATGTTTTTATTGTGTTAGTTAGCTGTATTTTTTAGTAATTTTTTTAACCTAATCAAAATAACCCAACTGCAGTTTGATTGAGATCGCACAATGAAAAAACATGATTTTTGAAAATTGTTAAAAACGGATGTTTTTGCAAATGAACTCTTCATTTGTTGGTGTATCATGTCACGTCTGGTTAGAAGACTTGTTATAGAAAAAAAACAAAACAAACAAAAACAGAAATTTAATTTTTCTTATCGCAAAGAAAATATGGATTTGGTTTTTATTTATTTATGTAGTTATTTAATCTGCTAAATGTAAATGAATTAAAATCACCAGCTTATAAATAAAACTTCTTTTCATAAGTATCTTCTTACTAACTAAAATGAATAAAGTTTTATTAAGGTCTGAATGAAAGTAGCAATAATATTACATGCAATGTAATACTTAAATATGAATAGGAATATGACTAAATCATCCAGTCCTGATGTACTGAGCAGTGACGATCACTCATCATGTCCTAATAAATGAGGCATCATGGGAGCGTCAAGTGACAGATGCAGACTTCATTGAGTCACTGACACGCAGCAGTGAACTCTATGAATAATTCTTATAATTTCTGATTTGCAGCAAATAACTGTGATATGAAATGTATATATTTATGACATAAAGAGGCGCTGAGTATGACATCTGCAGACATTCATATTTAACTCCAACGTGACTGTGCCAATAACAAGTGAAAGTCACAAACTTTGTTGCATAAATGAAATGAAATTATTTCGAAACTTTATATCACAGCACTGAAACACACATACTGTTCAAAAGGTTGGCGTCAGTCCGATGTTTAGTGTTTTGACATCTCATCTGTGGCATTTAATCGGTCAAAAACACAGTGTAATAGTATTGTGAAATATTATTATAATTTAAAACAGCTGTTTTTTATGTGAATATTTCATTTCACAGTCATTTGTTCCTGTGATGTACAGCTGAATTTTCAGCGTCATTACTCCAGGCTTCAGTGTCACACGATCCTTCAGAAATCATTCTGATTTGCTGCTTAAGAAATATTTCTGATCAATATCAATGTTAAAAACTATTGCGCTGCTTAATATTTTTTTGGAAACCGTGCTAATTTTATTTTTCAGGATTCTTTGATGAGTGGAATTTAAAACAAACAGCATTTATTTGAAATAGAAATCTGTAGTAACATCTTTGCTGTCACTTTTGATCAATTTAATGCGTCCTTGCTGAATAAAGGTGTTTTAGTGCTGTCAAATGATTAATTGTGATTAATCGCAACCAAAATAAAAGTTTTTGTTTACATAATATATGTGTGTGTACTGCGTATATTTATTATGTATATATAAATACACACACATGCATGTATATATTTAAGAAAAATATGTTATGTTTATATATTTAATATATTTATATATGATATAATTTATATGAATATAAATATATACATGTAAATACATGTTAATATTTTCAAAATATGTGTTGTTTGTGTGTGTCTTTATATACAGTATACATAATAAATATACACACTACACACACATATATTATGTAAACAAAAACTTTTATTTTGGATGCGATTAATCGTTTGACAGCATTAATTTCTTTCAGATATCTTACTAGCCCCCAACTTTTAAACAGTGTTGTAAATTCAAATACATCAATTTTAAGATATGTTAACCTATTGAAGTATTTTTATTCTCTATTTTATGAACTAAACTTTAGCTTTTGTTTGGTGCTGAGATCCTGATGATCCTGACTGGCTGATACACACACAGTATTGTTCTGTGTGAGCTTGGCCTGTTGGAGGCGCTCTTGAGTCGTGTTAATGCACTGCGTACAGAAGCTGCTAAATGAGAGGAAAATATGAATGTCATTGTTATCACCACGGCAACAGTGTGATTGACACCGCAGGGAACATGAGCAGCAGGGACACACGGAGCTCAGGGCAGCCAGAGGAAGACATGGCAAGCTCTAGATTACTGTTACTGGTCCTCTCTGATGATTAATCAGGTAAATTAGCTACGCTGTCACGTGACAGTCTGTAAGCACACTAAATCACTGTTGATTTCTACTGTCATACTCCCCTTTACACAAAATAGATCTTAGATAAAGTTACAGAATGGGACCAGGGTATATTTAACTATATTCATAATTCATCAGAGTATTTTAGACTGTCTAGACATTTTATTACATTGATTACAAGGAAATCATTTGTGTTTGCAAGCACTCCTATTGCTTGTTGAGGGAAAGCATGCTGTTATTTTTCTAAGTAGTAAGATTCAACATTTTCATTTGGCAGACAATAAAACACTCCTGTAGACTTTCACTGAAGGAGGAACCAAACTATCTAGAGATCAGAGTATCACAGAGACTTGAAGGTGTATTATTTTGACTTTAGTCTAAGCCAACTAGCCACTAAAAATATAAATAAAAAAATTTGTGCTCCAATTTATAACACAATGGAGGTGACGCATCTCTTCATTCTTTAGAAAATGATTCTAGAATGAACTTTTTGCCACACTTGCTGTTAGTACATATTTGTTATTATTAAAGGGGTCATATGATGCAATTTCAAGTTTTCCTTTGTCTTTGAGTGTTACAAGCTGTTCGTGCATATATAAGAGCCGTAAAGTTAAAAAGACTAAAGTCTCAAACCCTTTCTAAAAGTTTAAGACTCGTTCACGCCTTCCTAAAACGCCTCATTTAAACACACCCCCACACATCTACATCACTGCGTGTGAAGATTTGCATTACACCACCCAAATGTTTACACAAAGAAAGAAGGCTGTAAAGCTTAGGATCAGTAAAAAAAAAAAAAAAAAAAAAAAAAAAAAATATATATATATATATATATATATATATATATATATATATATACATATATATATATATATATTACTATTTAGCAAGGATGCGTTAAATTGATCAAAAGTGAGATTTATAATGTTAACAAACATTTCTATTTCAAGTAAATGTTTTTAAATGTTCAAAGTCATGGTTTACACAAAATGCTTTATTATTGTTTACACTGATAATCATAAATGAGCATATCAGAGTGATTTCTGAAGGATCATGTGACGCTGAAGACTGGAGTAATGATGCTGAAAATTCAGCTTTGATCACAGAAATAAATTGCAGTTACAATATTACAATATAAAACAGTTTTCTTTTAAATGGTAATAATATTTCACAATATTTTATGGTGTTTTTGATCAAGTAAATGCTGCCTTGATACACAGAAGAAACTTCTTTCAAGAACAAAACATCATAGTGAGTCTCTGTTTCTGCATTTGTCATAAAAGCCTGAAAATACATAGTGATTTCTTCCTCAGAGTTTTGTTTTGGTGCCTTAATGTCAGGAATACTCCACATATCTGTCGCCTCATGGAGAGAGAGAAAGAAAAAAGACAACTGTAGAGATTCTAGATTGAACTTCTGATGGTAAATGTTCCACTTTTAGTCACAACAGATGTTTCATTAATGGACAGATGTTTGGGAGTTTATTTTATTTTAAACCCATTTTTACTTGAATTTGACGCTTGCCAAAAGTGAATGTTATTTCTGATGTTGTTTTCCAAATTGTATAAGAATAGTGAAGTCATCAAAACAATGAAAAAACACGAATGGAATTATGAGATTTATGGAGTGAGCAAGAAATGTAAAAGTATATCTTACACATGGGCTTCTTCTTATAAATCGCTCCCTTTTGTTTGGATTCCAGCTTCATGCGGTGCATCCTGGGACTTTTCTTTCCTATTGTCCATCAGGCATTAGTTGTGTCATAGTTTAATGTGTGTAAAGGTGCGGACACAAGCAAAATTTTGCATGCAGAATATGCATTGTCTGTTGTCAGAAGTGCTGTGTATATATGAAGCACAGCTCAAACAGAAGTCACCGTGAAACCAAGCAGCTTTCTGTTGGTCAGAATATGCATGACCAGCTTGAACCCCATGCAAAATCTGCAAATGGAAACTAGGCAAAATTCACAGCTACTCAGATTTCTATTCAAATAACTTGGTTTTGACTGTGAAAATGTATTGGATTTTTATTTAAGAGTGTGCACAGATAAATTATTTCTAATGAACAACTTCAATATTCAGTTAAAATAAGAATTGTCCATTTTGATCTTGTGGTGAATTGAAACTAATTTCAGGCATTTAAGCATAAGGCTGTGGTTTTTAAGATCAACATGCAGTGTGTTGTGTTGAATGAGAGATCACCTGTGTAGAGTTGAGAGACACCCAGGATCATTCCACGGTAATTTTACATCCGTGATGAATGAATTTCAGGTAGTTTATTCTTAGGAAGCTGAATGTTTTTTATGTTTGGCATGGTTTCATCAGTTGTAGGATGGTGTAGGTATTTCAGATTGTCACATGACTTGTGAAGCGCTGTGGGAGTGTGAAATGAAGTGCGACGCTGGGGAAGAGTAGCGTACGCTTCAGTTAGCCAAAAAAACTGTTCACAACATTAAACAATTGCCATGAACAACTGCTGCTAGGGTTGCTGTCAGATAATCAACATATTTGATAAAAATACTAATTGACTAATGTTATTTCTGTTTCAAAGAGCCTTTTGTCCCACTTGTACACTCTTGTGCATTAATCCACGTGCAGGATATTGTAATGTGTCTGACAGTAGTGCTAACATTTCATGTTTTTTTTAAACAAATCAGTATAAGCGATTTATTTCATGAAACATTGTCACGATGAACACTTTACAAAGACTAATAATTGATGCTCCAGTGGCCATAATCTCGTGCTTGAGAAAGTATTCGTTAATTCGATGAGTTGAGTTGAGTTGTGGTGAGTGTGTGTGGATTTTTCTGTGCTCTGTATCACATATCAGCCAAATATCAAATACATGAGGAATATCTTCACATCTTTCACAGCTTAAATAAGTAAATTTTTTTTTTTTATAGAAAAAGATCTAAAGTAAAGGCCTGTTATTTGGTTCACTGTAAGGTATTTTACCACATACGATCATTGTAAATGATTTAACATTGCATTATATGTAATTTTCTAGTATAATGCTGTCACATTTATGTTTTTTGGAAGTAAAAGCTCCCAGAAGTGCATGACACATCACACATAATTATTTTTGTTATCAGTAATGTACATTAGGGTGTTTTTTTTTTTATTTTTTATTTTTTTTTTGTTATTTTTAGTTAATGTTTATTGCATTATTTTAGTGTCTTGTTTGTTTGCCATTTATATATTTATGTATTTACCATTTTTATGGTCAGGCCACTTACGATGAACTATCGATTATCGTGTGGCTTTCTATCACCTATTGTTGTTATAATGGTTATTAGTACATTTTTAAGGTACAACAGAACTTGACAGTTTAAGTAAAATGGATTACGAAATTAAATATAAAGAAATATAAAAAGAAATATAAATGTCAAATATACAGACACCAAAAAATATGCCACCCAATGACACCTGAAAGAGTATTTTTTATTTTTTTTACAATTTCTGGCAACCACAGCTCCCTGTTTTTTAAATCTCTCTCTCTCTATATATATTAGTGCTGTCAAACGATTAATCGTGATTAATCACATCCAAAATAAAAGTTTTTGTTTATGTGTGTGTAACGTGTATATATATATATATATATATATATATATATATATATATATATATATATATATATATATATATATATATACACGTTATATATATATAAATGCACACACATGCATGTATATTTAAGGAAAATATGATATGATATAATTTATATGAATATTAAATACATGTAAATACATGTAAATATTTTCAAAATATATGCTGTATGTGTGTCTTTATATATTCATAAATATACACATTACACACACATATATTATGTAAACAAACTTTTATTTTGGATGCGATTAATCACGATTAATTGTTTGACAGCACTAATATATATATATATATATATATATATATATATATATATATATATTATGGTGCAGTGTCTGTGGTGATTATTCTGACCTTAATGCTGCAGTAGACACTTTCCATCCTGCCAGCTAATGGAAGATCACAACCCATAATCCCCAGTGCTGTTCCCTCAACCCTGTCAGTGCATTTTTTGTTGTGTTTGGTAGTTTTATCATGCCGCACCATGATGCTGCAAGCCAAAACCCCCTCAGAGGTGCTGAAGTAGATCTTCCAATGTATAAATAACACTTCAAAACCGCATAAAGTCCCTCAGTCGGGCGTCAAAGCTCAGACATCAATGGAGTCGGGCATCTGTGGAGTGGCTTAGAAATCGCTGTTTGCATCAGTGTGGCATAAAAGTTTTTGTTCTAGCGACTAGGACAGCTGTGGGCTGTGATATAAAATCACCCTGATGAATGTGTGGTATTTGGCATGTTTGAAATCTATATTTTTGTATCACCAGAGGACATAATCCCAGAAATACCCGATACAGCGGCACCCATGTGAGAACGCTTTGATAAGAAAGCTCATTTGCTGATACTTTTGTCGAGTCATTGTAAGTATAAATGTGATGTTTATGTGAAGGCAGGCTGATCATCAACTAACAGACTTTACGCTCGGTTGAGTTTGTTCATTTTGCCATCGTTTGACATTTGGCTTGTGTCCACTTTTGAAAAAAAAAAAAAAACCCTGTTGGCTGTGATTTACTAATAAAGACACTTTATCAGGTTATGAAGAAAATGTATGAAATTAAATTCGTTCAGATGAAAGAGCTGTTTCACTTCTGGGGGAATATATAGAGAAAATATGTTGAATAAGATGCATGTTTCTGGTTTTGTTGGAAACGTTTCGTGGGTGCACTTTATTGCAAAGACAGAAGTGTTTGTCTTTGTAATTTTTCATCAAAATGTAATAACTTGCACTTCCTCTGAAATTACTCTTCTTTTCATCTAACCTTTCCTAGACGGTGTTGGCTATTGATTAATGTCAACCAATAGATAAATAGAGTTGGAAAAAAAAGTAAACTCTTTACGTGGATTTCTGCATAATTTGGTGATAAAACTTTGTGTGTCTTGAGTCACAACAGACAGTCTGCTCAAATAACAGACATTGTTTTTACATCTTTATTGAACACACTGTTCAAACGTTTGAACACTTACTGTTAAGTGTAAGTTTACTTACTGTAAGTTTAGGGTTGGTAAGATTTTTCTTAATGTTTTTTTGAAGGAAAGTGCTTCTGCTCACCAAGGATACATTTATTTGATCAAAAATATGGTAAAAACAGTAATACTGTGAAATAATATTAAATATAAAAAAGAACAATCTCTTTGATTAAATGCATCCTTGAGTGTGCATAAAAAATGCATAAAAAATTAACACACACACACACACACACACACACACACACACACAAGAAAAAACCTTTTGAATAGTATTGTAGCTATGTGAACCTTGGATTTAATAAATTATTGACCATCCTTTTGACAGCAATAACCTCCACCAAACGTTTCCTGTAATTGCAGCTCAGATATTTACAACATTCAGGAGGACTTTTGCACCATTTCTTATTACAAACCATTGCTTCTGCAATATTCTTTGGATCGAATTGCTCTCTTGAGTTCATGCCAAAGCTGGGTTGAGGTCAGGACTTTGACTCCAGAAGGTGTATTTTCTTCTGGTGGTTTACTCCTGTGCTTTGGGTTTTTTGTCCTGTCACGTCACTCAAATTCAGTTGACTTTACATTTGCCTCATAAATGTCCTGATGTATTTTAGAATTCATTATGTGTTCAATTAGCCTAAGACATGAAATTTAATTCAACGTATGCAACCGTAGCTGAGCTCTTTAAGCGTCGTTGAGTCTTTCAAACTGCAGTGCAGGAAGCTGGGGGTCTGCAGAACAAATTTGCATATCATTTTGTACAAGCTTTGTGTTTTTGTTTGCAATAGTTTGCGCTGTTCACAACCACTGACAGTGGGCTGAACGCAGCTCTAGCAGATTGATGACTGAACACATGCATTACAATTGATGGGCACTTTTTTTTTGAAGAATCCCTCATCATTGGGTTCATTCAGCAGTACCTTGACAAATGACGCGCACACACACACACACACACACACACACACACACACACAAAACAGAACAGTACAACCCATCCAACATTGCATTTGATTTTACCTGTAAAGCAGGGAGTTGAGAGACCTAGGTAGTGTTACTGACTAAAATACTGACTGTCTGAAATATTGTAAAATTTAGCTAAATAAAACTAAAAGTACAACCATAAAAAAAAACAAACAAAAAAAAACCTTTGTTACATGAAATAAAATATTAAAAAAACAACAACATATATTTGGAGAAACAAATTGTTAAAAAATAATATACATTTTAAATGGTTACCAAGGAAATATTTGTCATTTTCATTTAGTTTGACTTAATATACTAAAATAAATGTTATAATAATAAATATAAATAAAGCTAAAACTGAAAGAAAAATTAAGAAATACTATTTATGGGCCATTCTACAGAAATGGTGCAAACTGCTGTCCCACAACCAAAAAAACACATTTAAAAAGCATTTAAGTATTCAAGTCTTAGATGCTTATTAAGATTCTTCTATTATGTATTGAATCCCACAATAATATTTAAAATATTAGTAAGCTTAATATATGTAAAATCATCATTTATTGGGTACTTTCCGTTGGGAGGTGGCTGTCCCGAACCCTAACCCCTACATTTCAACTTATGAAGATATTAAAATAATTTTTGTATTTTTTTCCATTGTTGTTTTTAAAAGTATCTTTTTGATTCTTTAAAAAAGTGAAGTTAAAAAAAAAAAAAAATTATATTTTCTTTGTAAATTATGAAACTTTATGTAAAAAAAAAAAAAAAAAAAAAAATGTCCAGCATTTTTTGTCACTACCGAAACAGTGTATGTTTTAGTCTATTGGCCGAGACTAATTATAACTAAACCCATAAATTTATGATCAGGAAATATTCCTGTGTCCCCGTCTCATAGCTACAAGGTCTGAGTAGATAGGTCTCATCATTGGTAAATGTGTTCAAAATCTGAAAAATCTGTGTGTAACTTTAAAGAACATCACTACCGAACACCCTTTTTCTGAAATTAAGCACACTTTTTTTTGGCCATTATTCCATAACATTTAGTTTTTATATGCGCACCACTGTTCAGAACTGTGCTAGCTAACCATGTGCTGATTAGCATCTTTGAGCTAGGTTCAAAAGTATCTAAAACAGTCACGACCGAAACACATCACTATTGTTTCGGTAGTGACAAAAGGGAACAAACACATAATCCTCATATTTGGGGGAAATAAATACAATTTTAGTACAGTTATGCTGTTTTTTTGTATTTTGGTATGTTTTAGTATGAGTTAAAATTCTGTAATGTGATGTTGTTGCTACCAAAGCATTACTGTCACTACCGAAAATGTGCAGTCACTACCGAAACATGGGATGTTTTGTCAAAAATAAAGTATACTGAATTATCAACTAAGATGTTATGATAGTTTTTGGTTCAATGTATATTCAAACTAATGAATCCATAACATTGAAATCAGTATGATCAACTTTTTGTTAAAAATATTGTTAAAAATTTAATTGTTATGGATTTACCTCTGAAATTTCTTTAATAAAATAGCAAAAAAAAAAAAAAAAAATACAGTCTAGATGTAAGCAAAATCTTAATAGGTTAATATAATATTTCTGATTAAATTATTATTACTGTGTTTCGGTAGTGACAAATTTGAGGAAAGGACAAATATTCCAAAACTTTCTGAAAATACAATATGAGAATTAACTGCACAATTACTAGAAATGTGTACCTTGGATATTATACAATTTGCATACATACAAATTTTTTGGAAAAAGACACATTTTTTCAAGACGTTTCCAACTCTGACTTTGGACCAATTCTGTAGAATTGTACATATGACAAAAACAAAATTATTCGAAAATAATAAAAACTAATCACACTGTTGGGTAGATTACTCTTATTAAAAAAAACCCCAAACAAACAAAAAAAAAAAAGTAATTAATTTCTAGCTGCTGATTACATCTTCAACAGTGTAATTAGATTATTGTACTAAATACTCTCTCTAAAAACTATTGATATGAAACTGCTCGTTTAATTCTTTAAAAGAAATAATACAAAATTGCATAAATTATTCTTCAACTAACCAAAGTATTCAAATGGAGAAGGTTACACTGAAAACCATATACTTTAACATTAGATGTTAAATCCACTATTGTTTTATTCAGAATTGTTCTAAACAATATTTAATTTAATTACATCAGAAGTATCAGAGTATGCCTTACTTTTTCAATGGAAAAGTAATTAAACTCCAGTAATGCATTACACCCAACACTGTATAATAGCATCTTAATGATACTAAAATAACACTGCTTGTAAGAGAGTATGAGCTGTGTAAATATTGTGTGTCTTTATCGTACATAGTGAGCAGTGATCAGGACAGGCGGCACGATCAGAGATGTTGCTTTACGTCTTTGGAAAATTGCAAGCCGGTGATTTCCTTTCGCTGCTGGCGGGTCAGATCACTGCTGTTACAAATCAAGCACAGCTTACTGTCTGTGTTTATTTCCTCAATCAGGTGTCATCAACTGGTGTGTTGGCCTCTCTTATGTGGATGAACTGAAGATTGTTCATTAGTATGAGAATGACAGGACTGCATACATGAGAAGCTCTGTTCTGTGAATCATGATTGATGCTGTCTGCACTGATCACAGCAGCCTTTCAGAAAGATCTGATCTTTCCGCATCTATTTTGCCTGTATGTCAGAAATAGCATGGGGCATGTGTTTACTGTGGCGACACGGCGCGGTTCACATCCAGAGCAGACAGCAGCATTGATCTGAATGGGCTCTGTTTGCTTTTGCCTCGACACCGGTGGTAAATGTCATGAACTCCACATGCTTAACTCTATAGCTTCATTTTTCAGCGTCTGTGGAAGCACATTTTGAAGCTGTTCACACACAGAACGTGTTTTTGCATTTCACTGCACTGCTTTTCCATTTATTTGGTTCTCATCTCACGCCTTTTGCAGCTTCTGAAGTTAAAAGTTGTTCTGCTTTAAAAAAAAAAAAGGATTTCTTTGCGTAGCAAGTTTTAAAAATTCCACTGCTCAAGTTTTTTAATGCAAACACACGTTTTGTGTGAATGGACCCCTCTGTGATAACTGACGGTCAGTGTAGTGAAATGTTAAAAGTAGTAAGAGAACTGCAGTTGGTCATAAAATATTCAAGCCAATGCTGTGCGTCAGATTATTTCAGAACTCAACTCAACTGACAAACCTATATATCCACAGACTGGCAACTGAAAGTTGAATCTCACTTAAGATAACTGAAGAAGGTATTAGTCAAATTTATATTCATAACTGTACAAAAGCATGCATAAAGAACTTCCTGTAGACTGGGCTGTCTTTTTAATGAAATCTAAAAACTTCTAGTTCTGGTGCACACAGAGTGTCTCACTTTTGTCCGTCATTGATTTTGTGTGTCAGCAGTAGCTTTGGCTCCTGTTCTTCTTTGGTGTTTTCTTCTTTTGATTTCTTTCATTTTCCTCATTTGTAAGTCACTTTGGATAAAAGCATCTGCTAAATGACTTGTAAATGTGTTGGAGTGTGAACTAGCACTGGATTATTTACAGTATTGTGGTGTGTGTAGTATTAACACAATATCAATATTTAAAGTGACTATGTAAGTTTATTTTTTTAAATATCAGTTTCAAAATCATTCTGATGGTTAAGGTGTCTCTTTCTGACCTTCACCCCAAACATCTGTTCTGGGAATTTATAAGTTTTTGAGCAGATAGGAAATTCCACAAAAAGAATGATTGCAACAAATGCATGTGTGAGCTATCTATTGGTCGGCCTTCAGCGATATATTTGGTCGATATTTGGCATTTCTTAATTATTAGCATTGGCTGGTTTTCTATTAGTCCTGTAAGGAAGCCTGTTTCTACCACTGAATAAAAACTAAAAACAGGTAATTGCAACTTTATTACTATATTTCACAATTCTAAAAAAAAAAAAAAAAAAAGTGTATAAAAAAGTATTATAATGTTTGCTTTTGTATTATTAGTAATAGAAAGGCAAGCAGCATAATATATTATGCATACTATATTAAATGCGAACGTTTACTTTCTCATCTGTCGTATTCAACAGATGCGTATATATATATAATTTATACAAGTCTTTGAACATCTAATAAAACAGTTAATTTAACTAACCTTGTAAACTTTGTTGAATTACTACATTTATTAATTTCTTTATTTACGAAAAACATTACAATAAGATTACAGAATCAAGAATCTTTTTCTTTTTCAGATTTATTTTTAAATTAAGTTCAAAAAATTTTTTAAAATCTATTTATTTTTAAATTATTATATGAATATATAAATGTTATGTAAACAAATGCATGTGCATGTGTTTTTATTATCTTTAAATTAAATATTGTGATACCATAAATTAGCTTTATATCGGTCATTGTCCACCCTGTTACCTAGGATATTGGCATTGACCATCACCAAGAAATTAATATCGGTCGACCGCTAGATATATTTCAGATGATCCACTGATATATACACTGCCGCTCAAAAGTTTGGGATCAGTAAGATTTTTAATGTTTTTTAAAGAAGTTTCTTCTGCTCATCAAGGCTTTATATATTTGATCAAAAATACAGAAAAAAAACCTGTTATTTTGTGAAATATTATTGCAAATTAAAATAACAGTTTTCTATTTTAATATACTTTAAAATAGAATTTATTTCTGCGATGCAGCGCTGAATTTTCAGCATCATTACTCAAGTCTTCAGTGCCACATGATCCTTTAGAAATCATTCTAATATGCTGATTCTAATATAATCAATGTTGGTAACCGTTGTGCTGATTCATATTTTTTTTGGGACCTGTGATATTTTTTTTAGGATTCTCTGATTAAAAGTTAAAAAGAACAGCATTTATTTAAAAAAAGAAATTTTGTGTTACAATATACAATGCTATTCAAAAGATTGGGGTCAGTACATTTTTTTTTTTTTTTAAGAAATTAAATACTTTTATTCAGGAGGGATGTGTTAAATGAATAAAAAGTCATAGTAAAGATTTATATTGTTAGAAAAGATTTCTATTTTGAACAAATGCTGCTCTTTTTAAATTGGTATTCCTCAAAGAATCAGAAAAAAAGTATCACGTTTCAAAAAACAATATTCAGCATCACAACAGTTTCAACACTCATATCAGAATGATTTCTGAAGGATCATGTGACACTGAAGACTGGAGTAATGATGCTGAAAATTCAGCACTGCGTCACAGAAATAAATTCTATTTTAATGAATATTAAAATAGGAAACCAATATTAGAAATTGCAATAAAGATTTCACAATATTACTGTTTTTTTTTCCTGTATTTTTGATCGAATAAATACAGCCTTGATGAGCAGAAGAGACTCCCTTAAAAAACATTAAAAATCTTACTGATCCCAAATTTTTGAGTGGCAGTGTATATTTACGAAAGTGAAATCCACTCACTTAACTGTAGGAGGCTCACAAAAAGTCACAAAAATACACAAAACTGCATAGAGTTGCTTTCATGTTTTTTTTTTTTTAAATATCGTGTTTATCGTCAGTTCCAGTATATTGCGACTCTATTACTATGTGTGTTAAATGGACGACTTTAGCCTTTGCATCTCGCTGTTTTTCAGCACTCTTTGATTATTAGCCTGTTGCAAAAGCGGCAAACTCGAAACAAAAGGCCAGCTCTGTGAAAGAAACGCTCGGGAAGCACGTCTCTCCGCACTTCCTGCTGATGACTGTAATTATCTTAATAAGTTCACACAGCTATTTGCAAGCTGCGTCTGGCTTGACTAGAGTTCAGCACTCAGCGCTGCATATTTGTGTGACGTATCAGTGAGTCCACAAATGAAGAGCTTGCTTCTGTCATCAGTTCCCACTGCATCACTCCAAAGGCCAGTGGTCACAGACCGCATAAATAACCAAAAATTATGATATTGATTTGGTTTGGCGGGTGGGTGGGCTGTGTGAATAATGTGTGATTCAGTTGTGTTGAAGTCACTATTGTGTTCTGTCTCCCGCAGGCGTTCACTGCACGCATGGATTCAACCGCACCGGCTTTTTAATATGTGCCTACCTGGTGGAGAAAATGGACTGGAGGTTAGATAACACACATGAGCACTCACCCAATCAGTACACGCAGACGGGCACAAAATCTACTTTTTTTTGCCCACCAGCCACAGTAGATGGAAAATGCCAAGTTAAGTAAACCAAAAATGGCCCTCTTTGCACACACTATTCATTGCTTAAAATATCTCATTCGACTGGTGGCAGATGTTAATTTCAAGATGAAGATGGCCCTCTTTGCATTCATTGCTTAAAATAGCACTTATTAAAAAATAACTAAAGTATTCAACTGGCTAATTCATACCATTATCTTTGTTAAAAAACAAGTCCATGAGTCTTTTGTTTGTGCTGAAGTTTTTCTTTGCATTTCTACATGATAGAAATGTGCTTTCTTGCAGTTATTTTTTTAAACTGTCTTTTATCTCGTCACATTTAATTCAGACTGCTCACAAATTATGTAAAAATATAATTTCCTTGTTAGCAACAAAATTTAAGGGATGATGAGCAAAATAACCTGCCACTACCTAAAAAGTAGATGTAAATTTCCACATGAAGTAATGATATTACAAGTAATTATAATTTATACACCAGCATTCAATTATTATTATTATTATTTTATTTTTTTATAGAAATCAATTATTTGGCAAGCATTCATTAAATAAGTTTTTAATGTTACAAAAGATTTCTATTTCAAATAAATGACATTTTGACAACGTATGATGGTTTCTACAAAAATATTGGGCAGCACATCTTTTTTCAACATTGATAATAATAATAAATGTTTCTTGAGCAGCAAATCAGCATATTAGAATGATTTCTGAAGGATCATGTGACACTGAAGACTGCAGTAATGATGCTGAAAATCCAGCTGCGCATCACAGCAATAAATTACATTTTACAGTATATTCATATAGAAAACAGTTATTTTAAATAGTAATAATATTTCACAGTTACAATTTTTACTGTATTTTAATCGAATAAATGCAGCCTTAGTGAGCAGAAGAGACTTCTTTCAAAAACATTTGAAAATCAATAATAACAATAATTAAAAAAAAAAAAAAAAAAAACATCTGAATAATAGTGTACATATATGGTTATATTTCCTGGAAATTCAACCCTAAATTGTTCTATGTATTATATAAGCACATAGTAATGCCAGTTTTGTTGAAAGTCCAGTAAATTAAGTACTTTACAAATGAAAGTGGCATCATCTCATTTGATTTTCTGTTTTTGTTTGGACTGATGGACACAAATCGAAAATTATTCATTACAAATAAATGCATCTGACATCAGTGCAATAACAGCTCCACGTTATGCAACAAAATCTGTCAAAACTATAAAACAGATTGTTCTGACTCTGAATCAGATGAGCCATTGGAAGCTGTTGCTGCTCACATCAGTAACTGCTAATCAGCTGAATTATTTTAATGCAGCAAGTTGTGATATCACTGGTCAACCATAGACAACCAACACGTCTGCACTGCATTGCAATGTGAAAAACAAACCCCAAAGAATCCGATCAATGAAGCTGTCTGCATTGAAAGCACCTGTCTGTGACACAGGAAACATAGTAGGCTGTATTTTCAGCTCTGCTATAATACCAAAGATTTTTTTATTTATTTTTTTTTTTTTTTGCATCTTAACATTCATGAAACCTTTCCATTGGACAAAAAAAGTTATTTACAGTGGAAGAAAAGTTCTTCGATTAGATTATTGAAATGTTCATCACCTTTTAAAGGGATCATTAACTGAGAAATCAACATTTCCTTGATCTTTTGACATATAAGAGGTCACTGTACTGTAAAAACATCCTGTAAGTTTCAGAACTTAAAACGTTCTCGTTAGTGTAAAAACAGCTTATATTGAAGGCAGTCTGTCAAAAAGACAGCTTGTGGAATGTTCTACTCTATGATGTAATAGTGTGGATAAGCACCGCCTCCGCAGAAGATGATCAACGCCTGCTTCTACATCACTGTCTGTTTAGCCCCGCCTGCCTCCACATCGCAGCCTGTTTAGCCCCACCCACCAATTCTACATTACTGCCGGTTTAGCCCCGCCCACCGATTCCACATTGCAGCCTGTTTAGCCCCGCCCACCGATTCTACATCGCTGTCTGTTTAGCCCCGCCCACTGCCTCCACATTGCAACCTGTTTAGCCCCGCCCACCGATTCTACATCACTGCCTGTTTAGCCCAGCCCACCGATTCTACATTACTGCCGGTTTAGCCCCGCCCACCGATTCCACATCGCAGCCTGTTTAGCCCCGCCCACCGATTCTACATCGCTGTCTGTTTAGCCCCGCCCACTGCCTCCACATTGCAGCCTGTTTAGCCCCGCCCACCGATTCTACATCACTGCCTGTTTAGCCCAGCCCACCGATTCGCACACATAGAAGGTAAATGATAAGAGTGGCAAATGCAGGTCTACGCAGGAACCAAATGATAAACTTAATTTGATGAACTTTATTTTTGATAAAGTTTCAGCCCACTCAGTAAGAACTTGGTGCTTTGTTCACTTCATTGACTTCATGACTATATTGGATCCGACAGTCATGTTAGTCAAGTGTGAGTAACTGTTTTTATTACGTGGTCACTATTGCTTTTTCTGTTATTACAGATCGTTTGATATATATTGAGTTATTTATGCATTTTTGAACTAAATCACAGCAGCGTCCATCTGTGAGGAATGTGCGCTGTCAAACATAAATGTGAATAATTTACCCATCATTCTCTGTGGCAACATGATAATGCACTAAAAAAATACAAATAAGTAAAACATCACATATTGTGTTGTTGTTCCAGTGATCAAATGTTCCCTGTCTTTGCCCATAAATGAAGAAAGAAATATCACAATCAAAATCACTATACAGCATAAAAAAGTGTCTTCTTTTTTCAGAAGAAATCAGAAAAAAACACTGCTGACGTCTTTCACTTTGGAAGAAGTTAAAAGTCATTTCTAAGTCTCTGAGTCTCCAGCAGACTTCACGTTGTAATCTATAAATGGAAAGGCTTGGAACAGTAGTAGGTCTTCCTTGGAGCCATCTGCTGAAATTTCAATGAGAGAGCATTAAAAAAACATGCTTAGAAGTGAAGGCTTTACGTCTATCACCTACGGTCAGTGTTCCTGATTGTACAGTCAGAGGGACATGGAGAAAATCCTGAGAGGACAGCAGAGCAGAATATAAAACAGTGCTAGCCAATACTGACTGACATACTGTAACAAAATTTTCAACTGATCAACATCCAAATTGGACTTTCTTCTTCTAATTTATAACTAGAGAAGTTAATGAAACGGTATAAGGTTAATATCAAAACAGAAAAAAGATGAAATTGCAGTTTTTCTCTTCCATCAGTAGTACAGACTGGGTTTGGTACGTGGGTGTGAGTTCACGAATGCTGCCACGGCGAAGGCTAGGCTTGGCTCATGAATATTAATTGGGTTACACAATGTTTTCTCTGTGGGCCTGCCTGATTAGCTGACTGGCAGGATTTGGAAAGAAGGCTTGGCACATGAATATTAATTTCTTGTGACCGGACTGGATGCTCAGGGAAGCTTGCTAACCGATCAATTAATATTCATGAACGAGGAAGCAGTCTGCCAGTCAAATAGCGATGCAAGCACTTGAAGGCTATGCCATTGTTTTAAGTTAAATATTTAAACTAAGACTTCTAATATGTATATTTAACTACATTTTATTAAATAATGTTAATCATTAAAAAAAAAACATGATTTACATAAATTGTGTATCTTCATCATCAAAATAACAAAACAAGGCATTTAATGCAGCATTCTTTTTATTTTAGTGATTTGTATTGTTGCTAGCCAAATGCATAATTAGAATTAGTCAGAATTAGGTCATTGTATATACTGCACATTGACTATTCACTAATATAGTCTGCCCCAGTCATTGTATGCTTGTAAAATGCTGAAATATACGAGATAACTAAGCAGGTCACTCACAATAGTACATGTGTTAGTGCTTGTATGACTTCTGAAGAGCAGTGTGACGGCCAGCAGGAGATGAAGCTGCTGCTGAGAGTGAAAAACAAAAGCTCACAAATCTCACAGTTCCAGTTTCACTTCATTTCAATTCCAAATACACTACTGTTCAAGAGCTTAGGGTCAGTAAGGTTTTTTTTTTTTCTTTCTTTCTTTTTAAGAAATTAATACTTTTATTAAGCAAGGATGCATTAAATAGATCAAAAGTACTGTTTATATATTTTACA
The DNA here is from genome assembly GCA_039654775.1 of Spinibarbus caldwelli. NCBI lineage: Eukaryota > Metazoa > Chordata > Actinopteri > Cypriniformes > Cyprinidae > Spinibarbus > Spinibarbus caldwelli. The sequence goes on from CM077240.1 coordinate 4,569,489, forward strand.
AAAAAAAAAAATACATACAAATAAACCATGTTCTTTTGAACCTTATATTTATCAAAGAATCCTGAAAAAAATGTGCAAATTTGTTCCACAAAAACATTGGGCAGCACAGCTGTTTTCAACATTGCTAATAATCAGAAATGTTCTTGAGCAGCAAACCAGCATATTAGAATGATTTGTAAAGGATCATGTGACACTGAAGACTGGAGTAATAATGCTGAAAATTTGATCACAGCAATAAATTAGCTTTAAGATATATTACGATAATTAAAAAAAAAAATAGTATATGTATAGAATTCATAATATTTCACAATAGTACAGTTTATTTTTCTGCACTGATTTGTTTTTACTGTATCTTTGATAAAATAAATGCAGCCTTGATGAAGAAGAGACTTCTTTCAAAAAATCTTATCAACACCTAAACTTGCGATAGTGTATATAAATATTATATCATCCTCTGTTATATATTTTTATTACATATTTTAGTAAAAAAGCTAGTTTTATCGGATGTGTGAAGGTTAGTATGTTAAGGTCAGGTTTCAGGCCTCAGGCTTCTGCTCCAAATGAGTCTTGATTATGTTTATTAGAGATCACTGTGTTTGTCGTTCCTGCTGTCTGTTCTGACTTTCTCACTGGAGCTTTTAATTTGTCTGTGTGAAGCTGAAAAGTGTTAGGAAGAAATAAAATGGATTTGATTGGTTTTGAGTGCATCTCATCAGAGCTCTGTTCTGATTGGGTTGTGGACAGCACTGAAAATATGCTAAATGCAAATAATAAAATACAACTAGCCTAACTTCAATGTTAGGATATAGCAAAATAAATCTTAAAGGGGGGTCATATGATATAATTTCATGTTTTCCTTTCTCTTTGGAGTGTTACAAGCTGTTTGTGCATATATAAGATCTGTAAAGTTGCAAAGATTAAAGTCTCAAACCCAAAGAGATATTCTTTATAAAAGTTAAAATCTGCCACGCCCTCCTAAAACGGCTCGTTCAAACATGCCCCCACATGTCTACGTCACGGTGTGGCAAGATTTGCATAAAGTATACGCAATGAAAATGTAACTTTTATTCTCGCTGTAGTATTGTTGCTGCCGCCGCCATGTCGTGGAGACGCTGTGTGTTTCGTTGTGAAAGCGAAAGTACTTTATTTGGCCTTCCAAATGAGTACACAACTAGAAATCAGTGGTTAATTATATTTACAACACTGTTCCAGAACAGTACAACGTAAATATTCGAGTGTGTGCAGCGCATTTTACGGAGGACTGTTTCCTGATCCTGGGAGAGAGTAGCCTACAATGTGAACACTATGAATGGCTTTGAACACTATAAAGTGGGGCAATTCCAACATCGCAAGGACAGTCTGGTGCTTTTGACTCACAGCCTGTAAATACGTTTTCTTATTTAAAGAATTTGCTACTGACTATTCAAACGTAAGTTTTGAGCAGTGTAGAGTAGTGCTTGTTTGGCGTTTCTATGATCACAAATGCAGACATGGTGTTATGTTAACGCGGCGCAATGCGTGAAAAGACCGTCTGAGTCATTATAATCAGTAATTATGTCCTCACTGAATGCAACAAATGCCTCGTTTATAGTGGGTTTTATTGTTTTAGTCTCGTCACGGCATCACAATACAGTAAGTGGCGTAACATTTCCGTCATACGCTTGAGGTATTCGGCCAATCACAGCGCACTAAATAGTTGGCCAATCAGCACACCTCGCTTCTCAGAACGATGAGCTTTGTAAAAATTGATGCGTTTCAGAAACGTATATATATATTTTGGTCCTGAAGCCAAAGCAGTTGATCTGTGTAACAGCCTGTAAGAGCACTTCATGAAGTTACTCTTGAGTTTGTAAATCCTGTCTCCTCCACACCTGCTTTGGCTAATCGATATTCATTACGTTCAGCCAAGCATGTTAGAAAAGGCTGGGTTGTACTGAAGAGAGGTTTTAATTATTTTATTGTAAAACTTTCATTATTCTTTAGTTTTTATTTTGATGCCATGTAGTTGTTTTCCTCCAAGTTTGTGAAGACATACTGCTGTAGCTTAAAGAAATTCGTCAGTCATTTTTAGGGTGGCTTAGCAAGGACCTATTATATCATATTTTATAAGACAGAAGCAGATTCCTCCAGTTTGCTTTTGTAGTGATGCCATGAATATAAACATGATATCTGGCAGGCAGTTTAACTGTCTTATCTCATAATCACTGATGCATTAATAATGTTTATTCAGTAGACTTTGAGCTTTATTATAAGTGGGTGATTCTGCACTAACTTGTATTAAGATGAGTTGTCTAAAATCCAGTTGAGATTGAAGCACAATTCTCTTGCTTTTTTTTCTTTTTGGCCATTTTACTGTTTTTCTTCAATGAATTTCAGAGCTTACTATCACTGTATATTTATCACTGTATAAAAGTGCATATCTTTAAAATTTTATCTTGAATATTTGATTTTTCTTGTACAAAATTTAAAGGAATTTTGTATTTTTTTTATTCAGTTATGTATAATTAACAATATACACAACACAACAAAAGTTAAGGTTTTTTTGTGATGTTTTCGAAGATGTCTCTTATGCTTACCAATTTGAGAATAAGAATTTATTTGATCAAAAATACAGTAAAAAACGGTAATTGAGAAATATTACAATTTATTATAACCTCTTGAATAGTATTTTTTTTAAATGCTGTAAAATGTAGTTTATTACTGTGATTTATTACAATATTAAAACTCTTTTAACATATTTTACAATGTAAATTATTCCTGTGATGGCAAAGCTGAATTTTCAGCATCATTACTGCAGTCTTCAGTGTCACATGATCCTTCAGAAATCATTCTAATATGCTGATCTGCTGCTCAAGAAACATTTCTGATCATTAACAATGTTGAAAACAGTTGTGCTGCTGAATATTTTTGTGAAAAACTTGATCCATGTTGCCATGCCATCAAAACTAGGGGTGCACGAAAAAATCTATTCATACATGAATTGCGATTCTGTCTTCTAATGATTCTAATGGATTCACAAGTTTCAAAATCAATGTTCTAAAGCAGTGGTTCTCATCCTGTTCCTCACGTCACCTGCACTGCACACGCTCTGCTCTGCATCTCTCTCTCTCTCTCTCTCATTCAGATCATCAGCTCAGCTCCAACAATGAACTGTTCCAATTATAAACTTTGTGTATAGACAGACAGATATTTTTCACATAGCTATTAGAAGCGTTATACATGGACGTGCGTGCGGTTGCTGTGCTGTATTAAAGCTTTAATCAGGATAAAACCGTATATTAAAAGCTAACATAAGCAGTAGCATTTTACAAATAACAGCGTATCTAAAAGTATGAGACAACAACGAATAAAAAACTTAGGCCTACCATTAAAAGCCGTGCTTGCACAGGTTCTGCGCGATCCTCTTCACTAATATCCTCTGTGTCTCAATCGGGCTCAAATTGATAAGCAATATTGACGATGCCATTGTTTACAATACAACCGGAGCACATGCCGCTGAGGCGAGGGGCGGGACGTTTAGACGTCCACTTGAGGCGGTTTAGCCAATCACAACACACTAGGCCAGCTAACCAATCTGAGCCCATTGCGTATTTCTGAGGGAGGGGCTTCATAAAAGCAGGAAATATTCGGGGTGTTTATCAGAGAAGGGACAGAGCGGTGTTGAATAAAGGTAAATTATGTGAAAAAGAATGTTTTTTTAAAAACAAAGCATTAACACATGTTAGACTGCACCCTATAAACACAATCAAGGCTAGAAAAAAAAAACAGTCAACCACCCCTTTAAAATAAATACAAACATTTAAAATATTTTCAAATATCAGTATTAAATGTTTTAATTATCAAACATTAAAAAAAATTTATAGTTTTAATTTCTTTAAGTTTTAATTGGTTTATTTTTAGAAATAAGATTCACATCAATCAGTATTTTAATCATTTTAATATGTATGTATTTTTAAGCAGCACTCAGGGTTGGAGTTATATTTATAAATAGCTCTTTCTGACGGCTGAAGAGCGCAGTGTATCCTGAATTCGCAGCATGAGTGTGTGTGTGTTTTGTCGTGTCAGTATCGAGGCCGCTGTGGCAGCGTTCGCTCAGGCTCGGCCGCCGGGCATCTATAAAGCCGACTATCTTAAGGAGCTCTTCCGCCGCTACGGGGACGTGGAGGATGCGCCGCCGGCCCCTGCTCTCCCCGAATGGTGCTTCGACGAGGAGGAGGATGAAGATGTGGATGATGATGGGAATGCCATTGCTCAGGGCTCCGAGCCCAGCTCCTCTCACTCCAGTCAGAGCAAGAAGAAAAAAGAACAGCTAAAACTGGTGAGAGAAACTCATTTCAGCTCATTCTCTCATAGTCTTGAAGGAAAAACCCTGGTTTAATACAGCACAGCTCATTAATAAGGCTCATCTCTGTATCAGCTCGATATAACCTGGACTGTTCTGTTTAGTGTCCCGGGTATCAACTTCCTTTTCTTCTGAAATATTAGTGTGCAGATGTGAGGAGTGTTTGGTTGTTTGTTTCTCAGTACGCTGTGTTTCTGGAGGGAGTTTCTGTCAAAGGAGTCACTCAAGTCACGTCACAGCCCAAGCTCGGCCTGATCCAGAGGAAGTGTCAGGAGTTCTCTGAGTGGGACAAGTGAGTCTGTGTGTGTGTGTGTGTGTGTGTGTGTGTGTGTGTGTGTGTGTGTGTGTGTGTGTGTGTGTGTGTGCTTTTAACTCCCACAGATGGTTTCCAGCTCTGAGCCCGTGTGACTGATATGTCTAGTAATGGAAACCATTCAGATTGTGAGAACTGTAAATGTGTGTGGGGCACAAATAGGGAACAAAATAAAACTCAGACATATTATTTTTTTCTTGGAAAAAGGCTCAATGAAATAAAGTGCTTAACCTTCAGGAAATGCTGCTTGTCAACCTCAGGATGTCAGATTATGTCAAATAAATATTATGAGCAGTTTTATTTATTTTATTTATGGCTAGAAATGTTTGCAACCATGTTACCAAATTTGATGTTTTCCTAGCAATAAGCATTAAATAAACATACTCTAAATTAAATAAAAATATTATTAAAATGTAAAAAAGGAAAAAATAACGAAAGGAAAAAAGGAAAGGAAAAAAAAACATATAATATAAAAAATACACCGGAATAGGTAACAGGGTTGCATATTTTAGCCTAAAGTAAGATTTCATATCATCATGAAATTATGTTAGTGACAAAGTTTTTGTAATTGCTAATAAAACTTACCATGTGTGAGAGAATATTTGATTTTATACCATTGCTTTGGTAACAGTTGAATGATTAAGCTTAAATTACTGATGTAAAATAATAAATGTATACTACCTTAAATGTATTAATAGTCACCTTTATTTATATAGCGCTTTTAACAGTACAGATTGCGTCAAAGCACTTAACAGTATCAAATTGGAGGATAGAGTTTCAGTAATGTATAATGATAAGATTAAACACTCAATTTTCAGTTAAAGGCATTTCATTATTGAATTCAGAGATGTCATTGTCTAGCTCAGTTTAGTTTAAATAGTATCTATGAAATCAAATTGATGATAATCGCTAGAAATTAAGTGTCCCCAATTGATCAAGCCAGAGGCGACAGCGGCAAGGATTAATTATTAATACCAACAGCGGCATTAATACACTATATAAAACAACCTGCTAATTTTTTGTTGGATAATATTGAAAGTTGTGATGAAACTGATCTTTTCTTGTGTATTCTGACATACATCTAATTATATAAAAAAATGTATAAATAAATTTAATGTATTAAATTTAATTTAACACATAAGTAATAGGTATTAAATAGGATAGGGACATTGTTGTGTCCATTAGTTAACTGGAGGCAAGGTTTAAGTGGACCAGTGATTGGAGAAGTCCAGCATACTGTATGTGAACAGAGAGAAATCTGTCATTTTACTGGAAGATAGAGTGATATTTTTAGATTAAATATTCAGAAGTTTTCAGTGCTAGTGGGAAGTGTGCTGACATATAACGCTGTTGCGTTGTGGGTGTCCCGAGTTCAAATCCCGGCTTGAGGACCTTTCCTGATCCCACCCCACTTCACTTACTGTCTACTCTACACTATCCTGTCTTAATAAAATATATCAAAAATAAATCTTAAAAAAAAAAAAAAAAAAAAAAATTTAAAATAAAAGAAGCACATGCATGGATGAGCTATCAATCAATAACATGCTTTAGAAAATAAATATGGTGAAAATCTGCTGTATGATATAATGAAGAATATGGGATTAGTGCCAATAAGTAATGGAAAACATTTTTGTACCCTATTAATGGAAAGTGCTGAAGTCTACAGTGAGTTATTGTCCTAATGAAACCGCAGCCGTGATAACTTTCATTGATGAGTGGAGATCAATTAAACGACCCAGCAATGTGTCCCATAATCCCATGTGTTTATTTTGTGCCTGTCTGTCAGATCGGGGTTTCCTGGTGCTCAGCCCGTATCGATGGACCGCAGGAACATTCGTCTGTTGGAGCAGAACGTTTATAAAGTCAGCTGGAAAGCAGACGGCACGCGGTGAGTCCAGCGACTGAAGTACTGTGCCGTTCACACGCTACGCTAAAACACCAACACAAACACTTCCAGCTAGGAGCTACACATGTCAAAACCACTGTGGCATCTCACTAGAAAAACAAAGAAAAATAGCTTAAAAAGGGATATTAAAATTATTATAACTATTTTGATTTTCATAGCCATATTACACTTTCCCAATGTCCCAAAGAAATTTCCTACAGAGAAATTTAGTTCGCGATTTTCCTTATGGTTTTGTGGCTATTTTTGACCACCTCCTCTCTAACTCTTATAATTGAACAGGCTATTTTTGCTGTTGTACTTTTCAGTATGCAAATGAAGTGCATGAATTTGCTGATTACTGAATAGATGATATGTAAATGTGAGAGGTCATATGCTAATGAGATCATGGTTGTGTTGTTAAGTATAATTTAAATTTTAAGTTGTTTTTGCAGCTTGGATTAACTAATGTTTTCATCTGGAGGGGATGTTTTTAGTTACAATAATAGTTTTTTTTGTTTTTTTTTTTCAAGAGAATTTTTTTTTTTCAACAAGGGCTCATTAAATTAATCAAACGTGACATTAAAGAAGTTTATAATGTTACAAAAGATTCTTATTTCAAATAAATTCAAATAAGTTCTTTGGAACTTTCAATTTATCCTGGAAAAAATGGAACACAGTTTCCACAAAAATATTCGGCAGTTTTCAACACTGAATTTCAGCATATTAGAATGATTTCTGAAGGCTTTGCATCGCAGGAATAAATAAAATTTTACAAATAAATTAAATTAGAAAACAGGTATTTTAAATTGTAAAAATTATTTCACAATATTTTTATTTAAAAAATTTTTTTGCTCTATTTTTGATTAAATAAATGCAGCCTTGAACTTGATGAAACTTACTGTTTGGAGTGACCAACTTTTATTATTATTCATTTTATTATTATTTTAAGGTTTTTCTTTGTACCAACTAAAGACATGAAACGTTTCATGTAGATGGCTGCACTTTTATGTGCTGTAAACGTTTTTCTTTTTGGCTCCCTTTTTTTATCTTTTAATTAAAAAGAATTTAGTTAACACTGATAACATTAATGCCTACAAAATATCAGATGTTTTCTTTTTAAAAATGATTCTTTTGATGATCTTCAGTGTAATTTTCTTGTGCTGTTTCTATAATGTTGGAGTCTAGTGCTCATAGAGGGCCATTTAATGATGGTCCAGGTCATTTTATGGCAGCTCTGCATGAGCTTGTCTGCTGTAATGATGTGAACCGTCTCTCTGCACTCCTGCTGGCTCATGTGCTCAAAGCAGAATCAAACATCTGCATGAACATCATTAAACACTCATCCATAAGACAGATCTGCTCAGAAGCACCACAGTTGGCACCTTGCGGCATGTTCTATGGCTTGGCAGAAGCGAATGAGCGGGTTTGGTGTGTCACAGTGATCCAAACTTGGTTGAAAGTTGAGCAGAACAGCCACGGCTCTCTGACAGAGGAACGCTCGGCTCCGTCACTGAGACTTTAAAAAGACGTCACTGAACTGTTTAACTGGAGATCTGCTCTAACAAGCCCATTATCCAGTGCTGTGGCCACTCGGGGCTTACAGAGAGTCACTGTGTAATGTGTTTGCTCGGGGGACGTCCAGCAGAGCGCTCTGTAATAATGACCAAACGGCAGGGAATTAAAGGAGATTAATGCAAAGACAAGGACTGATGGGTTTCTTTTTGTTGGACAGTTGTTGGTTTTTTGGGGCTCTGATATCACACCAGTTTTCAATATGTCGTAAATTGTAGTATAGGGACCAATTCTCACTATTAACTAGTTGCTTATTAGCATGCCTGTTATTAAGATATTGGCTGTTTATTAGTACTTATAAAGCACAAATTCAGCATGAGCATATTCTACATCCCTAATCCTACCCAATACCTAAACTTAACAATTATCTTAAAGGGATAACTCACCCAAAAATGAAAATTTGATGTTTATCTGCTTACCCCCAGGGCATCCAAGATGTAGGTGACTTCAGTAGAACACAAACAAAGATTTTTAACTCAAATCTTTGCAGTCTGTCAGTCATATAATGGCAGTCAATGGGACTCACGGCTTTGAGAAAAAAAAAAAAAACATACACAGACAAAACCAAATAAAACCTTGCGGCTCGTGACGATACATTGAGGTCTGAAGACACAAAACGATCGGTCTGTGCAAGAAACTGAACAGTATTTATATAGTTTTTTTACCTCTGATCTGCCGCATGGTCCAACTCTCCTGAGCGCATTCACAACAGCCGGTGCGTGACGCGTCTTCTTCTTCTTGCTTTACGGCGGATCGCAGACTTATAAGTGCATTACCACCACCTATCTCTCAAATGGACCGTTGACATTCTATCTACAATCTCAATTAGGAGTGTCAATGGTCCATTTGAGAGATAGGTGGTGGTAATGCACTTATAAGTCTGCGATCCACCGTAAAGCAGGAAGAAGAAGATGTGTCACGCGCTGGCTGTTGTGAACGCGCTCAGGACAGTTAGACATGGTGGCGGATCAGAGGTAAAAAAAAAACGATATAAATACTGTTCAGTTTCTTGCACAGACCGATCGTTTCGTGTCTGTGCATTTTTTTTGTTTTTTTTTTCTCTCAAAGCCGTGAGTCCCATTGACTGCCATTATATGACTGACAGACTGCAATGGTTTGAGTTAAAAATCTTCGTTTGTGTTCTACTGAAGAAACAAAGTCACCTACATTTTGGATGCCCTTGGGGTAAGCAGATAAACATCAAATTTTAATTTTTGGGTGAACTATCCCTTTAATAACTATTAATAAGCAGCAAATTAGGAGTTTATTGAGGCAAAAGTCGTAGTTAATGGTTTGTTAATGGCAAGAATTGGACCTTAAAATAAAGTGTGACCAAATTTACTAACCATAAACCCTTCCATGAAACTGTATTTTATATATTTTATTTATTTATTTAAAGGGATAGTTCATGCAAAAATGAAAATTATGTTATTATTTTATGTTGTTATTATTTAATTAAAAACATCATTTGCTCTCCCTCATGTTTTCCCAAACCTATAAGACTTTCATTTACCTTCAGAACACAAATGAAGATATTTTTATTAAATCTGAAATGGTTCTGTCCTCCATTGACAGTCTATGCAAATACTGTTTTGACATGTCAAAACATTCGGTTTAGCAGTTTAGTCCAAATTTTTCTGAAGAGACTCGATCACATTATATGATGAACATATAATGGATTAATGTAAATGAGTCACAACAAGCTTGAGAGAGAAAACCTTCTGATAATTTTCCAAATAAGTGTGAGTCATGACAGATATGCATTATTCGTGTCATTTACGTCAGTGGGGGACAGACTGGCATTCTTACAGTTTGATTTAAACCATGTAATGTTAAAAATTCTTATAAAGTTAGCAGCCAGATGATGAGTTCTTGGCTTGACAGCCAAGTTAATCTGATTTAATGTTCGTTGTGGGTTTATTTTGCAGCCTGGCTAAAGAGTAATTAAATTTTCATCTGTAATTATAATAATGAATAAATTGAATAATCCGTCTATATAGAATATCTAGGGCTTTTCACAAGGGAAATTGTTAACCCTGGGTCATTTTAAACCCCGGGTTATCTTGCTTCACGTTTCACCCAGGGTTAAATGTTAATCCTGGTGAATTATTTGCTGATGTTTCACACTGCATATTCCTAAACCCCAGGTTAAAGTCTTATGTTTGTCAGTGTCACTGAAAGGACAATCACAGCACGCAACCTGTTTTCACAGCTTTTCTTACGTCAGTTATCCTGTCAGTTAAAAGAGTTTGTTGATATCCAGCCTCAACTAATTTGTCTGTCAGTTCCTTAAATACTCTGATGTTTCTGACTCTGCCAACCAATTTGTCTTGAACAGACTTTTTTGACCATAACTGTAAAAATAACGGTCTCCTCCTCTCTCCAGTTGACTTGTTTTCTGTCGTTTGACATGTCTTATAAATGCTGTACTGTTGACACAAAGCACAGTTCCTGATTTTAACGACATGACATGAGCCCGCTGTTCAGTTTCTGTTTGGTTGTTTGTAGGGCTGTAAGTACAGTTTAATACAAAGGACTGAAAACCAATCACAAAAAGTACTTTTTCTTTCAAAAACATGAGATGCAGTGGGATGGGAAAACCACTATAAAGTCTTAAGACATATTTTTTAAAAGTTGAACTTACATTAATTTTACATGGCTAAACATGCCACTCTCTTGTGCGAGACGCGAGTGCAACGGTAATAGATGTCTCTCTAGAAAATGCGATAAATATGCATTCTGTGTGAATGGCTTGGTTTCAGTTTTGACGTAAACAAGATTTTCTCCACATTTATGTTCTTTTTTTCCACAATATTTTGAATGAACAATGTAGCAGCGCCGCATCCAGTGGGTTCAACTAGATAAGCTATGAAAAACATTAAAATGCAATGACACTTACAGTCATTGCATCTCGTGTGCCACTGATAAGGCTGCTTGATGCACACCTAAAATTCGAATGTGGATTTTTATTTTAAATTCGGCGAATATTCAAAATCCGATTTTTTTTTTTTTTTTTTTTTTTTTTTGACAGCCCTAGTTGTCTGTAGTTAAGCGTCAAGCCGTTAAACATTTTAACGCCGCCTCGTTTCAGACTGTACAAGGTTTGCACTGCAATGGGAGGTTAACACGGCAAAAGCCCTCCAGAGCAGTGTTTCATAACCCCGGGTAAAAAGCTGCGCTAACCCCGCTTTTAAATTACATGTGTGAAACGTTCCTTTACTCGGGTTAAAAGCGGTGTTTAGAACGTCAATAAACCGGGGTTCAGCGCAGTGTGAAAAGCCCTTCTGTGTACTCAGTAAAGCTTTTTAGTGTGTAAAGCTTTGGTAATAAGTTAATTTTCAATTCATTATCAACATTATTGCGTGGCTCTCTGAAATTAAGTTGATTCTGATTTGACAGTCATGCCATTTCTAGGTTTGTCATTCCCAGAGAATGACCATCGTCAATAGCAGTGTTGTACAACATCTGGGTATTTGAGGCCAACTTTCTTTCATGTCTGTCGTATCAAACCGCGGACTCGCTCTCTGGTGCCATTAATAGTATTAGAAATAAAATGAAAGGACTTCAGTATTCATAGTATTGCAGTGTCATCGTAATGTCTTCTGGCCAGGTATATTTTCTAAATCTGTTTTATCTTAAATAGATATTTTGTGACGCTGTAATAATGTAGAGAAAAGCTATGTAATAAGTGATATGACTGGTATGATGTCTTGTTTGAAGTTGTTCACTTGTCTTGCCTCAAAGCTGCTTGCTAGGAACTGTTTTCTTTGCGGAAGCTTTGCGTTTAGTTAGCTAAAAAACTAAATAAACTCAAATCAATATTTTGTATCCACTTAAGTGCCAAGTAGCTGTGTATTAAGCAGGCTAATGTACATCTAGTTGTTTTTATCACAAAATAACCCCCTTTGCTTCACTCTGGGGTCTTGATCACCCTGTAGGGGTTTATTTTGCAATTAAAAACTGGCCCGGTGTTCATTATCCCTCACTCCTATAACATATTAGTAGTTCATTAACATTTGAATCCAGTGAAACCCTGTGCTGACGTTGTGTAAGGAACAGAAATATTTGAAGTTGTTATTCACCGAAAATCTTTCCCTCGGCTGTAGCTCTCAAATCTCATTCGCACATATTTGCATTTGGCGCGTGAAAACACATTGCACTTTGATTTTCATTTGTCAGTTAAAGTGAAAAAGTGTAATTAGGTCTATAGCTTTTCCGTAGAAAACAATTCTTTTAAATAATTTTGATTTTGAAATGTGCATTGTAATGCATCGTGTTGCTATCATGTTTAGTTGAAGTTGTTGTGTCTTACACCCATTTTAAATATTTTATTATTAAATAAATTTTAAATATTTCTGAATATCTCCAAAAGCAGAGATTTCAGAGGTTTTTTTTCTAGGCTTTTCATTTTGGCATGTGGGCAGACACTGTCAGCGTTTGAGACAACTCAATTTGCTGAAGTCAGAAGCGTTCCCATTCAGTCTGTACTTTTGTTACAATACGTGACCAGGATATATCACACTCTTGTGTTATTCACTAAAGACACCTTTATTCACATCTAAAAGGCCAATAGTGCATAATGACGTGGACAGACGCACTAAATATGAATGTGATGGCACGAGAACATCCTGCACATTCACAACACAAGCACTGTGCTCAACATTTAATGCTAGTCATTGTGTTACAAAAAATCTGAAAAAAAAAGATGTTTCTTAGCTTTGTTTTGCTTAGCTAGTTACTTCTGTGACTTGGTGCTTAGCAGTGCAGTATTCGAGCAAGACCCCGTTCCTTCTGCCTGTGTCTGATACAGCTGCAGAAACAGGGAATTGGGGTGATCGTATTGAAGTTGAGGTGTAATGAGGAACACATTAACATTTCTGTAACTGCACAGTCTTTGATATATATGATGACTCTGTCTTTCTGAATGCTGGCAATGACTTCCTAACGATGTTTTGGAGAGCCTTACCAATGCTACCGAGCCTAACCAAACCGCTGCTCTCTTACAGCCAATGAAGTGAGGGGCTCAGCTGCTTTTTGGACATAAAAATTAGTCCCAAATTTAAGATACATAAATCTTACATTTGATTTGAATTACGTATAAAATTTCTATCCATTTGGATTACAGAGTTTTAGCAGAGACAAACTAATAAACTTATTGTGATGCACATTTACTCATGCATAAATGAAACCGGTTAGATTTCTCTTATGGTACTAATAAACTGAATGTGTTGTAAATACACAACAACCAGGTTTATATATCAATCATCAATAAATGTAGTTTGTTCTAACCTCATACATTTCGACTATCTTGTTTCACAGCTAGCTATGCTTTAACTATGTTCATACTTTTAACTGAATAAATGTAATTTTCTTCACAGTTAACAGATATATGCTGATTCTGAAGAATTTAAAAGGATCTTTTAAAAGATCATGAAATCCATCAGATATGGTGGTACATTCAGATGTAGTAAGGAGAAAAAAGTCTGCTTATATACAACGTTGTTTCCCGTGCAGAAATTGTGCCACATACTGAAATTTGGTGAAGTGTAAAGAGTTTATATGTCCAGTAACACGGGAATGTTTTAAAATTACATCTTGTATTACCTGTTCAACACGTATTGTGATCTGTATGTTAAAATGTCCCTGTCAAAACAGATATATAGAAAAATCATCGCATCAGTTGAAATGATGAATTAATGAACATAAATCTAGTATATGACGACAAGACATAACCTCTTCTGTAGCGAGATATTTTAATGGATTGGGACACGATATCAAGCAACTGGAATGTATAGGAATAGAGGACGTCTTTGGGTCACGTAGTGGAGGTAATATAAATAAAGAACTACTGAAACGAGAAGCATTTTGGATTCATAAACTTAAATCACTGACTCCAAATGGCATGAATGAAGAATTAGATATTTCTGTTTTCCTTTAATGAACGATAATTGGTCAAATTCATCTTTAATATTCTTTACAATAAATCTTGAGTATCTACAGTGTGAAAAACAATGATTGTTTATGACAATGTATTTCTGATGTTTTTAACCATTGAATTTTTCATTGTTATACATTTTAAAGTCAATTGGTAGAGTAGATACTGATGATTGTCTATTTAAACTACAGGGTTGTATAATAGTGATAAATATGAGATCCTAGATAATTCTTATTTTAGTCATGGATATGTTGTGGGGTGTATGGGTGGATGTGGTGATCTGTGTTGTGTATGGGAATTGTTTGGTGTTTATATGGAAATGATTTAATGGTTTTAGTAATTGAACACTGGTTAATGAATGATGATGTCAACCTAATTAGTGATTTGAAAAGTGGGTGGAGGGATTGAATTGCTTTGCACACTGAGGAAGGCTTTGAGCCGAAATGTTTGTGTCTTTTCCCATTAGCAATGAATGTAAAATAAAACGTAAAAAGAAAACTGTTTTCGTGAGTGCAGATCATAATCTCCTATACTAAGTAACTTAGATTGATGCACCAAAATAAAAAGATCAAGTGACAGAAGAGCGCGGTGCAAACAGCGTTGTAAAGCATGCATTTTGGAAATATGATTTAAATAAATGTAAATAGATGCAAATAGTTAATAATAAATTATGCTATGATTTTTTTTTAAGTGTAGACATTTTTGCATTTTTTTTTTTTTTTATCCATTTCATTTATGCATCAAATATGAATCACATTAAGTTTATTAGTTTATGTTAAAATTGTGTAATCCAAATTGTTGGAAATTTTTTCAAATTTATAAATCTTCAATTTTAGTCCTAAATATTTTAAGAAACAAGACTCCGGCTACAGGTATATTTGGTAGCTGTTCCAGTCTGACGTGAGGATTTCAACAGGCCATTGCTTCAAGCCAGCCTACTCTGCATTCGTTTTCTTAAAGGTGCAGCCACATTGGTGGTGGTTGAGGAGATTCCCCCCCCTTTCATGTAAAGCACTTTGAGTACCCAGAAAAGCGCTATATAAATGTAACGAATTATCATTATTATTATTATTATTATTATTATTATTATTATTATTATTTACCAGTATTAAGTAAATTTTCTAAATTGAGTCGTTTCATTAGGAATCCATTCAATGAGGACTTTAGCTTGAGGTCGAATGGTTTTGTGTTTGCTTCCAAGTTGGACTTGCAAATTTGCCGCATTAACTAACAGAAAGCTGCTTGGTTTGAATGTGACTTCTGTGTGAGCTGTGCTTCATACATCACTATCGACAACAGACAATGGACTCTTTTTGCCCATGAAATTTTGTTAATGTGACTGCACCTGTTAATAGTGCTGTCCATCGTACATGTGCAAGCCTCCGTTTGAGCCTATGGAAACTTTGGAAGAGTTTTGTCGTACAAACCTCTCCACTGCGGCTTCATCCAAGCGCTAGTGATGTTCACGCTCTATCGGTACATCCGTCATGCATTCAGTTTGCTCTGGATGGATCTAAAGTTATTTTACATCCTGATGCAGCTTATATTCCTCTCTCTTTCAGCTGTCTGCTTTCTCAGGGCCTCCTTTTGCTTTGTGTCCTGTTTGTATTCTGCTTTTAGAGTTGATCGTCTTCAGTTTATCATCCATGCTGGAAACATGACTGAAGAGAAACACCTCTGGAGTGGTCGCTAAATTTCACTAGACTAAACCTCACCTGATTTATTTTTCTTTGTTTAATTATACCCATTATGAAAGTGTTTCTCTTAATTTTTCTGATGGCAGTGAACCACATGAAATGAGGCATTGCTGCTCATCAGTTCCTGCCATGTCCATGCCACCGGGACGTATGTTCTCAATCAGTGCTTTTCTCTTCAGCTGCTAATTTCTGCTCGTAAACAGCCAAAAGCTGCTAAATCTGGCCAGACTTGTTTACGTCTTGTTCCGTCTCGTTTTGTAGCCACAAAATTTTCCAGTTAATGCTTCTTGACCTTCCATCGTTTACTTGTAACATTGTGTTTCTTATTGGTTAACTCTTTGTTTTTGATGGTCTTTGTTAGGATCCTCAAGGGGTCCATAATATGCTCTCTATGCCACCCTTTTTGCGTAATCATCAATCCAAAGTTTTACTTTTTACCAAAATTAGTAATACAAAGTCACGCAGAAAGTACCATGCAAACAATTTTTGCCACCGTTCCAAATGAACAGTTATACAACCTTTCACAAAGACAGCCAAAAACAGGAGCACACATATATACGTATATTTGGGGTAGGGGTAAATTAAACTCAATCACCTCACTGTGTCTCTTGTGTTTTTTTTGTTTTTTTTTACAGGTACATGATGTTGATAGACGGAAAAGATGAAGTCTATATGATTGACAGAGACAATTCAGTCTTTCACATAGCCAACCTGGAGTTTCCTTTCCGGAAGGATCTTCGCATCCACCTTTCCAACACGCTTCTGGATGGGGTGAGTTATTGCACGGTTGAAAGCCTGTTAATCAGGTTAGATAGAGAGGATGCACTCTATTCCTACACTTAATGGACACTCACAGGTTTGGTTTTCATGAGATGTTCAAAAATAAGGCGGTGTTGTGAGCTAATGTATCTTTCTTTTTAATGTTAAATGTTAAAGAGGTTCTTGCTCTCAGAGCATTTATCAGCTCACTCACAACATCATGGGTTGAAATGGAGAAATAGCAAGGCTGGGTTTTTCAGTTAAAGGTTTAATTAAGCAGTTTCAGATCCAGGTTTTACTTTGATTTAAGTTGTGCTGCACCACTTAATTTTAAACATGGTTTGAATTAAAATTTGTGATTGTGATTGACATGATGCCTTGACATGATGCCATGATGGAATCACTATTTGCAGTAAACAGTAGAAATGTTACTGTTTCACTTCATTAATGAGTGTCTATAATTGGGTTAAGCGATCATAATAATGCATACTGCCGTTCAAAAATTTGGGGTCGGTAAGATCTTCTGCTCACCAGGGCTCCATTTATTTGATGGAAAATATATAGTAAAAACAGTAATGTGAAATATTATTACAATTTAAAATAACTGTTTCCTGTGTGAATATCTATTATAATGTATTTTATTTCTGTGATCAAAGCTGAAGTTTCAGCATCATTACTCTAGTCTTCAGTGTCACATTATCATGTGCTGATTTGCTGCTCAAGACACATTTCTGATTATTATCAATGTTAAAAACAGTTGTGCTCCCAAATATATATATATATTTAAAAAAAAAAAAAAAAAAAAAAAACATGATTTGAAAACTTTTTCAGGATACTCTGATAAATAGAAAGTTTAAAATAACTGCATTTATTTGATTTTTTTGTAACATCTTTAGTGTAATTTTTGATCAACTTAATGCATCATTACTCAAAAAAAAAAAAAAGTTAATTTCATTCAAAATTATGATGACTCCAAACATTTAAATGGTAGTGTATAATATAAAAACTCTATATAAACGACTACGTAGAAATATTGTTAGTTTACACAGGATTGATCGAATGTTACAGTAGGTTGTATGTACAGTTAGGGCCATATATACTTGGACATAGGCACAATTTTTATTATTTTAGCTGCTGACCAAAACGTATTCAAGTTACAGTTATATAATGAATATGAGTGCACACTCTGAGCTTTAATTTGAGAGTATTCATATCAAAATTGGAGGAAAAGTTAAGGAATTACAGCTCTTTAATATGTACCTCCCCCTTTTTCAATGGTCCATAAGTAATTGGACAATTGACTCAAAAGTTGTTTCATGGACAGATGTGGGCTATTCATTCGTTATTTCTACATCAATTCAGCATGTAAATGTTCTGGAGTTGATTATAAGTAGGGCTGCCCCCTAATAGTCAACTAATCGTTAGTCGACCAGGAGAGGCTTGGTCGACCAAAATTTTATTAGTCACTTAGTTGCAGAGGAAAAAAAAATCCACAGGCGAAGTCACGCAGATTGTTAATGGCTGGTCTATGGTAATACAGTAGCCTACACCGGGCAGGACATCCAAACCCTCGCCTATCATTCATCCACCACAAATATGGCTTAACATCTGCAACTTTACTTGGCCGCTCAGTCTAATGTTAACCTTGAGAAATGTGCGCTATTGAAGTATCTGTGTGGAGCGGGTGTGCCTCACATGTCCTGAAAAGTGAAGCTGCGGGCTCTTTGATTGCCCCCTGGTGGCTGGCTGCAGTACAAGTCATAAACCCCGCCCTCTCCATGTAAACAAATGGGACTTGAGTCAAAATAAAAAAATAAATTACACTTCCAATACAGTTTTCCGAAATATGGTTTTGGTCATTTAAGGTAGTTGTTATCACGCTGATATATGTTCAATTGTTCGTTTTTGTGATAAGTTTCATTTTAGCCAGTAATTTGATGCTATAAAAACGGGGCGTGTCATTATGGTTGATTGGGTCTGCGGGAGTTTGGGCGGGAGTTTGATTCCGCAGCTCCACCTCACGACACTACTGCGCAGACTCTGGCTCCAAACGAATCTCTACTGCATAGACTCTGGCTTCAAACGAATCTCTACTGAGCAGACTCTGGCTCCAAACTAATCTCTACTGCGCAGACTCTGGCTCCAAATGACGTCATTTTCTCATGATGGCAATGGCCATACTGAGATCGTTTGCCTTCACTTTTCTATAGTGGAAGGAAGTGGAGATGCGTCGTCCATCTTTTTTTACAGTCTATGGTGTGGAGTGTGGAAGCCGAACAGCAGCGCGCTCACATGGAGGCACCGCTTACTTGCTCTTAAAATACTCCATAATTTTTGTTCATACAGATAAGAGTAATACATCTTTCAAATCTGTAAAGACTCTATGTTTATTTGTGTGCACTCACAATAACAACAAAACATTGCACTTTTGTAAAATAATGACAGCAAACAGGATGCACTTTCTGTCGTCTGTGAACTTGAGCGCGAAACTCTGTGTAGCCTATATCTTTGCCTTACTGGCATTGAAAATATATCTATAGAGAGTGAAATGTCTACTTTCAAATGAACCAATTCAAATGGAATTCTCTTATCTCTCATCTCTTAAACCGAAACAAAGAAAGCACTTGTTTATCAGTGAATTATTAAAATGTTAATACAGCCACTATACTGTTTTTCCCTGACACATTCATAATCATTACTTCTGCGGTGCGCTGTGGCAATCTTTATACGTGTGCTTGAGTGCTTATTAGGCTATGTAGGCAATTAAAGGCTCATTATAATGATTGAGATGGTTTATTAATAAACGTACGATTAGTCAACTAATGTTTAAAATCGACCAGAAAAATCCTTAGTCAAGGGCAGCCCTAATTCTAAGTTTGTCATTTGCATTTGGAAGCTGTTGCTGTGAACCCACATCATGCGGTCAAAGGAGCTCTCCATGCAGGTGAAACAGACAATTGGTAGGCTTCAAAAACAAAACAAATCCATCAGAGAGATAGCAGGAACATTAGGAGTGGCCAAATCAACAGTTTGGTACATTCTGAGTAAAAAATAAATAAAAAAAACGCACTGGTGAACTCAGCAACATAAAAAACACCTGGACGTCCACGGAGGACAACAGTGGTGGATGATTGGAGGATCCTCTCCATTGTAAAGAAAAACCCTTTCACAACATCCAGCCAAGAGAAGAACACTCTCCAGGAGGTAGATGTGTCACTGTCAAAGTCTACAATCAAGAGAAGACTTCATGAGAGCAAATACAGAAGGTTCACCACAAGGTGCAAACAAGGCCAGATTAGACTTCGCCAAAAAACATCTAAAAAAGCCAGACCACTTCTGGAAAAGCATTCTTTGGATGGCTGAAATTAAGATCAACCTGTAACAGAATGACGGGGAAAAAAAGTATGGAGAAGGCTAGGAAAAGCTCATGATCAAAAGCACACAACATCATCTGTGGAACATGGAGCAGTGTGATGCATGAGCGTGCATGGCGTCCATTGGCACTGGGTTACTGGTGTTTATTGATGACGTGACAGAAGACAGAAGCAGCCGGAAGAATTCTGAAGTGTACAGGGATATACTGTCTGCCCAGATTCAATCAAATGCAGCAAAGTTGATTGGATGGCACTTCATAGCACAAATGGACAGTGACCCAAAATATACAGCAAAAGCAACCCAGGAGTTTTTGAAGGTAAAAAAAGTGGTGGGGGGGGAATATAACATAACATAAAATTCCTAAGCATTTTATGTTATATTTTTGTTCAACCCCTTGAATTAAAGCTTAAAGTCTGCACTTCAATTTCATCTTGATGATGGCATACAGAGCTGAAATTATGAAAACTGTGTCAGTGTCCATATATATGGACCTAACTGTAATTCACAAGACATGAAAAATGCTGGTATCAATTAATTGAAGCAAACAGTGGAATAAAAGATGAAAGAGAACATATAATATGATGAGCATGTGGACGAGGTTCACGGATCAGCTGTGTCGTGTCCCTTTGACCACTGTCCTGGATCTTCCCATAGTGCAGTAATGATCAGCTGTCAGCAGTGTGTGTGTGAGCTCCCCCACCTCTCCTTCCCATGCATGCTAAATCTGTCCTCTAATGTACCGCCCGTCCATGTCATGAGTCCCCTAATCCATCCTTTTAATAATTTATGTACATATTTATTTATTATAAATAGAAAATATCTCGGAGGCCTGCTCTGTCTGCCACTTTTAATTGTGCAGCTATGTACTTTTTTTATTTAAACCTCCACAGCAGTGAGCTTGAAGTTAATACCTAGCTGAGATTTCAATCAGAGTGAAAACAAAAGGATTCAGGTTCATTTAAGTTTAATTAATTTAAAGTTAATTTAGATTTATCGTAAAATTAAAACCACAATTAAAATGAGGGGTTTAATGCAAACCTGATTATTTTAATTATTAGATAAATCATATGTTTAAGATCAATCTTTATTGGTGCAGGCCACCCTGAGAGTAGTTTGGTAGTGTGTATATGAATATACAGTGGGGCAAAAAAGTATTTAGTCAGTCACCAATTGTGCAAGCTCTCCCACTTAAAAAGATGAGAGAGGCCTGTAATTTTCATCATAGGTATACCTCAACTATGAGAGACAAAATGAGGAAAAAAAAAAAAAATCCAGAAAATCACATTGTAGGATTTTTAAAGAATTTATTTGCAAATTATGGTGGAAAATAAGTATTTGGTCAATAACAAAATTTCATCTCAATACTTTGTTATATACCCTTTGTTGGCAATGACAGAGGTCAAACGTTTTCTGTAAGTCTTCACAAGGTTTTCACACACTGTTGCTGGTATTTTGGCCTCTAGAGCAGTAATGTTTTGGGGCTGTCGCTGGGCAACACGGACTTTCAACTCCCTCCAAAGATTTTCGATGGGGTTGAGATCTGGAGACTGGCTAGGCCACTCCAGGACCTTGAAATGCTTCTTACGAAGCCACTCCTTCGTTGCCCGGACGGTGTGTTTGGGATCATTGTCATGCTGAAAGACCCAGCCACGTTTCATCTTCAATGCCCTTGCTGATGGAAGGAGGTTTTCACTCAAAATCTCACGATACATGGCCCCATTCATTCTTTTGTTTACACGGATCAGTCGTCCTGGTCCCTTTGCAGAAAAACAGCCCCAAAACATGATGTTTCCACCCCCATGCTTCACAGTAGGTATGGTGTTCTTTGGATGCAACTCAGCATTCTTTCTCCTCCAAACACGACAAGTTGAGTTTTTACCAAAAAGTTCTATTTTGGTTTCATCATTCTCCCAATCCTCTTCTGGATCATCCAAATGCTCTCTAGCAAACTTCAGTCGGGCCCGGACATGTACTGGCTTAAGCAGGGGGACACGTCTGGCACTGCAGGATTTGAGTCCCTGGCGGCGCAGTGTGTTACTGATGGTAGCCTTTGTTACTTTGGTCCCAGCTCTCTGCAGGTCGTTCACTAGGTCCCCCCGTGTGGTTCTGGGATTTTTGCTCACAGTTCTTGTGATCATTTTGACCCCACGGGGTGAGATCTTGCGTGGAGCCCCAGATCGAGGGAGATTATCAGTGGTCTTGTATGTCTTCCATTTTCTAATAATTGCTCCCACAGTTGATTTCTTCACACCAAGCTGCTTACCTATTGCAGATTCAGTCTTCCCAGCCTGGTGCAGGTCTACAATTTTGTTTCTGGTGTCCTTTGACAGCTCTTTGGTCTTGACCATGGTGGAGTTTGGAGTTGGACTGTTTGAGGTTGTGAACAGGTGTCTTTTATACTGATAACGAGTTCAAACAGATGCCATTAATACAGGTAACGAGTGGAGGACAGAGGAGCCTCTTAAAGAAGAAGTTACAGGTCTGTGAGAGACAGAAATCTTGCTTGTTTGTAGGTGACCAAATACTTATTTTACAGAGGAATTTACAAATAAATTCTTTAAAAATCCTACAATGTGATTTTCTGGATTTTTTTTCTCATTTTGTCTCTCATAGTTGAGGTATACCTATGATGAAAATTACAGGCCTCTCTCATCTTTTTAAGTGGAAGAACTTGCACAATTGATGGCTGAGTAAATACTTTTTTGCCCCACTGTATATATATATATATACATTCATATACACACTACCAAACTACTCTCAGGGTGGCCTGCACCAATAAAGATTGATCTTAAGCATATGCCAAACCCCTCTATTTAAACTTGAAATTACTGAAAAGGTCCATGATTTTGTAGAACTGATTTTAATAGAAATGCTGTTTCTCTTCGATTGTATCATGGGTGCTTACTCAAGTCCTAACAGTGATTTCAAAACAGCAGGTGAATTATGTGTTCACCTTGAGAACAAAACGAATATTTGATGGACTGAACAAAAAAAGTAATTAACACTGGTACAATGGATACCACTGATTGGATGCCCAAACACACCTTTAGCTGCTCTGCTGTGTGACTGTAAGCAGCACAGAAACAAGGTTATCACTTTCATTATTAAACATAAGAGTGATGCATGTTCCCACTGTATTTATAAAGGGTTTTCCCATAAAAACATGTGCTTTTGACCAGTGTAAAGGTCATCAATGTTGATTCATTATTGATTGTTGTGATTATTCTCTGCAGCCTTAGTCAAAACCTTCCTTTGTTTAAAATATTTCAAAATCCTAAATCTTTTAATATAAAGGTTTAAATGAAAAACATTATAGATTTCATTGATCTCAGACATGTGGACTCCATGTATTAAATTAACACTACTATTCTTTAATTTGTGTCTGTGCTTGAGCTTTAATGCTAAATATCTTATTTAGATTTTTTTAATTACATTGTTACATAATGTTGGTGTTTATAGGCTTGATTTATGGGCAATATATCTGCATTTCTTATCGTCATCTTCTTGTTTTGCAGGAGATGATTATTGACAAAGTGAACGGGCAGCCCGTCCCGCGATACCTCACCTATGACATCATCAAATTTAACGTGAGTGCCTTTCAGTAACAATAACAAAAAACACTCTCCTGTTTGCTCTTTATTTAATTAAGAATTACTTTTGGCATTAGCACATGCTAAATTACCATGAGGTGTTTCAGCCAACATTTAAAATCATGCCATCTTTCATTATCCATCATATCTCTCCAAATCTCTACGACTATCTTTTGTGAATCACAAAAGGAAAGGTTTAGTGTCAGATACTGTCAGCCCCAGAAAGAACAAAAAAAGAACCATGAAAATATAATAAAAGTAGCTCATATGACTATTTTACTCCCTCTTCGACTCCTCTTCCCCTTCATTGCAGCTCAGATTTAATTCACAAATGTTACAGAAAAAAAGGCACCTTTAGACAGAGCAGGCTTGGGTTTATTAATAATCTTCCTCTGAATAATAATTGTTTTTCTTCAGAATATGTGGAATATAGCACATAAATCAGGTACATATTTTGTCCTTTCTAAAGTTTGTCTATATAAGTCACTATCCAAGTTCTGCATACATATTCTACAACATTTCTATTTTTATTTGTGCACAGAAGAAACTCATATAGGTCCCATTTTACCTCCATAAATTAACATATTTCTTTGTGCAAGGAGATATATCAACAAACTGCTTGGTGACGTCATCCAAAATAGAAATCAGTTAAAGTAAATTTGTTTTGTATCGCACTTTTTACAGTACATTAGAAAAGCTTTATATTAAGTTCAATTCACAATAAGGAATGTGTATTTGGACAAAATAGGGTCAGATTTGATTTCATGTTGACTGGATGCTAATAAATTGTGTTGTTGAGCTCATTTTTTAAGTCATAATTCACATCCATCTTAGTTTTGGGAGGAATGAGTAAGTCTTTGAGTTTTCTTGCATCATTTTCTGCTTCTTGAAGTGCAATATCCTTCAAATAAATCCAGGCAATCACATGGTACTCAGTCTGCGTTTGAGACAGGACGCTTGGATTTGTCTTGCTTGGTTACCATACTGAAAGGAACATTTTTCCAAAATGCAGCTCTGATCTGTCATTTTTAAGATTAATGCCATAGGTAAGCAGTGTATAAATATAGACGGCACATTAATTGAGCTTGTCCAATGATGCGTCAAAAGACTGATTTTCAGTTCAGTTATAGTGCTCGCATATGCACTTTGCTTGTGTATTTATTACATTTTTATTTAAAATATGAGTATATTAGAGACTAATGCAGATATGTTTCCTAAAGTACTGTTTTGTGGAGCACAGCTGGAGTTCTCATTGACAAACAGCATGTGGGAGCTCCTTGAGTTTGCTGTGTTTAGCTGCTCTCAGCATTGGTAATGCAGCCCGTCCTTGTTCTGAGTGTGTTGTGATTCGATTTGTAAACTAGAAGTGAGCCGTGTCCCTCCACATGCTCTTCTCTTACTCCTCCTATGCCACAGATTTTTTTTTTAATTTATTTATTTTTTTTATAAATATATTTATTAGGGGTGTAACGGTACACAAATATGATGGTTTGGTACATACCTCGGTTTTGACGTCACGGTTCGGCATGGTTTCGGCACAGGAGGAGGAAAAGACTAAACATATATATATATATTTTTATTAAACAATGGTTTACTGAACAAATGGCTCTTTCTTTAAAGGCCTATTCAATTATAATTACAATTTTCTTAGGGATAAAAATCTACCTCAGCTTATGGTCTCTAAACTATAGTGATCCCGTTTACATTACTATGAAGTTACAATTAACAGCAGAGCCCAAACTTAAATTCAATTACTATTTATTTTTAACTATAATAACCAACACTCAAATTAAAAAATGGTAGGCTATGCAAACATGTAAATTGCTTTTTTTTTAATTAACTTCTAAATTATACAATTTATATTTGTTGTTGAAATATGATAATTTATAGAGTCATAACTTGTTTCATAAAATATTTATTTAAACATACATTCAATAATTAAGATACCACTAACAGGTAAAGTAAAATATAATGAAGTATAGTCTAATATTTTGCAAAATGCTCTTCACTAGACTTCATTTCTCTAGCAAATAATGAGCTGTAGACACTGATGACTTGCCTGAGGTAAATGAAATGCTACGTGACATTTTGTTTACAAGCGGTTTTAATGACGTCTTTGAAACACTAATAGAGCGATTACATGAAGCATGAGATGTTCATTCATGTTTATTTTGTGTAAAACTAGTAATAAAGAGGAAGGGATGATTGCGCTCACTCGCGCTGCCGTTAGAACTGAGGCGTTAGTATACGGCGATCTGTCTCGCCACATCAAAGTGCACCAAAACGGCATTTATTGTCTGAATTAAATGAAAATATGGAACGATTTGTTCAGTACACATGCGTACCGAACCGAAAGACCCATACTGAAAATTTTCGGTACAAATACATGTACCGTTGCACCCCTAAAATATATATACTCTATTTTTGAGATATATATATATATATATATATATATATATATATATATATATATATATATATATATATATATATATATACAGGTGCATCTCAATAAATCAGAATGTCGTAGAAAAGTTCATTTATTTCAGTAATTCAACTCAAATTGTGAAACTCGTGTATTAAATAAATTCAATGCACACAGACTGAAGTAGTTTAAGTCTTTGGTTCTTTTAATTGTGATGATTTTGGCTCACATTTAACAAAAACCCACCAATTCACTATCTCAACAAATTAGAATATGGTGACATGCCAATCAGCTAATCAACTGAAAACACCTGAAAAGGTTTCCTGAGCCTTCAAAATGGTCTCTCAGTTCGGTTCACTAGGCTACACAATCATGGGGAAGACTGCTGATCTGACAGAAGACAATCATTGACACCCTTCACAAGGAGGGTAAGCCACAAACATTCATTGCCAAAAAAGCTGGCTGTTCACAGAGTGCTGTATCCAAGCATGTTAACAGAAACTTGAGTGGAAGGAAAAAGTGTGGAAGAAAAAGATGCACAACCAGGGCCAGATTTACCTCTTTTTGTGACATAGGCAAAACAAATTTTTGGGCCCCCCTTCCTTATTAATATAATAGGCCTAATATTACCACCCAAGCAAACAAAAATATTTCTTAATCAGTGGAAACCATTACAGTGTTTTCTATCACAATAAGTGCTTGCGTTCAGTCAATAAAAATCGAATGTAGTTCTTAATTTGTTTGAGAACTGAAAAATAAAAAACTCATTTTTGAATATTTGCGCATTCCAACTCATTTTGCCAGCACGGGTCACATTTTATTGATAAATTCGTGGGGCAGCTTCAGCTCTGACAACAAGTTTCTGTCCGCTTGTGTCCAGCACGAGTGCGTGTCTTTACTGTGTGTGCATCTGTGAGACAGAACGGGAGAAAGAAAGCGCGATTTCCGTACATAAAAAAGGTGATCCGTCATTTTTACCCTATTGTTTGTTATATTTATTTGCTCAATGTCTTTTGGGGTTTTAGTTCTTTTACTGTTGTAGATATCCCATAGTATAACTAAAAATATTATATATCTCTTCGTTGTGTTTGGGCCCCCTCTGGACGAGCGAGCATAGGCACGTGCCTAGAATGCCTATGCATAAATCCGTCCCTGTGCACAACCAACCGAGAGGACCGCAGCCTTATGAGGATTGTCAAGCAAAATCGATTCAAGAATTTGGGTGAACTTCACAAGGAATGGACTGAGGCTGGGGTCAAAGCATCAAGAGCCACCACACACAGACGTGTCAAGGAATTTGGCTACAGTTGTCATATTCCTCTTGTTAAGCCACTCCAGACAATGTCAGAGGCGTCTTACCTGGGCTAAGGAGAAGAAGAACTGGACTGTTGCCCAGTGGTCAAGTCCTCTTTTCAGATGAGAGCAAGTTTTGTATTTCATTTGGAAACCAAGGTCCTAGAGTCTGGAGGAAGGGTGGAGAAGCTCATAGCCCAAGTTGCTTGAAGTCCAGTGTTAAGTTTCCACAGTCTGTGATGATTTGGGGTGCAATGTCATCTGCTGGTGTTGGTCCATTGTGTTTTTTGAAAGTCACTGCACCCGTTTACCAAGAAATTTTGGAGCACTTCATGCTTCCTTCTGCTGACCAGCTTTTTAAAGATGCTGATTTCATTTTCCAGCAGGATTTGGCACCTGCCCACACTGCCAAAAGCACCAAAAGTTGGTTAAATGACCATGGTGTTGGTGTGCCTGACTGGCCAGCAAACTCACCAGACCTGAACCCCAAAGAGAATCTATGCAGATGAATGCAGATGAGCTGAAGGCCACTGTCAAAGAAACCTGGGCTTCCATACCACCTCAGCAGTGCCACAAACTGATCACCTCCATGCCATGCCGAATTGAGGCAGTAATTAAAGCAAAAGGATCCCCTACCAAGTATTGAGTACATATACAGTAAATGAACATACTTTCCAGAAGGCCAACAATTAACTGAAAATGTTTTTTTTTTTATTGGTCTTATGAAGTATTCTAATTTGTTGAGATAGTGAATTGGTGGGTTTTTGTTAAATGTGAGCCAAAATCATCACAATTAAAAGAACCAAAGACTTAAACTACTTCAGTCTGTGTGCACTGAATTTATTTAATACACGAGTTTATTAAATATATTTATTTAATATTTGAGTTGAATTACTGAAATAAATGAACTTTTCCACGACATTCTAATTTATTGAGATGCACCTGTATATGTGTGTGTGTGTGTGTGTGTATATGTGTATATATATATATATATATATATATATATATATATATATATATATATATATATATATATATATATATATATATATAATATTTTTGAAATAAGTCTCTTCTGCTTACCAAGGCTGCATTTATTTGATCAAGAATGCAGTCAAATCAGTAATACTGTAGAATATTATTACGATTTAAAATGACTCTATTTGATTATATTTTAAAAAATGTAATTTATTTTTGTCATCAAAGCTGTATTTTCAGCATCATTGCTCCAGTCTTCAGTGTCTCATGATTCTTCAGAAATCATTCTAATATGCTGCTCTCGAAGCATTTCTGATTATTATCAATGTTGAAAATAGTTGCAATGTGTCCTATTTTTGTGGAAACTTGTGGATACATTTTTTAAGATTATTTGATGAATAAAAAGTTCAAAAGAACAGGAGTTTTTGAAATCTTTAGTAATATTATAATTGTCTTTACTGCCACTGATCAATATAGCTTTTAGAGAGAACAGTTCCTGTAATGTGAAGAGCTTGTGTTCTTGGACCTGTGTGGCATATGGTATGAAAACAAAGGATTGTCACTTTCCTCTTTCTTTGGCCAAGACGTCCTGTAGGTGCCACGAAGCCCCCTGCTGTTTTCTAGCCTGTTGTAGATCTGTCCTGTTGGGCTTGGCAGGCTCTGCCTCACCACTGCTTCCTCACGAATCAGTGTTTCCAAAATGATAGTTGCATCTCGCTTTGCTTTTTCTTTAGGGATATTGCATTTGATATCGCATTTGTTCTCACACATCATCTCGATAGTCTTGTAATGTACCAGGTTACATTGACAGAACTGACAGTCTCTATGACTCTTTTCTGAAACTTAGTGAGCTGCTTCCCTAGACGGCATTTTAAGGCTTCGCAATCATGTGACACAAAGCCTGTTCTGAAAGTTAAGAAACATAATTATGCTGCCTTCTGAGTAGGGGTGTTTTCTCCAAGGAAGCAGAGAAAGCAGCGGTGCCTCAGGAAAATTCAAATGAGAAAATATTTGACACTAAAAAAAACAAATATAAAAAATAAGAGATCAAACAGCATGTTAAGCAGTCATTTTTCAACAGCAGATAAAGTTTCAGAGGAAGGCAGCATCTAATTTTCCTCTCATATGCTCATTGCGTTCTCACTGAGGTCCTATAACTGAAATGACTTTCGAGCAGGGGTGCCCAAACTCGGTCCTGGAGGGCCGGTGTCCTGCAGAGTTTAGCTCCAACTTGCCTCAACACACCTGCCAGGAAGTTTCTAGTATGCTTAGTAAGAGCTTGATTAGCTGGTTCAGGTGTGTCTAATTGGGGTTGGATCTAAACTCTGCAGGACACCGGCCCTCCAGGACTGAGTTTGGGCACCCCTGCTTTAGAGGAAGACTCCTAGACTCTGCTGTGATTGGCTGAAGGCTCTGTCATTCTGTCAGTGGAGTAATGGCTGCCATGATCTTGTTTGCTAATGGTCCGTAAATCATCCTAAATGGGTCAAACTGAACACATCTTTGGAAATGAATGGAAAACTTTAAGCACTCAGATATTACTGCGTTCAGTCACGTCTGAATCCAAATATACATGTTTTTAAGCCAGTTTTAGAGCACTCAGCTCATTTCAAATGAAAGCTTTGGCCCTCGTGACACCTGTGTTTCTGATAATTTAATGACTAATAGTCTAAAAAGTTGACTTAATAATGACACTTATATGGCCTTAAAGGGACAGTTCACCCAAGAATGAACATTCTGTCATCATTTACTCACTCTCAAGTTCCAGACCTGTATGAGCTTCTTTCTTCTCTTGAAGATAAAAGAAACTACTTTGAAGAATAGTGCTACAGGGTTGTTGGTCCCTGTAGACTTCTATAGCATGGAGAAAATACTATGGAAGTCATTGGGAACCTTAAACTATTTGGTTATCACTATTCTTCAAAATGTTGTGTTCAGAAGAAAGAAATTCACACAGTTTTGGAACAACATGAGGGTGAGTAAATAATGACAGAATGTTCATTTTTGGGTGAACTATCCCTTTAATATGTGAGATGACTTTTTTTTTCCAGTCAAGCCAGTAATTTTCTCCTTGACAAATATTATAAATAGCATTTTTTTTTTAAAATTAGTACTTTTATTCAAAAGTGACACTAAAACGATTTATAATTCTATTTCAGATGCTGTACTTTTGAAATTTTGAACACTATTCATCCAATGAATCAGTTTCCACAAAAATATGAAGCAGCACAGCTGTTTTCAACATTGATAATAATCAGAAATGTTTCTTGAGCAGCAAATCAGGATATTAGAATGATTTCTGAAGGATCATGTGACACTGAAGACTGGAGTAATGATGCTGAAAATACAGCTTTGATCACAGAAATCAATTACACTTTAAAATATATTAAATTAGAAAATTAGTTATTTATTTTTATTTAAATAATAATTCCCAGAATTACTGTATTTACTGTATTTTTGTTAAATAAATGCTAATAAAACTTTTGAATAAATTCATCATAAGATTCACACATATATTTCACTCATATATTGTACTAGGAGGGCCTTTATAAATTCTAAGTGATAAGTGTGTTATTTATAGGCTTTTGACCTTTTTATAAGATAAGACAATGGTGAAGTGACAGGAAACATCGGAGGTGGGTTGAGAAAGGACACATGTTGGAATCTGCACGTAAACAACATCATGCAGAGCATCAGAGTATGTGCACTACCACAAAAACTATCGGTTTTAGCCTATAGAAATACTTAAGAGTCATTCAAACAAAATGTTAAAAATGTGAGATGCAGGGAAGTTAAATGGAAAAAAATACCCTCATTCCTTGCGTTCTAAAAATGCTGAGATGCGAGACGTAAGCGTAACAATCAAAGGTGTCTGCCTAGTGCTTGTTCACATAGAAAACAATGCAAAAACAGTGGAATACTAAAACACATTATGTGTGAACCTCTCAAGACTCATTAAGACATGTTATATTTTTGAAGGATATTGATATCTTCTTTTTACTGAAATATACTGCTTAATTAATCAAATATATATATATATATATATATATATATATATATATATTTATATATATATATATATATATATATATATATATATATATATATATATATATATATATATATATATATATATATATATATATATTTTTTTTTTTTTTATTAGTGTTTAAAATACTCTTTTTATAACCCTGTGATGGCGAAGCATCATTTGTAGTAGCCGCCACTCTAGTCTCTAAAGAAAACAGTGTATCATCTCACCCTTAAGGAATCATTAAAATATGGTAATTTGGTACTGTGGTGCTTAATATTATGTTGAGGATGACTGTGACTCACAAGAGGATTTTTTTTGAAGAAAAGAATTTATTTGAAATAGTCATTTATTATCTACAGAAGTTCTAAAAGGCCATGCATTGTTTTTTTTTTTTTTCGTCTTGTTTTCTCGTTATCACGACTTAATTTTCTCGTGATCTCGACATAACCAAAGTTGTTTTGTTGTGATCACGACTTAATTTTCTCGTGATCTCGACATAACAAAAGTTGTTTTGCTGTGATCACGACTTAATTTTCTCGTGATCTCTCGACATAACAAAAGTTGTTTTCTCGTTATCACGACTTAATTTTCTCATGATCTCGACATAAAAGTTGTTTTGTCATTATCACGACTTATTTTTCTTGTGATCTCGACATAACGAGTTGTTTTGTCGTTATCATGATTTAATTTTCTCGTGATCTCGACGAGTTGTTTTGTCATTATCATGACTTAATTTTCTCGTTATCTCAACATAACAAGAGTTGTTTTGTTGTGATCACGACTTAATTTTCTCATTATCTTGACATAATGAAAGTTGTTTTCTCGTTATCACGACTTATTTTTCTCAGAAGTTGTACTCTAAGTTACACAACTGCGCCAACAGGTGGCAGTGTAGAACTAAAAATAACTGATTGGGACCTGTATACTGTAGCCTTACTGTACATGTTTGGGACAGAGTAAGGACCTCTCCTTGATTGCTATAATTTGTGTAGTTCATTACTGACATTTAATTAACATAAATGTTAGATGCTTGAATAGTAATGATTATTTTTGCTTGAAAGTGTATTTGTTATCATTACGTTCTTACTGCTGCACGATCGTTTCACTACCCCAGTAACATTCAGTGAACTTATTGCTTATTAAAACCAGTGTTGATGTCACTGTATAGTATTCTGTTTGCAAAATATAGGCTATCTTTATTTGTGCATCTTTGAAGTACATGATTGTTAGTTAAGCGGGGATAATGTTGTGTTCATGTAGAACGCGCCATAATTTGTAATGTGCATCTTTGTCCTTATTTTTAATCTTTATTGTTAATAAATATATATTGATAAGAAATGTGATTCATATATGTAAAAATGTGTATAAGTTAATTTAGTTAAGCGATGTTATACAGTGTTGTAATATTTTCTACATTTCTTTTTTGGAAACCACACACACACACACACACACACATAAACACTCTTTTCAAACAGCATCCCAAGCTTGTAACGCACATATCAGTCACAACACATCCTACATGACTAATAAAAATCACAAACAAATTATATATAATTTTATTTCAAAACGAATGAGGAAAACACAGTGAGTTGAATCCAAGCAGCTCTACTTTAGAACAATTCTCTGCATTCTTCTGAAGGCGCACCTGCGCTTTCTGGAAAAAATCAACAGTGATTGATTAGCCTATATTTGTTTATTGTAGACTTTATTAGTACTACGCGAAACGAAAGTTGCTGAAATATCCATAACATACAGTATAAAAGAGCGCACGGTTATCTGTCGATCAGATGCACATCAGAGTTGCGTTCGTTACTATAGCAACAATAGACTCACGACGCATTGTGTTTTAAAAATCATTGTAAAAAAAAAAAATAATAAAAAAAATTAAAACTTTTATGTCATGTCGAGATCACGAGAAAATTAAGTCGTGATAACGAGAAAACAAGATAGAAAAATAATGCATAATGCATGGCCTCTTAGAACTTCCGTAGTTATCAGTCTCTGATTTTAATCAGTTTCATGCTGCCTACTCAGACAGTTTCATAGTGATTCTAAACTTGAACCATTGAATAAATAGGAAATATTGGAATAGAGAAAATAACAGTTTTTTAACAAACAAACAAACAAACAAAAAGCAACATTTTACAGCTTTTGGAAACCATTTGTTCATCTTAGCGCAAGTAACAATTTGTGCTCTTGCTAATGATTTTGATGGATTTTCTGGCCTGTTACAAATAATTACTGTTGCACTGGGCCACTGCTGGAGATAAGTCCAGATAAATTAAGCTACTAAAATATCTCTGATTGATGCTGCTGACATCACTATAACACAGTGTTCCCAATCTTTAACATAGCATCGTATTGTTGAGATCAAACACTCCAGATTGTAGAAAAAAATGCACATGTTGGACACACAGACTGACTCTTTAATACAGTGTTGTCATGCTGCTTAATTTTATTTATTTCTTAAACCTTTGTGTTACCCATGGGAGCGCATGCATTACATATTCTAGACTAATACAGCTTTTTGCTGCTTTAATTATGATATTGGAGTAAAAGAAGAAAAAAAAAATAGAAATGTACTCTTCACAGGAGGTATTTACATAAATATACAGAACTGTTAACTGGAAAATATTAATCAAACTACAACAGTGACCATAAAATGTGAAAACTAGTTACTGCTTTAAATAGCTGCCTGAAAGTGAAGATTAACACAAGGTTAGGCCTAAAAAACAAGTCATTTTAATTACAGGCCTGAGCTGTCAAATTTAATTTCAGATATTTTCCTTGTATCTGTCCATGTTGTCATTGCTATAAGCTACTTACACATACTGTAGAAAAACGAATTTTCAAATGAAAGCATGCATTTGTGCATATGTGTGAGTGATTAAAGACTACAATTTTATATAATTTATTATTATTTATAAATATTATATGTTTATATTTTTGACTGCTTTAGCAGTGTTCTAATTCTCAAGACCAGATGCAGCCCTTTTCTGGTCTCTGTTTTGACTTGGACTAGACCCTTTTCTGGTCTTGGTTTTGACTCTGACTCAACCCTCTTCTGGTCTCTGTCTTGACTCAGACTTGACCTTCTAGTCTCAATCTTGACTCGGATTTGAACCTTTTCTGGATCTCGGTCTTGACTTGGACTAGAGACACTTCTAGTCTCATGACTTGTCTTGACCCATGTCTTGACCCTCTTCTGGTCTTGGTATTGATTAGGGCTCAACCTTCTGTTGTTCTCGGTCTTGACTCAGAATAGCCTCTCTTCTGGTCTCTTTCTTGACTTGGACTTCACCCTCTTCTGGTCTCGATCTTGACTCAGACTTGACCTTCTTCTGGGCTCTTTCATGACTCGGTCTTGACCCTCTTTTGGCCTTGATCTCGATTAGGACTCAACCTTCCGCTGTTCTCGGTCTTGACTCAGACTCGTCCCTCTTATGGGGCCTGTTGCATAAACATAGCCACAATGTTTTAGGAACTAGTCTTAAACTAGTTTGACCAACTATCAGATATACAAGGGGTATTTAGTCTTAGATAACTAAATTAGATAACAACGTTTTTAAGACTAGTCTTAGCAGTGTATGTAACCGGCCACTGGTCTTGATCTTGACTTGGGCTTGACCCTCTTCTGGTTTCTATCTCGACTTGTTTCTTTTCTGGTCTTTGTCTTGACTTGCACTCAACATTTTTCTGGTCTTGGTTTTGACTCTGTCTTGACCCTCTTTTGCACTCTGCCTTGATTCAAACTCTACCTTCTTGTATTTTGTAGCTTATTCAGGCCGATGACTGCCCAGTTAGACAGGAAGACATAATCGGCATGTAACTCAACCAACTGCAGTTTGCTTTTTGACTTTTAGGGATGGATTAATCTGGCATTGATGAAACTGCAATAACAGACTGATGTGCAGCAATGACACAGTGTATTCTTGTTAATATAATAAAAACTGATGATTTTTGAGATGTTTAGAAAGCACAGCACAGTAAACAGCGTTTATTGATATCTAATGTACTAGCTACTGAGCACCTCAGCACCCCTTAATGTTTTGGACTGGACTAGAGTCTTCCAACACTTCCACCTTCTTAAGCTGAGAGTTTTACCCACATGGATCTTATTGGACAGCTAGAAAGGCAGAGATATAGCATCAGCTTTGGCTGTGATTTGCCATCTGGCATCTAATCTTGTAAAGCTCAGGGATGCTTTCCATTCTGGTGCTCAAACATGACGTCTTTGGCTGCAAACACACTACATGGCACTGAACACCCCTCATCCTACTGTACGTTAAGTCATGGGCTTTAGAAAAAGAAATTGTGGAAAAGCTGATTTGGGAGGCACAGATGTCTGAAAATAGTAGTGGTGTCTCTTGTGGTAAGTGCGCTCAATGCGTCAGTGGTCAGCACATGCAAAATGCACCAAGGCTCCCGGGACCCAAGCGATCCACTTGTACTGTGCAGGCCCTGGTGTTCTGCTTCATTTGGCAGTCTTGGGCCATGCAACATGAGGCTTTGGAGGCTCCCAGCAGAACCTAATGAAAAGCACTTCTTTTAAAGCACTGAAGCACTTTGAGTTGTCTTTGTGATGTAGCCTCAAGGTTTCCTACCGGTTCTTACATGTTTCTCCTGTAGTGATGATTTGTGGCCTCTGGGATGTTGAAGAAATGAAAGTTGGTAGTCCTGTCTTTTACTTTTCGTTTAACTCTACAGGATGGATTGTGCCTGCTGATAGCGTTATTTTCACGCACTGTTGGAGTTGTTTTAGTTCCTGGTTCATTAAAAGAAATATGCAAATGAAGCAACAGTGCAAACACGCCCAAGAAATTAGTGCTGAATGTAAATTGCACAACACAATTCCTCATTTTGCTGGTGGATTCTGAATACTAGGTTGTGGAGGATGCAGCAAACTAACTTGCCAGACAGTTTGATGTTTCTGTGAGGCTTTCAGTTCAGCTTTACCTCAGAATATATTGAAGAGGGTTAGTGAGATCATGTGTGGACAAGTCAGATGTCAGTATATGGTTTGCAGCACCTTGTGTTTGCAGCAAAATGCTCCTCTATTAGATGCTCTCTGCAGTGTCAGAACTAGAGTTGTTAATGACAGATGGGTTATCATCAGATAATGTGACATCTGAAACCTGCTTTTACTGCTTTACTGCTGTTTACAACCAATTAAAGAAGAAACGGCACTTTCAGTTTATTGATTATTTAACTTCATTGCTCATTTAAATATACTTTTATGCTTCAAGATTTAGTGACTGGAACAAACCACTAACCATATGTATTAAAGAGGGTAACTCACCCTGGGTCATTCATCTAAAATAATACTTTGACTAACAGTGTGGTGTGGAAAGAGGTTGAATTTTTAGTACATAAAATACTTCAGTGTATGGAGTTCAGTGGTATGAAGTCATTATAAACAATGCCAAATCACTGAACATATTATACAGGATTTGACTGTTTCTTTGGATGACTTTGGGTTGGGTTTTACATTGCAAACAATCTGCAAATATGTATAATTTTTTTTTTTTTTTTGTGACAAGGGCTTTTGATAATTCACTTGCAGAATTTAAGTAGTCTTTGTTTTTTTTGTTTTTTTAATGACAAGACTTTTTGTCAACATTTCATGTCATAATCATTAATTTCAATAAAATTCATTAATTAAAACAAACAAAAAAAGTAAACATTTAAATATATTTCATTGTTTGTCAGTAATCTTTAACAAAATTAACCCTCAGAGTCCAGGTCAGGGTTTTTTTAATTTTTGTAATTATTTATTTATTTTATAATGTGGTTATATAAACTGGCATTCAAAGTTTAGGGTTGGTAAGATTTTTTTGTTTCGTTTTTTGTTTTTTGTTTTTTTCCAGCAAGGACATAAAAGTGACAGTAAGGATCATGTGACAAAATTACATTTTACAATATTCAAATAGAAAACAGTACATTTAAATTATAATAATATTTAACAATATTACTGTTTTTACTTTATTTTTGATCAAATAAATGCTGCCTTTGTGAGCAGTAGAGACTTATTTCAAAAACATTAACAACAATCTTATAGACCCCAAACCTTTTAATGATAATGTATGTCAAAGATATATTATTCTTTTACAGAAATGGTTTACCATTATAGCGTCTCAGTGTGTTTTTTTTTTTTTTTTTTTTTGTATTTTTTTGTATTTTTTTTACATCTGCATTATGCTGCTTCATTTATTGCCTCAATCACCCCTGTAGAACTGGCTCAGGGGACTTGAATCATACTTTCAATCGTGCATTTGTAGAGAGATTTGTGCTATTACTTTTCCAAGCAATTAGATTTTTTTTCACTTGCCAGATTGGAACATGGGCGAAAAATACCTTAGATTTCAGACACTGATGAACAGGGCCACATCCAGAGACCTGAACACCACTGAGCCAAGAAGTATCCACCTAGCAACCACTCAGAACAGCACCTTAGTAACCACACAGCAATGCTTTTGTCATGTCATGGACAAGCACCATTGTTTCTTAAAAAAAAAAAAAAAAGGGGGGCCAAATTTGCCTGTTAATTTTCCCTGTTATGGGAAGAAAATGTTTTCTCTTGTCTGCTCTGTGTGTCTGTGTGTTGGATTAACCAAATGTTCAATATGGCGTTCCAGAGCTCTGGCCTGATGCCGAACAGACCAAATCACAGTGAGTCAGAGCCTCTGTCATTCTCTGAAATCTGGCAGAACCACCGTAACATGGCCATTTCAACAACTGCTTTGAATTTAACAAAGATATTTGTTCAAAAACAAATTTAGCATACTGAAGGGCATATAAAACAGAATATCATGTAGTAATAACATAAAAATACAGAATATCATGTCGATGCAAAGGCTTTCAGGAGAGTTCTAGTCTGCAAATCTGATGGGTTGAAGACATCCTTTGATTTCTCCAAACTCTGTTCACTTCAAACCAGGATATGTCCTTGTATGCTGACTTATGTCTATATGACAGCCCTGCTGCAGATTTTGGCTTCATTAAGCTCAAGGCTTGTTCTTGTCACAGAGTTGATTCACTTATGGAGGGTTTTTTATTTTTATTTTTATTTTTTTTTGACATTTAGCATATCTCTGTACGTACCTCGCTAAAGGGTTAGGGTTAACTTCTGACCACAGTTTGCCACATCTGGCATACAATACTGGTCAGTGTTAGGGAAAGTTACTTTTAAAAGTAATGCATTACAATATTGCGTTACTCCCTAAAAAAATGTTTGCATTGCTTAGTTACTTTTTATGGAAAATAATGCATTACATCACTTTTGCGTTACTTTTGCTCATCTGGGCTGGGCGTAGGTTTTTAATTTAAAAAATGCAAGTAAAATGAGTGCATGTTCACATTTAATCTAGAACTACAGCAAGCATCATGTTTACACAGTGCACACAATGCCTCAGCATTTACTTCCAATTTCTCTCAACATGGGGACAGGAGAGCTGTCAGTAAATACAGTGCTGCTCACTAATATTGGCACCCTTGGTAAATATGAGCAAAGGTGATCTTTCATTCAAAAAATTCACAAAATTCTAAACATTCATTGAAGTAAAACAATTGAAAGTGGGGGGAAACTGAGTAAAATATCTCTGAAGTATATTCCTATTCATATTTACGTTTTTTTTTTAACACACCAGGGTGATTATGAACATGAAATTGTCCAGCCATGACTTCCTGTTCCACAGGATTATAAATATGAGGAACATAAAGTCCAAATTCCCTTAATCATCCATCACAAGGAGTAAAATCTAAGAATATAGTTCTGATGTACAGAACAAGATTGTTGAGCTTCACAAATTAGAAAATGGCTGTAAGAAAAGAGCTAAAGCATTGAAAATACCTATTTCCACCCTCGGGGCAATAATTAAGAGGCTCCAATCAACTAAAGATGTTACAAATCTGTCTGGAAGAGGACGTGTGTCTATATCGTCCTAATGCACGCTGAGGAGGAGAGTTTGAGTGGCCAAAGACTCTCCAAGGATCACAGCTGGAGAATTGCAGAGATTAGTTGAGTCTCTGGGTTAGAAAGCCTAAAAAAAAAATATCAAACAGCCCCTACATCACCACGTTGTTCAAAGGGGTTTCAAGAAAAAAAAACTCCTGGCTCATCCAAAAACAAACTCCAGCAAATTCAGTTGTCAGACACGACTGGAACTTCAAATGGCACTGGCTTCTATGGTCAGATGAAACTGAAAAAAGAGCTTTTTAGCAGCAAACTCACCAGATGGGTTTGGCGCAAACAGGGATAAAAAAGTACCCCATGTCCACGGTTAAATATACTGCTGGATCTTTAATGTTGTGGGCCTGTTTTTCCGCCGGAGGTGCTGCACATCTTGTTCAGATGCATGGCATCATGGATTCTATCAAATACCAACAGATAAAAAAATCAAAGCCTGACTGCCTCTGTTAGAAATCTTATAATGGGCCGTGTTTGGATCTTCCGTCATGACAATGATCCAAAACAAACATCAAAATCAACACAATGTGTGTCAATGAGCACAAAATGAAGCTTCTGCCATGGCTGTCTCAGTTCCCTGACCTGAACCCTGTAGAAAATGAGTGAGGTGAACTGAAGAGAAGAAGCACCAACATAGAGCTGTGAATCTGAAGGATCTGGAGTGATTCTGGATGAAGGAAT
Source organism: Spinibarbus caldwelli (assembly GCA_039654775.1). Classification (NCBI taxonomy): domain Eukaryota; kingdom Metazoa; phylum Chordata; class Actinopteri; order Cypriniformes; family Cyprinidae; genus Spinibarbus; species Spinibarbus caldwelli. The sequence goes on from CM077240.1 coordinate 4,609,334, forward strand.
GGTCTCTGATCTCTTGTCAGGTGTTCTCCAAACTCATCAGGCATTATAGGAGAAAACTCAGAGCTGTTACCCTGGGAAAAGAACGTTGCAATAATTGGGTGCCAATAACTCTGGCTGACGTGAACTAGAGAAAAACATTTATTTCATAATGTGAGTTTCCCCCACTTTCCATTGTTTTACTTCAATGAAAGGTTATAATTTTGTAAATTTTTTAAATGAAAGATCAAAAGGATAAACAATGCAGATTTATTTTCACTGCCACCTTTGCTCATATTTACCAAGGGTGCCAATATTAGTGAGCAGCACTGTACATAGGGAAAAATAAAGAAATTTAGATATTTTTTTTTAGTAAATTAAAAATGTTTTGTTTGTTTGTTTTTTTTTTTTGTTGTTTTTTTTGTAGCCGAGAGTTGATAACTGTTTACCTTTGGGTAAACACAGTGCTTGTCACTGTCACTTTTACCCAGCCATCCAATCAATGGAGGAGGGGCGGGACAAATACTACACCGACCAATCATCCTACTTGTACAACAACTGAACAACAATAGAGAAGTTATTGTCCCGATCGGGGCAGCGTTAGTAATGTATTCATGTGATGGCAAAGCTGAACCAGGGGATTAAATAATACATAATACATGTAGTTTATAATCATCGAAAATAGCCCAGTCAGCACAAACTGATGTAGAACAAAACTAGATTGCTTAATCCCTTACAACATGCAGATGACAAACGCCTATTTCTATTTGTCATTCTATGTAGCTGTTGCAGTCACTTTCCTTATCTGTGTGAAATATATATATATATATACACACACACACACACACACACACATATATATATATATATATATATATATATACACACACATATATAATTTTTTTTTTTTTTTTTTTTTGCAAATACCACGTTAATTCATTTTTAAAATTGCTTTTATGTAGTAACAAAATGAGTAACAATGTCATTGGAAACAGAGCACATGGGAAATGAAAGTGCAGGCTGTCTTTAATGCCGACCCTTTCTGCTTATCTAATATGATTCACCTTTGAATCTTATTTTGTTAAATTCCCTTTTCACGTAATGTTTCCATAATTCTGTCAGGCCCTGGATTTATAGAAGCTTTCATTACTTTTTGATATGGAATGTGTAAGTCTGGAGAGTCTCTTAAATATAGATGAGCATTTTATTCCTCAATTTGCGCTTGAAAGTTGCCCGCAGAGAGTGGGGCTGCCGGTGTGTCTGCTCTTGCGATAGGAAATTGGGAAATTGGAAAATTGCAAATAAGATGTAAAATTTATAGAGGTTGGTTTTGGAAGATGCCTGCTGTTAAATTGTATCTTTTTCTCAGGTGTCTCTCCTTCTACTCTCATCTCTGCCTCAATAACTCACCTTTGAAAACTCTTTAAACACTAATGTATATTTTTGAAAGTATAAAAGACGTAGTCAAAATAGTCCATCTGCCATCAGTGGTTCAACCATAACGTTATGAAGCTACAAGAATACTTTTTGTATGCAAAAAAACTCCAAAATGGCACTACGCTGACGCAGAGGAGATGAATTGTTGAATAAAGTCATTATTTGTTTTCTTTGTGTACAAAAAGTATTCTCGTAGCTTCATAACGTTACGGTTGAACCACTGATGGCAGAAGGAGTATTCTGGCGACGTCTTTCATACTTTTCTGGGCCAAGACAGTGTTAATTGTTTGGCAGTCACAAGCCTCCCGGTTTTCATCCAGAATATCTTAAATTGTGTTCCGAAGACTAACAAAGCTTTTACGGGTTTGGAACGACATGGGGGTAAGTGATTAATGACAAAATTTTCATTTTGGGTTGGAGTAACCCTTTAAATAATCATTTTTAAAAATCTCATTTTCACAGGACGAAGTCCAGTCATTTCCATAGGAGTCCACGCAGTTGTGAATTTAGTGTGAGGGTGAAAGATTTCCCTACACAGATTTCACAACGAGTTTGATTTGGTTTTGATCTTCAAGCATTCACTTGTCGCTTGTCGCTTTTAATGTTGGTACACTGTAGCGTCATGAAACATGCATGCACATAAACACATCAATAGCAGGACTTCATTTATTTATAGGTAGAAATATAGACTGTGGTGCATCAAATGAGACACTCGTTCCAATACAGAAGTGACCCGAGAGGAGCTTCCTGAAGAGAAACGAGTGTTGTCATGGTGTAATACATGAGTCTTCGGTCTACTCGAGGATGAATGGTTTCAGGAACAGGCCCCTTCGGAGCAGGAAGCAGAGCTTCAGGGCCGTTTTGTCCGCGGAGACCTGCAGTGGATTGTTTAACTCATCTGATGTGTGGCTCCACTGGAGATGTCTTCTATAGATCGCTTCAAATCCATTTTGTTAAGCGAGTCATAGCCTTTTCTGAGGCGTTAAGTGAGGAGGTGAAGCTTTGATTCGGTCGTAGTGACGTGGATTGGCGGTCCCATCGGAGCGCTGCCATACATCCGAGGCCGGCGAGCGTGATGTGGAGATGTTACCATGGAGACGCTGCTGCGGTCGTGATGGAGAGAGAGTGAGGTGGATTATTTCCAGAGCTCCTCGCAGCCGCTCTGATGCATGTATACACACCACGTCTGTTCCTTCAGCACGTTCCCTCATCACGCTTAATGGGAACAAATCAAGATTAATCACATTTTGCCTGATCTTTTCAAATACAAGGTTTTTGTGCAGTGTAGACATACTCTAGTGTTTAAACAGCCCAGTCCACCCAGGGACCTGCACACTAGAGACAGCTTGACATTTGAGTTTGATGGACAGAAATAGGGGAAATCAGTTATGAGTGTCTGGGAAGAGTCGGGTCAGTTTAAATGAAGTGGGAATACAGCAAATTGTATTCCAAATTGTGAAATTTTCATTGGTCAAGAGATGTCCATTCCAGAGTCTGTTGATGCAGAAGTTCTCATCTAATTGGACATCACCTTTTCCACAGGCTTTTCATTTATGTGCATCCTGATTGAAATTGGTGAATTTCCAGCATAAACTCCAGATTAAGTTTCTTAAGGCGTCGTCTTAGAAGCGGCATCATTGTAAAATGTCTGTCCATCCTGTCGGTGAAAAATGCTCTGCAAAGTGACAATCTCAGCCAATCATTTTGAAAATATTTCATGTTTAATACACAGTTATGTGCAGTGGAATTCTGGGGCTAATCATAATAGGCATGCCCACTATTTTCATTACAGCTTGATGGGAGTTCAGCGCTCTAAATGAAGCACTCTGTTACAGTCTTTTTTTTTTTTTTAATTTGCTTTTGAATTTTTTTAATTATTTTGTTTTGAATTTTTAATAAATACAATTTAATTTGAAATGATGATAACATTACAGAGCTAGAATGACAGTGAAATACTAATAAAAAACAAAACAAAACATAAGTACAGTAAATAATACTTGAGGGAAATTTAAAAGGAACATACAAATAAACCACGACAGCAAATTATCATATAAAATCATGCATCTTCAATTTAAAACAATTATTTTAAAGCATGGGCTATTTTACTCCAATAGGTAACAGTATGTTTTCTAGCCCCATTTATTCATTCAGAGCTGCGTTCTAAACAAACAATGTTAAGAAAAGAGAACAGCCAGAATCTTTTAAGATCCATGTCAGGTGTAAACCATTGCTGTAAAATTGTTTTTTAGCAGCAGTGAAGCCAGACATTAACATTAACATTATCATTATCTTCTCTAAACTAGTGTAAACTTATAAGAAGAATCATCATTTAACAACATAAGACAAGGATCAAAATCAAAATGCAACTTTGTGATGTTTTTTTGCTCTTGAACTACATTTCATTTGCACATTTTTTTTAGTGCTTTCTCTTGAGTAAATGCATTCTGTATCTGTCTGTGTGTTGCCTCACTAGTTTTAGTGAACACATCTTGTTTGCTCACACGTTCCCCTATATGCTGAGTGCTGATGAAAATAATGTCGTAACAATTATAAAATTAAATATGAGATTTGTCACACTTTATAGTAGCTGTCTTTACTTTGTATTTACATTAAAAAAAAATAAATAAATAATGAATAGTTACTTAGTATGTGTAGGTTTAAGGGAGGGTTAAGGTTTAGGGGTAGGGTTGTCAGTGTAATTATAGATGTATGTACAGAAATTAATTGATGTAATTAGTGAAAGGTATTTTTAAATACATTATCAGTACAATGTAAAACCATGTATGTACACTATGCGTTCATTGTATCATATGATTAATTTAAATGTAAGTTAAAGACACTTGTAACAAGGACACCTTAAAATAAAATGTAACCAATATTAACTAATTAATTGCACATTTTTTCTGAAATTAATCACCACCTAACATTAAAGTTTTTAAATATACTTTTATATTGCAATAAATGCAGTATATTTTTAATATTTGTTTAATGGCATTTTTTAATGACAGAAGGTGAGTATCACTGATATCAATGCTAATGATGTCTCTAGGAAACTGTTTTTCCCCCCTAATATTTAGTTATTGACTATAATGTAGCCTTTCAACATTTCAGTATAATGAGAGACTATAAAAAATAACAACTTCTAATTTAAGTGAACTTAAAACAACTACCTGTGCCCTTCAGCAAGTAGGAAATATATAGAAATTGAATTCAGTTGTCAAACACTAAATTCTAAATTAAATATAGAAGAATCCTTAAAGCTACAAAAGTTATTGATTTCCTCTTTTTTCTTGTGTTCTTTGATTAACAGACATCACAGCAGCTGGGTTATTAGGTTATTTGGCTGCTGTTACTTTAAGAGCTGCCACTGCTGAACATGACGCAGATCTGACACGCATGCTCATAGTTTCATTCACGCTTTAATATGAAATGATACATGCAACAGTGTGCACCGCTGCATTTGTGTATGCAATTGAAGAGCACGTGTTACAAGAACAATATAAAGGCTGACACGACAGAAAAAAAAACATTTTTACTGACATATGACCTGACAACATCTCATCTGAGCGCAGTCAGATTAAACTGGAAAAATTAACCATCTGTGTTAATGCACTAATTTTGACAGCACTAGTTATGTAGTAATGCTTATTATTCAAAACAACACAATAAATCATCAAACATCTTAGCTTTGGGGATTTAAGGCAAGTTGGAGGTTATCCTAATTTTAAAAAAAAAGTTATTTTACCATGTTTTTAAGACAGTTTCTTTGAGTTTTTAAAATCTTCTTAAAATCTTAAAACAGGTCGGCGCCGATGATCGAATCCCACCTCGTGGACCTTTCCTGTTCCCACCCCCCATCTCTCTCTCCCACTCAATTCCTGTCATATCTATACCGTCCTGTCATAGAAAAATGCAAAAAAAAAAAAAAAAAGAGGCAAAAAAAAAGACAAAAAAAATCTTAAACAGAAGATATGAATATTTTTACAATTGTTTTTATCATGCAAAATGTTTTTAACTAAAGAAAATAGCAGTTAAGAATTCTATTCTTGACAATGTTTTGGGAATCCGGCTCTTTGGACAAATAAAATTTCACTGTGGGTGACAGTGATAGGATCTAAAAGACCAATGACTTGTCATTTGTAACTGGCAAAGCTCTGTGTGTAGTTTACAGTGTTATTCATCGTGTGGCTTCATACTGAGCAAGTCCTGATGTGTAAATGTGGTTGAGATGATACATTTCAGAATGAGATTTTTTTACCATTCACATGTAGACATCATGTTCTAAACAGGCATGAGATCTTAATCAGCCATGACAGAGACACTTGTCTGTTTAGAACATGATGTCTACATGTGAATGGTAAAAAAATCTCATTCTGAAATGTGTCATCTCAACCACATTTACACATCAGGACTTGCTCAGTATGAAGCCACACGATGAATAACACTGTAAACTACACACAGAGCTTTGCCAGTTATAATGAAGACCATTCACATGTAGACATCTTATAGATGTTGTACAGAAACAAAAAGAGTTTAAAAGGGTCATTAAATATTTATTTCTGTTATTATTTCTATTTTGTTAGAGCAAAACGGTACAATAAAACACATTTAAAGAGAAATTGACAAATATATTACTATAGACAAGTAATTATTCAAATTATTCTGAAAGACTGACATGCTGATGTAAAAATCACAAGACATTTGCTTAACAAAGTTACAGTACATCTTGTTATCTTCCAGCATTGCAAATGACAACTGGAAAAGACAAACTGGAGTAATTGTTTTATTGATTTATTTGAGGTGTGGATCTAGTCATGTTGAATCTGAGATGTGTGTGTGTAAATTGTGGCTGTGTGGTTTGTTTTGCAGGGTCAGCCTGTGGGTCAGTGTGACTTCAACAGACGTCTGCTCTGTATCGAGAAGGAGATCATCTCCCCACGATTTGAGAAAATGAGGCTGGGCCAGATTGATAAATCTAAGGAGCCCTTTAGCGTCAGGAACAAGCCTTTCTTCGATATCCACGCTGCACGCAAGGTATTTATCTGTAAACATCTGTGGCCATGTGTTGTGAAAGGACATGCAAATGCCACTTAAAGGCCAGGTAAATGACTTGAAAACACATCATGTGCAATGTTTATTCACATTAGTAACCTCTTTAAACTAGCAACCACTAGTAATCCTATTCTTTGTAAAGCTGCTTTCAATCCATTTGTGAGGTAAAACTGTAGAAGTGCAAAGGTGTTGTTCAATGAAAGCGTCTCTCTGATGCTTTTTCAGAAGGTATCTGAAACTTTGAAGGTTGGAGCTCAGGAAACACGAAAGAAACAAATGAATCAAGCTTCTGGAAAGCATGAAAACAGTTGTCTGGTTATTCCACAGGCTGTATGTTTAGGTGTAAGATGCTTTTTATGTTTGTGTGCAGCTCGGGAATGAGGGCTAGTCAGCGATCACAGTCTATATCCAACGTGCTGAAGATGATAATTACACCAAACATTAGTCTGGGTGCTGTTTTCACCATAGACAGACAGTTCACATGTTCCAGACAATTGACAAATATGTTCTAGATATTGACTATTTATTCTTTATTGTGCCCATTTCAGTTCATTAAATTGGACATCCTTGTATTTGGACCCTGTGTTTTTGTATTTGTGCACTGGTTTACAGGCCTCCAAAATACAACAAAGACTTTGTTCAACAATTCTCAGAGTTTCTTGCTGATATCGTGTCTCGTTGTGATAGATTGTTGATTCTAGGAGATTTTAATATTCACCTCTGCTGTCCATCCAAACCCCTGGTGAAAGAGTTTTTACACCTTATTGATTCCTTGAATCTGTCACAATTTGTGTCTAGCCCCACTCACAATTTGGGACACACATTGGATCTGGTGTTGTCTTATGGCTTCCCAATAACAAATCTGAGAGTGATTGATGCTGCCTTTTCAGACCATTTGCCAATTGTGTTTGAATCTGTCGGTGTTTCCACCACCCCTACTTGCTCTCAGTCTGTAAGCTGCTCTCGTTTTATTCAGCCATTCACTGCCAGTTTATTTTCAGAGCACTATCTAGCAAACTTTGTAGATGTTGCCTTTTTCGACAAATTAAACACGGAAGAGATGTTGGAGGTTTTTACTAATTCCTGCTCCATTTCTATTGATTCTGTTGCTCCCCTTAAGCCAAGGAAAGCGAAGAGAAACAACATTACTCAGGCTTGGTTAAATGCTAACACCCGTGCTCTCAGACAGGAGTGTCGTAAGGCAGAGCGAAAATGGAAAAGGGACAAACTCCAAGTCTCATATCAGTGTATAAAAAGAGCATGTTTAGCTAGTTACCAAAAATCAGTCAAAGAGTCTAAGTCTGAATTCCTTTCTAAACTCATTACTGAAAATGTGAACCGACCGAGGATGCTGTTTAAGACTTTTGATTTGGTACTAAATCCTGTACCTGCCCCGTCTCTTGTTCCGTCTCGGGAGACCTGTGAGAACTTTTTAAAATTTTTTGACAACAAAGTACAGGATATCAGAGCTCCTATTAAGCCATCAATATTTGATCCTCCATTGAGCTGTTCACCTACAGAGTTGTTAACCTGTTTTCACCCCATCTCCTCTGTACAGCTAGCTGATATTGTTTCTAAGGTTAAATTGTCCACCTGTGAGTCTGATGTTATTCCAGCTCGTCTACTTAAGGAAGTGTTTGCAACCTTGAGTCCGGCTGTAACAGCTATCATTAATAACTCTTTGGAAAGTGGAGTTGTACCTGCTAGTTTTAAACATGCTATAGTTCATCCTCTGCTAAAGAAACCTCATCTTCAGGGGAAGTCGTGGCCTAATGGTTAGAGAGTTGGGCTAGTAACCTGAAGGTTGCCGGTTCGATTCTCTCGAATTGAAGGTGGGGATTGTGAATGAACAGCACTCTCTCTGCCTTCGATACCATGACTGAGGTGCCCTTGAGCAAGGCACCGAACCCCCAATTGCTCCCCGGGCGCTGGAGCAATGGCTGCCCACTGCTCCGGGTGTGTGTTCACGGTGTGTGTGTGCGTTTGTTCACTATTCACTGCTGTGTGTGTGCACTTGGATGGGTTAAATGCAGAGCACCAATTTCGAGTATGGGTCACCATACTTGACAATACGTCACGACTTTCACTTTCACATCTTGACCAATCTATTTTCAGTAATTTCAGGCCTATTTCCAAATTGTCTTTCATCTCAAAACTTTTAGAGGGAGTTGTCTACAGTCAGTTGGATTCCTACATTAGTGTGTCCAATGTTCTGGACACTTTCCAGTTGGGTTTTAGATCACTACACAGCACTGAAACTGCATTGTTGAAAGTCAGCAATGACCTTCTGCAAGTTCTTGACACTGGTTCTTATGCGGTACTTGTTTTGTTGGATCTAAGTGCGGCATTCGACACAATTGATCATAGTATTTTGTTACAGCGGCTGGAAAAGTTGGTGGGTATTCAGGGTGTCGCTCTGCAGTGGTTGGCCTCTTATCTTAAAGATAGAACCTTCTCAGTGAGTATTGGGAAGTTTTCTTCTTCATCGGCTCCTTTGTCATGTGGCGTGCCCCAAGGTTCCATCTTAGGCCCTCTTCTCTTTTCTCTATACATGCTTCCTTTGTGTCCCATTTTTAAGAAATATAAGATCTCCTATCACTGTTATGCTGACGATACACAGTTTTATCTTCCAGCAAAAACTGACAGCAGTGGCTCTTTGGATGTGCTTTACGACTGTTTTGAGGAGATAAAAGGTTGGATGGCTGATCATTTTCTACAGTTAAACGAAAGCAAAAGTGAAATTTTGATTTTAGGTCACTCTAGAACTTCATCTGATTTTAATTTAGGGTCCCTTTCCGCTAGTGTTCAAACCTATGTAAGAAATCTCGGGGTTACATTTGATTCGTTTCTCAACTTCGATAAACAAACTAGTACAGTGGTAAAGGGCAGCTTCTTCCATCTTAGATCCATTGCTAAGTTGAAACAGTTGTTGCCTCATAAAGACTTGGAGACTGTAATACATGTTTCCATAACAACTCGCTTGGACTACTGTAATTCCCTTTATTGTGGACTGCCTCAAATGGTGATTTCTCACTTACAAATTGTCCAGAATGCTGCAGCGAGGCTTCTTACCGGAACAAGAAAGAAGGATCACATTTCTCCAATCTTAGCATCTTTACATTGGCTTCCTGTAAAGTTCAGAATCGATTTTAAAATAGCTGTTTTTATGTACAAGGCGTTAGCTGGCCTTGCACCAAAATATATCAGTGACCTTCTGATTGCTTACTCTCCTCAAAGAGCTCTTAGGTCCAGTAATCAGTTTCTCTCAACGGTCCCACGTTGTCGCTGTAAAACCAAGTTGTGGCTGGGCTTTTTCAGCTGCAGCCCCGAAACTTTGGAATTGTTTGCCTGTAAATGTGAGACTCGCTCCTTCATTAGCTAGTTTTAAGTCTGCTCTCAAATTAGGGCTGCACGATATTGGAAAAAACTCACATTGCGATATTTTGTTTTTCTGCGATATATATTGCGATATGAAAAAAAAAAAAAAAAAAAAATCACCAAATGACTTGAATAGCTCTATTTGGAGAGAGAAAAAATATTGATTTTGTAGGTGAGTAAATCAGCATAGGAAATAAACAATTTACAAGCATAGATAAATATAATAGAACAAAGATACAAATGAAATAAACAGTGCTTTGTATTTTTAAGGCAAGTCCAACAGTATTCAGGTGCAGAAATTGAATAATAAAATGTAAAATAACACTGCATAATACAGTCTTCATTGTATAAATTAAATCTAATAAATCTGTGTTAAAGCTACAAAAGTGATTTTTCTCTGTTTTGTTGTTTGATTATGACACAGAAAGCAACAGAGACATTAAACTGCTGTTATTGTTATCCTCTTTCTTTCTCAATTGTTCACCTAAGACATAAGCAACTGTTTGTTTTTTTTTTTTTACAAGGATACTTGGAGACATGCATTTTGACACGGTTTCGCGCATATGTGTCGTACTACACTGGATGCGGCGCGACACGACGAATCCCCGCCAGTAAACTGATATGCCTCGCTCTATTTATGACGTACTGACACAAAGTTGACACGACTGGCAGCGGTCGCTTTGTCGCATCCAGTGTAGAAAGACTTTGGGGCCGTTCACATCTGCAAACGCGTGGAAAACTCCCGCCGCGCCACTTCCTCCTCCTTTCCAAAGCGCTCGGGAGCTTGCGCTTTCCTGGCGCCTGCCGTTGCTAAACATCCGTGATGTGCTCTCCTCGACGACGCGGAAGTTTCAACAAAGGATAAATGGATTTCCAGCACTGAAAATCGCTTGCAGTAGCTCTGCTACTAAATTTATTTAAAAATGGGTATCTCTGTACAGCTGTCGCGTCCGGAGTAGACACGGTGTCTGTGTGTGAGCAAAGAAAACGATCAGTATAAATATAATGATCAGGCCTACTAAACATCGCACATCCTGCGATGTGACTATCGCGGATGCGCACATCGCGATATCGATGCTGAAACGATATATCGTGCAGCCCTATCTCAAATCTTATTTGTTCTCCCTGGCTTTTGAATAATGCCAGTTATGTTAGCCAATTTGGTTAACTGTTCCCAATTTGGCTTAGATTCTAATTTTTTATTTATTTATTTATTTATTTTTTATATACTCTATTTGCTGTATTATATTTGTGTTTGTTGTACAGCACTTTGTTGTCTGTATTTTATGCCTTTTTATATACTGTATTTGCTGTATTATATTTGTATTTGTTGTACAGCACTTTGGCGCAACTCTGTTGCTTTTAAACATGCTATAGAAATAAATTTTGACTTTGACTTGACTTGACTTGGACCGACAGTTCTTGGTCTGGTTCTGGATGTAGGCCGTAAGGAGTCTAGTTTTGTTGACGGTCTTAGGGGATCGGTTATTGATCAGAGTCTGGTCTTGACTTCAGCTCTAATTGGCATAGCTGTGGCTTCAAAAACTATTGAACATTTCTAGCCTCATTTCCAAGGAGAAGAGATTAAGCTCATTTAACACACACACACGTCTGTCCCCAATACTAGGGCATGTTGCTAATGGGCGATGAATTGTCATTGATATTTGTCGAAAAAATAAATCTACAACATCAATTATAAAGTTATGAGTAACTTTTTGTATTTACATCTTAGACGCTCAAGTGTGTGATGGTAAAAAGTATGCATGTTCTCCGTGTTTCTGTGAATGAGCGACACAGTTTTGTTGACTACACATTCAAGCACACATGGCTCTTGTGGTGTGTTCAGCGTCTGCTGTCTAACTATATGAGGACATGAACACATGAAACTTCATCTCCAGAGCTGCTCTGAGAGTCATTTCATCAGCATTTCACCATTTCATTAGATAGAGAAAAACTATCATGATATCATTTACAAACAGAAACTCAAAGGTCTTCACTGCAAACCACCAAAATTAAAAGTTTGGTTTATATTTGTAGATATTGACAGAAATATATTACTATTGTACAGTAAAATGCACTTCTCAAAGTAACAATAATAATTTTATTTCAAGGAATATAGTATAACCAAATTATTTTTCATACATATTTTAATTCAGACAGTATACAAGTTTTGTTTTGCATCACTTTATTTGACAAAAAAATAAAAATGGAATGTTGTAAATTAATCTTTTCATTTAATTACATTTTAAAATATTAATTACATTGTAAATTTTATGAACTCATTTCATTAGACTCCATTTTTTATTATAAATTTGTATTAAACGGGTCATTGGATGCAAAATTGACTTTTACATGTTATTTGAACTGAAAAGTGTGTTGGCAGTGTATGTACACATCCACCCTATAATGATAAAAATCCACCCAGTGCGTTTTTTAAAATCCCCATTAATAATGATCAGTTTCTCAGATCAGGCTGTTCTGAGATTCTTGGCAGAGTGACGTAGTTCTGCACAGGCCCCTCCCACGATTGTTGATTGACACTGGGATTTTATCACAGACCCGCCCTGAGTGAGCTGTCATCAGTCCGCCATTGTTTCACCGCCGGAGCAGATGTAGATAAGATTATCTCCACAGCGATTGAGGTGTTTTGTTGTTGGATGTAATAATGAACATAGCAGTTGTCATTTACTCCTGACTTCTGAGCCGCTGAAGACGCAGTGGATTACATTTGTTTATTAAGGGAATGTGCCCCCAATCTTCCTAAATGCGTCTATGTCCACGCGAATCATTCGTGAACCAGCTTCAGCTACAGAAGAAGTGAGTATAAGGTTTTTTTATAAATCTTTGCGAATCGCCTTTCCTAATAATGTGCTAGTTAGCAGGGGCGTCATGCACTCATTATTTTTTTAGGGGGCACGAGTGGAGGGGGGTGGGGTCATCATGTTAGGGCTGTCGCGATAACCAAAATATCGCAATACTGCACTATTGACCAGCATAACCGCAGAGGAATGCAACAACTGCAGCAACCGCGATATTTGCGTGTTTTCTTTTTTCGTAAGGTTATGCCCTTTTCGTTTTACACTTCGTGCATGTGTACTGAATATTAAATAAGTTAGTAATGATAACATAATGTGTACCGTGCTGATTTGTACAAAGGCTCAGTAAATCTGCACTTAACAAGCCTAAACAGACAGCGAATGAGAGAGAGAGATTGACTGAGTGCGTGCGATTTACCTGCGTCTGTCCTTCAGGCCGAGTCTTGTATATTTGTGAAAATAGGTTGTCATGTCCAAGGAAAGCGAAATCTCTGTCTGAGCATCGACGCTCTGCTGCTCAGCTGAGCCTTTAAAAGTGGCGCATCATTACATCTTTCTTTGAATGAATCAGCGTTTTTGAACGTGTAGTTGAATGAACGGTTTAAAGACTCACTAAAAGTGTGGTGCAACAATGAAACGGCACTGACTGACAGCCCGTTTAAAACTCGCAGGTGAAATATCAACAGAAAAAGTCTCTTGTCCAGTCAGATTCGAGGATCAGCACTAACTGTTATATAACGATAGCCTAATGATTTTATTGTCAGGTTTATGTTCTGTTATGTTGACCGTTATTTTGTCATTCTCTTCTGTTTACTTCACTTCCTGTTTCAACGCGATTTAGTTTCGGTTTCTGAATTCCTTACATCATTACACATAGGCCTACTGTTACGGGACAAACAAGATGTGAGACATACGGATCCATATGCAGCGTTTTTAATCAAAGCCGTGGTCACAAACAGGCAAAGTTCAGTAAACAGCAAACAGACATGATTGAGGCAAGACAAAGAATATTCCTGGGACAGGCATGGGTCTTCCATCGGCGAACAGTATCCAACAGGGCAAGGCAAAGAGAGATAATCCAGAACACGGCAATAATCCAGGCAGGGGAAAACACAATCCGAAACAGGCAAGGCAAGTTTATGAAAACTAGGAAAGGCTCTGTAAAGAAACTATCAGCAGTAGTAGCGATATGTGCTTACAATACTCGGCGATCTGTGAGAGAAAGTCCATGGTTTATGTAGGGTGTGTGATTGTGTGATAGTTCTCAGGTGTGAGCGTGTGATTGGTACAGCTGTGTGCAATCAGTGCAATGGATCATGGGAACCGTAGTCAGGAGTGAAGTGCGACAGTAGTGTAGTGCAATAGTCCATGTGGTGCGCGGGTGTCCTCTGCTGGTGAACGAACGGGAGTGCATGGACAGGAGTCGTGACATAGCCCCCCCCCAAGGCTTCCAGACGCTCCTATACAATCCAGGAGGGTGGTGGAGTGGAGGCGGAACAGGGGGAGGGACGGAGGGCCAGGTCCACGTGGCAGTAGAGTGGTCGGGGACCGAGGCAGAGCTGGCAGAGCAAGAAGCCAGGGCGGAGCCGACGGAACAGGAGTCCACTCGGACGGAGCCGACGGAACTGGAGCCTACCAGGGCGGAGCAGACGGAACTGGAGACCACCAGGGCAGAGCAGATGGGATTGGAGCCCACCAGGGCGGAGCAGACGGGACTGGAGACCACCAGACCTTACCAGAAGACCACCACAACGGAGCAGACGACCACCAGACCTAAGCAGAAGACCACCACAGCGGAGCAGATGACCACCAGACCTGAATTGACGAAGCATAAGACCACCATGGTGGAGTAGAAAACCACCAGAGCGGGACAGAAGACCACCAAACTGGAGCAGAAGACCACCAGGCCAAAGCAGAAGACCATGGCATAGACCGAGATCTAGAGAGAGCAGAAACAGACAACACAGGCAGTGCATTCACGGTCTCAGGGACCGTGGCAGGGAACACAAAACAATCATCAGTGGGTTCGCTGAATGAAACCGGACAGAATGATAGTTCATAAACCGGATCACAGACTAGGACTGGTAAGGAAGACGGTTCATCGGACATACTTGGGGGAACAGAACAAGCAGACAGTTCATGAATGGTCTCTATGGCATTGACAGGGTTAACGTGACAGACATGGGGTGCAGTTATAGTCTCTGGCCTCAAGATAAGACAGGGTTAAGGGTTCAAAGGCAGCCTCCTCGGCTGGGTCAGAGCAAGGCAAAAGTTCATAATTGATCTCCATGGCCAGGTCAGAACAGAATGAGAGTTCACAGGCAGCTTCTGCAGCTAGGTTGAGACAGGGTAATAGTTCACAGTCGGCCTCCTTGGCCGATTCAGGACAGACTAAGGGTTCACAGACGGCCTTCATAGCCATGACAGGACAGGCAGAGAGTTTACAGATGGCCTCCATAGCCGTGACAGGACAGGACGAAGATTCACAGACGGCCTCCATAGCCGTGACAGGGCAGGACGAAAGTTCAATAATGACCTCCTTGGCCGGAACAGACAGTTCACGGCGATCATCACTGGGCTCCACCAATGCGCAAGGAACTGAGGCAAGTGCCGCCATCTCGGGAGGTTCTGCAGCCTGCACTGCCACCTCTGAAGAGACTGCAGCGGACACCATGGCCTCTGGGAGCACAGCAACGAGCACCGCTACCTCGGGAGGTTCCACAGCATAAGCCGCCACCTCTGGAGATGTTGTAACTGGTGCCGCCGCCTCTAGCAAATTGGCGGTGGTGTATGCGGCTCAGATACACCATAAAGCAACCCCCCATATGGGAAGTGTTGCAGACAGGGGAAATAGTTCACGAACAGAAATGCTGGAGTGAGCTGGTTTGGAGATACCAGCAGTGCGTGCTGACACCAGCGGTGGATCCTCCACACTGGATGCCAACCTCTGACGCTTGATAACAGTTTCCCTTGATAGGACAGTGGAGGGTTGCAGTACAACAACCGCAACAGGACGTGGCTCTGGGGTGGCAGACATAACGTGAAGCGGTTCTGGAAGGTCAGACGAGACATGGAGAGGCTCTGGAAGATCTGATGAGACATGGCGTGGCTCTGGCAGATCAGACGAGATGTGACGTGACTCTGGACGATCAACTGTGACGCGACGTGACTCTGGACGATCAGCTGTGACGTGACGTGACTCTGGAAGATCAGCTGAGACATGACTTGACTCTGGACGATCAGCTGTGATGTGACTAGACTCTGTAAGATCAGCTGAGACGTGGCTTGACTCTGGACGATCAGCTGTGACGTGATGAGACTCTGGAAGATCAGCTGAGACGTGGCAGGACTCTGGACGATCAGCTGAGACGTGGCGAGACTCTGGACGATCAGCTGAGAAGTGATGAGATTCTGGAAATTCAGCTGAGACGTGACGAGACTCTGGATGATCAGCTGTGACGTGACGTGACTCTGGGTGATCAGCGAAGACGTGAAGAGACTCTGGAAGACCAGCGGAGACGTAGCTTGACTCGTGACGATCAGCTGAGACATGACTTGACTCGTGACGATCAGCTTTGACTTGACTGGACTCACAAAGATCAGTGGTGACTTGACTGGACTCTTTAATATCAAATGTGACTTGACTTGGCTCTTTAAGATCAACTGTGACCTGACTTGGCTCTTGAAGATCAACGGTGACTTGACTTGGCTCTTTAACATCAACTGTGACCTGACTTGGCCTTTTAATATCAACTATGACTTGACTTGGTTCTTTACTGGCAGCAATGACATGACAAGGTGTTGTTGTGGCCGCCATTTTGTAAGCGTGTTCTAGCTCGGCTGCTATCACACTAGTGAGTGCGGTGTCGCGTTCATCCGCGACACCCACAGTGAATGCTGAACCAACAGTCCACAGAACATAATCCAGAAAACTACTCAGAGATTAACGAGGACCCTTATGAATCACTTCCGATTTCAAAGGCTGATTAAGGCCATCACAGAAAAAGTCTATCAACATGCAGTCCGGTAATTCAGAGCCATTAGCTAGAGCCAAATATTCTGTAATGTAACCCTCAAGTGAACATGTGCCCTGCTTGAGCGCTAGCAACAGAATCGCTGCATCCATACCTGGTAAAAGTTCATTGGAAAAGCCACTGGATCCTTGTTTGGCCGAGTATTCTGTTACGAGGCAAACAAGACGTGAGACATACGGATCCATATGCAGCATTTTTAATCAAAGTTGTGGTCACAAACAGGCAAAGTTCAGTAAACAGCAAACAGACGTGATTGAGGCAAGACAAAAAATATTCCCGGGACAGGCGTGGGTCTTCCATCGGCGAACAGTATCCAACAGTGCAAGGCAAAGAGAGATAATCCAGAACACGGCAATAATCCAGTCAGGGGAAAAAACAAAACGAAAACAGGCAAGGAAAGATTAAGAAAACTAGGAAAGGCTCCGTAAAGAAACTATCAGCAGTAGTAGCGATATGTGCTTACAATACTCGGCAATCTGTGAGAGGAAGTCCATGGTTTATGTAGGGTGTGTGATTGTGTAATAGTTCTCAGGTGTGAGCGTGTGATTGGTACAGCTGTGTGCAATCAGTGCAATGGATCATGGGAACCGTAGTCCGGAGTGAAGTGCAATAGTAGTGTAGTGCAATAGTCCATGTGGTGCGCGGGTGACCTCTGCTGGTGAAAGAACAGGAGTGCATGGACAGGAGTAATGACACCTACACACACAGATATTATATACATATATATATATATATATACAGGTGCATCTCAATAAATTAGAATGTCGTGGAAAAGTTCATTTATTTCAGTATTTCAACTCAAATTGTGAAACTCGTGTATTAAATAAATTCAGTGCACACAGACTGAAGTAGTTGAAGTCTTTGGTTCTTGTAATTGTGATGATTTTGGCTCACATTTAACAAAAACCCACCAATTCACTATCTCAACAAATTAGAATACTTCATAAGACCAATAAAAAAATAAAAAAAAACATTTTTAGTGAATTGTTGGCCTTCTGGAAAGTATGTTCATTTACTGTATATGTACTCAATACTTGGTAGAGGCTCCTTTTGCTTTAATTACTGCCTCAATTCGGCGTGGCATGGAGGTGATCAGTTTGTGACACTGCTGAGGTGGTATGGAAGCCCAGGTTTCTTTGACAGTGGCCTTCAGCTCATCTGCATTTTTTGGTCTCTTGTTACTCATTTTCCTCTTGACAATAGGTCTGGTGAGCTTGCTGGCCAGTCAAGCACACCAACACCATGGTCATTTAACCAACTTTTGGTGATTTTGGCAGTGTGGGCAGGTGCCAAATCCTGCTGGAAAATGAAATCAGCATCTTTAAAAAGCTGGTCAGCAGAAGGAAGCATGAAGTGCTCCAAAATTTCTTGGTAAACGGGTGCAGTGACTTTGGTTTTAAAAAAAAAACAATGGACCAACACCAGCAGATGACATTGCACCCCAAATCATCACAGACTGTGGAAACTTAACACTGGACTTCAAGCAACTTGGGCTATGAGCTTCTCCACCCTTCCTCCAGACTCTAGGACCTTGGTTTCCAAATGAAATACAAAACTTGCTCTCATCTGAAAAGAGGACTTTGGAGCACTGGGCAAAAGTCCAGTTCTTCTTCTCCTTAGCCCAGGTAAGACGCCTCTGACGTTTTCTGTGGTTCAGGAGTGGCTTAACAAGAGGAATACGACAACTGTAGCCAAATTCCTTGACACGTCTGTGTGTGGTGGCTCTTGATGCCTTGACCCCAGCCTCAGTCCATTCCTTGTGAAGTTCACCCAAATTCTTGAATCGATTTTGCTTGACAATCCTCATAAGGCTGCGGTTCTCTCGGTTGGTTGTGCATCTTTTTCTTCCACACTTTTTCCTTCCAGTCAACTTTCTGTTAACATGCTTGGATACAGCACTCTGTGAACAGCCAGCTTCTTTGGCAATGAATGTTTGTGGCTTACCCTCCTTGTGAAGGGTGTCAATGATTGTCTTCTGGACAACTGTCAGATCAGCAGTCTTCCCCATGATTGTGTAGCCTAGTGAACCAAACTGAGAGACCATTTTGAAGGCTCAGGAAGCCTTTGCAGGTGTTTTGAGTTGATTAGCTGATTGGCATGTCACCATATTCTAATTTGTTGAGATAGTGAATTGGTGGGTTGTTGTTAAATGTGAGCCAAAATCATCACAATTAAAAGAACCAAAGAGTTAAACTACTTCAGTCTGTGTGCATTGAATTTATTTAATACACGAGTTTCACAATTTGAGTTGAATTACTGAAATAAATGAACTTTTCCACGACATTCTAATTTATTGAGATGCACCTGCATATATATATATATATGGCGATAATACCACATACCGTGCTTTTGAGCCACTCAAAATTACCACAAGGGAAATTCCTTCACCGCGACAGCCCTATGTCATGTGACACACAGCAGCCACAATAGCACTCATGTTATATATATATTTTTTTCCTTTATATTCGAAACATTCCCAAACGCATTAACTATATCATGAAATATCTTGATTCTCATCTTTATAGATTATGTTAGTTGATCTATGGGCGATGATCAAGGTAGCCTAATAATGTAGTTTATTAACTTTGCATAAAAACCTGTCTGTTTACTTAAGTAACAGGGGTGTCATGCCATAATATATATTTTAATACAACTGACTTTATATTTAATGTGAATTTAATATTGAGAGTTAATGTGAATAAAAACATTGTAAGGCTTAACATAACACTTTCATTGTACTGAAAGAGAGCAAAGAACATTTAGTTGAGTTGAACATTTAGTTGAGTTGAGCTTACATTATCAAAGAACATTTTCACTGACAGTCTAGAGTTCAAGCACTCTCAAAAACTCCCATTAAAATCACTGAAGCTGTTTACACTGTGTAATGAATATCTTACTTACAGATTCATACACACAACTGCAGTTTGTTGTTTCTAACGAGAGAATTCGCCAGAAAGAGGTATTCAATCAGCGAGCGAGTGAAGAAAACACCGGCAATTTAGCGATGACTCATCTGAACGCCTCTGATTGGCCATTGCATTCATAAGCTCAACAGCATCATGTGTGATTGGTTATAATGCGCAGTGCTGTAAAAACGTGTGTCTCTGGCTTACGCACTGAATGATTTAATCATGCTTATGTGATTGTATCAAATATAGAAAATATTATTTGGCTATTTTTTGTCTTTTGGAAGCTGCATTCAAAATCCACTTGGCTCAAAAATCTGAGGGGGCACGTGCACCCTCACTTTGAATGGGCATGACGCCTCTGCTAGTTAGCAAGCTTCACGATGAATGCGGCTAATGTTAAGAGTCTCTCATGAGAACGGCTCATCACCCCACAGAAGAGAGGGGCGGGGTGAGCAGAGCTCATTAGCATTTAAAGGGACATGTACCAAAACGACTTACTGTGAACAGAGCAAGCGTGCCGCAGGAGTCCTGAAAGTGAAGCCAAAGTGTCTTGATCGCCTCCAGGTGACTGGTTGCAGATAGGTCATAAACCCTGCCCTCTCCATGTAATCTAATGGGACACGAGACAAACTAAATAATAAAATTACACTTCAAATAATTTTTTCCCAAAGATGGTTTCTGTCAATTGAGGTAGTTCTTATTGTGCTGATTTATGTTTAATTGTTTGTTTTTCTAAGAAGTTTGCTTTTAGTTAGTTATTTGATGCTATAAAAACAGGGTGTGGTGTCGTGATTGTGAGCTTGCGTTTGGATCTGCGGGAGTTTGGGACTTTGATACCGCGGCTCCACCTCACGGCATTACTGCGCAGACTCTGGCTCCAAACGAATCTCTACTGCGCAGACTCTGGCTTCAAACGAATCTCTACTGTGCAGACTCGGGCTCCAAATAACGTCATTTACTCAAGATGGCAGCGGCCATACTGAGATGCTTTGGCTTCACTTTACTATAGTGGAAGGAAGTGTAGATGCATCGTCCATCTTTTTTTACAGTCTGGAACACAGCTGTTTATGACAAGGTAAAAAGGGTGTTGTTTTACACTACCATTGAGAAATTTTAACCAAAGTATGTTACAGACTTTTCATTAAGATCCTAAAGAGTGATACAGTATCAACTTGTGGAATATGGGCATCCGATGACCCCTTTAAACTATGAAACAGAATTCAGAAAGAATAAACAGAAAACTATTTGTGGCGATAGATAGATAGATAGATAGATAGATAGATAGATACATAGATAGATAGATAGATACATAGATAGATAGATAGATAGATAGATAGATAGATAGACAGACAGACACATGAATGCATACATACATACATTCAGGATTTCCTGAAATAAAATATAGCTTATTTTACAGAGCTCATTCATGTTTATAAACATGTTATCATCAAGTAATATTGAATAAATGTCATACAAAATGTCAGGACCATTTCTGTATGGTTTAATTAGACATTGCTGTTCAGACCTGTAATTTTCAGATACTATATGAACCCCCACAATAAGACCTTTTTCCTGCTCTCATACAAAGACCCTTACAGTTCAATATCAGGAACATCAGCCAGTGAGCTGTGCTCTTCTGCTCCATGTCCATGAACGATAAGTGGGATCATTTTCTGTGAGATTAACATGCTCGATGGTTTCTGAGAAATTTCCAGCAAGAAGAGGTTCACCCCATGTCCACAGTAGCCGCTTCATAACCACATTTGATTCTCTGTTCATTGTTCACCATGAATAAGTCTGTTTTCTTCTGGTCTTGTTCCTCTGTGCCCTGAACCTCCAAGCTCATGTGCTGGATGTGTGTGTGTGTGTGTGTGTGTGTGTGTGTGTGTGTGTGTGTGTGTGTGTGTTTGTGTGTGCATCTCAGCTTTGTCTTGTTCGGGGTCTGATCTGAGCATGAAGTCTTTGAGAATGAAGTCATAATGACAGGCTGTTGAGAACTGAGAGGGTGTCATTGTTGAGGTGTCCAGCCATCTGATGTGCAGACAGGAAGTGGAAAATAGAGGAGCGGAGAAAGATTCCCATCAGTAATCGTTAGAGAATGACATCTCAACTGCAGACTACAGTCAGGATCAAAGAACTATTGTCTAGGAGTTCATTGGGTCTCTCACGATTCCATCAGATATGAATCCTGCGTCCACCAGCTATCATGTGGGGCAGTGTCACTTCTTGTCTTCATCCCTCTTGAAAATCCTTCAGCGGCCTCCTCAGCCTTAGGACTGACTCTCAAAACATGAACTGGCCAGTAATATGCAGGACACGTTTCATTTACGCCGATATCTAGGTCATAAATGGCAGCTTGTGAATGATAATGTGCTGTGGTCAGTGTGATATAAATATATGATGAACGTATGAAATGCACACTGTTTTAAAAGCTTGAGAGGCAACTTTAAACAGAGTTCAGATGAAAATGGCTCTACATTTAGAGAGAACAAAATTAAAAAATAACTAATGAAAGAAAACAACATACACAAAAGAAGTAAATGAGTGATTGAAAGTGTAAATAAAACCAAAACAAACAAACAAAAAATGATTAAATTAAAAAACAAAAAAACAAAAAGTTAATTTAAGAGTGGAATTTGAACAGAAAAAAAAACTGCAGTGCATTTATTTGTGCATTCAGTTACAAATACAAAACAGCATGTTTGTTTGCTAATTATTTGTGCATTAGTGAATTGATTTGTGGTATTTATCATATATTCAGGTGTCTGATGAATACAAATGCGTGCCTTTGTGTGGTTTTGACATTTTTCCGCCATTGTGTTTGTTGCATTAAAGCCCAGGCAGCACAAACAATGTTTTTCATTAAAATGCCATTTATTACAACAAAACTCATCTGTGAGATAGACATAAATATCCAGTCACTAATTGAGTTATAATTACATGCATCATGTCACCATAAACTGGCCTGTCAATCATTCTGTCAGCATTAACATTCTGATACTTCTCAATTCATTTTCTCTATCCTCCTTACGTTATTGTTATTCAGATAATATACAGTTTTTCCTTCCTTCCTTCTGACATTATCCACATTAAAATGAAGTAGTTTTATTCTCAACCATTAAACTTATGTGACATTTAAAAACAATTAAAAACGGATGAAGCAGCATCGCTCTCATACCCCAGTCTGCCAGCTCTGAAGCGCTGCATCTCTGACTAGACTAGAGCATCCGCTTTACTGTTTCCAGTGCTGTGATTTGAGAGAGGATGCTTAGTATGCAAATTGTGAAGCAGGGTGTGTTTGTTTTGAATGCAGCTCATGAAGATAGCACAATAGAAAGATTTCAGTGTTTCAGGAAAAACATTGTATATCTCTTTATAATAAGTATACATTAATATAGTATTTATAAATCATTTGCAAACTATTAGTTAATACATTTTAATCAGTTTATTGTACATTAATATACTATGTACAAATAATGAGTTGTATACTTATTATAAAGTGTTACTAAAAATTTTTACAACACATTTTTTATCTTATTACATCACAATAAAATAACATCAAATAGTGATGTTAATAATAACATGGCATGTATTTTTATAATAGCATAAATATTCTGATTTACTGTCCTTTAAAGCAGTCACCTTAGAGATTTTTTTAATACAACTTAACTGTAGTCAACATCCAGCTTAATGTTGCTTTGTATGTAGTATTGTGTATTTATATCTTCAAAAATAATTGTATATATTTACTTGGAAATAAAGAATCCTCATTGTTTTAGTGGTCTATCAAAATCTTCAGCGCTCATGAATAGATGCAGAATCTCAGTGTTGTCAGTTGATTGGCCGTTGCTGTAATCACACACATGATTGTCAGTAATGTGACTGTCAGGCTCTCTGCTCTGCAGATATCATGCTAGTGACCAATTTTACTTTGAAAGAACAAAGGAAATAAAACAGACAAAGATCAAGAAAAAGAACACAAAACAAAATAAATAAATAAAAATGAAAAATTGCAAGGGACAGAACGACAGAAACTACTAATAAACAAATAATAAACAAAATGAGAAAAATAATAATACTAATGAAAAGAAGGAACTAATGAAAGAAATCAAAATACACAAAAGAAAAAGAACAGAAAATGAAAATAAATGAGCAAGACATAATAATTGCAAATTGCAAATGACTAAAAGAAAGAGTTGAGATGAAATGAGAGAATGCAAGGATGAGACCAAAAATCTAAACGATTAAGGAAAAGAAAGGTAATTTAAAAAAGGAGGAATAACGAAATAGAACAAACAGAATAGATCCGACCTTGAAAAGGATTCAGGAATGAATGAAAAAAAGGAACCAATGAAAATTAAAACAAAATGACACAATGAAAGAGAATGACAGAAAAAAGAGTGAATAAAAGAAGAAAAATTGGAAAAGAAAAAGATATTAGAGGAACAGAATGGACAAGCAAAAAATAGAATGAATGAGAGAACAAGGCATACAGGAAGAACAAATGAATGAACGAGATAACACAATAAAAAAAGAATAAAAAGAACAATCTAAAATAAAGAGTGAGTGAACAAATAAAAAAGAATGAAAGAAATAAGAAACAAAATGAAGGAGAACAAAGGAACGACAGCGGGGGATTTGAAAGGCAGACTATGAAGCGGCGGCGGTGGTTTCGACACGAACAACCTGTTCCTCAGCGGTTTAGACTCTTCCCGGTGCAAACGTTTCATCTCAAACACGACTTTGAAAGAGTTTAATGGGAGTTAATGATCTCATTAAGCCATAATGTCCTCATTTAATGGGGTTGGATATGGAAAGGAGCTTTTAACTAGCCACTTCTCTGAACAGACTGTGAACTGTGCAGGTACAGGCTCGTATGGAGAGGGCTGCTGCTCCTCAGAGCTTTGAGGGTGAGCTGTAGTAGGCATGAAAGATGCTGTTTG
The DNA here is from genome assembly GCA_039654775.1 of Spinibarbus caldwelli. Taxonomy (NCBI): domain Eukaryota; kingdom Metazoa; phylum Chordata; class Actinopteri; order Cypriniformes; family Cyprinidae; genus Spinibarbus; species Spinibarbus caldwelli. Next base: position 4,633,879 of record CM077240.1, read on the forward strand.
CAGCAGACTGCCTCACTGACTGGAATTTTAATACAGCATCCACGACTCTTTCAGCAGCAGCGCAGATGTGTTTCTGAAAGATTAAATGAGAAAATAAGGCAGCTAATGTGGAGTGGAGGGTCGTGCTTCATTAGAGTCATGGAAAGGAAATCTCTGTTAAGACTCTGCCGCTGTAGCCCCGTGTGCTGCGCTAATATAACACAGTCCCTGTGGATCATGGGTAAGGTCGAAGAGTGCCACGCTCAGCTGAGGACAGATTATTGCTAATGAAAGAAGTCGAGAGTCTTTCTATTGAGCAGTATATCAGGGTGGGAGACCTTGTCCGAGTCGTGTAGCGAACATTGACGGCAGAGATCCGTTTAAGCGCAAACAGGCTCAAGGTCTTGAAACATTTATTAGAAAGGAATTCATTTACAGCAGCTGCTCTAATGCAAACATAAGAGCTCCGTCGCCTCTCGCTCAAACTCACTCTGTTGTTTGAGATATGCATTTTTGATTTCTGTACACTTCACTATAATAATGTGTTGTTTACATATGACATTGGTCGCTATTTCTCAAGGATGTTCCGCAAAGTCAAAGTAAAATCAAAACTGAGCTTGTTTACTTTCTTATATGTGTTTCTAGTGTTATTGTTGATTCATCCGTGCACGCTATTTAAATGAATAAATTATGTTTTTGTCTTTGTATCTTTAATTAAATGTGTAATTGCTTGCTTTACCTCTGAAACCACTTTTTTTTTGTCTCTACTCCACTATTTACTATAAAACTAGTTGCTTATTAGCATGCATATTACTAGAATATTGGCTGTTTATTAGTAATTATAAAGCACATATTAATGCCTTATTCTGCATCATATTCTAGATCCCTTATTCCTAACCAATACTTAAACATACAGTGTTGGCCAAAATTATTAAAACACTAGTATTTTCGCCAGCTAAAAATGGTTTTAAGTCAGTAAACTGATATTTCCTACTAACACACTACAGCAAAAGATAGAAATAACTGACTCAAAAGCATTTTTTAGCTGCTGAAAATACTAGTGTTCTAAAAATTTTGGCCAACACTGTAACTGCTACAATAACTTACTATCAATAAGCAAATTAGGAGTTTGAGACCAAACTCTTCTCTAGTTAATAGTGAATATGTGTTCCCAAATCTAAAGTGGTACTCATTTTTTCTCATTGAATATCCAGTACCTCTTGGAAATACATCATATTATGGAAGCAAAATGGGTTGCAAGTGACATTTCATGTAAACTTAAATTATTCATGAGCATTTAAAGGGCCATTTCACCAAAAAAATGAAAATTGTCATCAGTTAGTCAACTTCATGTTGTTCCAAACACATATGACTTCTGCTCATCTTCAAAACAAAAAAGAACATATTTTTGATGAAACCTGAGAGTTTTCTATCCATTCACCCAAAACTTTGACATTTCAAAAGTAGGGATGGGTACCGAGAACCGGTATTTTTTTGGACCGGTACGTTATTGGGTCAATACTGGACTACCGATAAGCTTCAGGACAAACGATACTGTTATCGATACTTGCATTGTTTTATCTCCGTATACTTCAATGTTAATGATGAATTAGAAGCTGCCGCTTGTCATTTTCCTTCACTGAATGATGTGGCTGATGTTTGCTCGATGTGCGTGTAATATCCATGTGCATATGCAGTGTGTGTTTACGTTCAATCAGTCATCGCGGCAAGAGTGAAACGGTCGAAAGTGTGTGCTTGTACCTCAAGCAATGCGCTGTATTTACTATGTCTCCTGGCTCCAGCTCCAACTGCAACTCGCGAGACACATTCACGTCAAATGTTGATTCAGTGGTAGAGTTACACTCAAGACACACTGCACTTATTCTCAATCACAAAGGTACATTATTTGCGTGTGCTTTAAAGCCGTTTAAACATTTAAACATTTTCATTTGCGTGCTGTTCAGAGCGCGTACACCTGTAGTGTGAGTACACTAAAAGGCTGGTCAAACAGCACCTGATTACTTAGTTATCTTAGTTATCGTCCGATTGCGCTAATACTGTCAAAAACACACAAGGTTTACATATAAACACAGTTATGTCTAAAGTGAAAGTAAACAGCTGAGAGAGAAACAGATACGTGCATTTCTTAAAGGGATAGACCTAAACATAGGCTACTGCTGATTGTCATTAAAGGGATAGTTCACCCAAAAATTTAAATTCTGTCATTATTTACTCACTGTCATATTGTACCAAACCTGTATTAATTTTTATTCTTGTGCTGAACACAAAAGAAGATAATTTGAAGAATGTGGGTAACCAAACAGTTGCTGGTCCCCACTGACTTTGATAGTAGGAAAAAAAATATGGAAGTCACTGTGGACCAGCAGCTGTTTGGTTCCCCACATTCTTCAAAATAACTTTTATGATTAACAGAAGAAAGTAACTCATTCAGGTTTAAAACAACTTGAGAGTGAGTAAATGATGACACAATTTTCATTTATGGGTGAACTAGGGCTGGGCGATAAATAGATTTTATTGATTAACTCGAATGTGTAGTTTTTAAATAATACGATGATATGAGCAATACAGAGATTTCATAAAAACATTAAAAAAACCAGCAGGGCTATAACATAACCCACTAAAAAACTCACACCGTGTCTACACCGGACGCGAGCGTCGCGGTGCGATCAGGGCTTTATGATTTCTGCGATGCGGAAAACGCGGACGGAATCGCGGAATCTAGTTATAAAAACAGAATTTATTTTACGGAATGTCATTGAATTTGTCAAAGTTTGGATGAATAAATCAAAAGTAGGTCATTACACTTAAATCAAATCGCGATATGAACTAGTATCTGTAAATATTAAGCTGCAAAAATACTATTTAAATATGAATCCTGCGTGTGTCGTTATGAATGAATGCACAGACGCGCAGTTTCGTTTACTACACACACTGAAGCGCGCGGTGTTTTCAGCGTCTGCCGTCTCGCCAAATGAGGCCATAAATACATGAACGACAGTCAGTGTCTGCTCTATTACAAATAAATTTTTTTTTTTTTTAAATACCCAAAACAGCGGGATTACAAGATGTAAATATAGACTAGAAAGATTTTTAAACTTGCTCTGCCCTTACGTCCATGACATTGACTCACTGCGGAGAATAAAAACGAGATGGGAGGAAAATGTATATTTCTTTCCCTCTCAGTTTTATCAATGGGTGATCATGATAATGTATATAAAATTACAGGAATCAGGAAGCCGCTATTATGGATTGCAACTGCTTTTGAATGTACGATCGCTTTTTAGTTTCACTTTCACTTTCGAGATTGGCGATCGCACGTCCGTGTTTATACTATGGAGCGGCAGTACTTACCACACATTTTACAAGATTAGATGTTTGTCAGTTTTGCTCATGATCTGCAAATCATTTGTCATCATCCTAAGTCACCTCTCCTTACTCTGTTTATGTGGTAAGTGAAATTTTATGTACTGTAATGTAACTGTAACAGGCAACCCTTAGTAATCGTTATTTTTTTGTTACATTTTATGTTATATGTTATGTTATGTTACATTTTCACTGTTTACAATGGCAGGGCCTGCCATCTTGTCTCTTTGGCTTGTTGTTTCTGATTGCACTTTAACCTCAAGGTGGAAATCCAGATCAAATCCCAGAAGGGAAAAATCAAAACAAAATAAAGTTAAAACTTGTTTTGAACAATTTCTTTGTCATCTGCAGATTGATTTTAAGTAGGGGGGAAAACATCGATTTAAATCATAAATCGGATTTTTTTGTGAAAAAATCTGAGATTTTTTTTTTTAGGCCATATCGCCCAGACCTAGGGTGAACTATTCCTTTAATGTTAATAAAATAAAACACAAAGAGAAAAATAAATCACTTCTCCTGACTGAAGAACTTTAATACAGTTGCTAAAGTTCAGCAGTAATAATATAACTTGATATTTTCAACAACTTTTCACATCATATCTTTTTTGCACCAAATAGTATCGATAACAGTTTTGATAAGTACCGATATCGATAAGCGGTATCGGTATCGATAAAATGTAAACGATACCCATCCCTATTCAAAAGTTCATTAAGAGATCATAAACAGCCATTTTATATAATGAACAGACTAGGCTTTCCCCCCATATAAACATGGATCAATGCACATACATATAGCAAATCAAAAATGAAGTTCAAACTAATTGCTTGACATCCAAGATCAGACCTGATTGGTTCTTGTTGAAGCTCAAAGTGCTTGTGTGACACGCAAAAGCAAACCTTATTGTTTTAAGCTTCCATTCGCCATATTTGGTGTGCTCTGTAGGCTTGCTGTGATAGTCGGTGTTGATGGTGTTACCGGTGTTAAGTCACAACACTGGTTACATCACTTGCCCACCGCGGCACCGCCCCCCTACCGACATTTTGATTTTTTTTATAGTAATAAAAATCATTTAGTTCAGTTAGAGAAGAGACACTACAATTAAAAACTGAATGTGGCTGTTCAATGCAGCGTGCCGAACAACAGTCGCATCACAGATCAGCAGCGGGAGTAAGATTTCATTTATCACGTGAGGAGAGTGAGTCGATCTGACTGACAAGACGAGTGCGGTGAGACGGACAAGACAATGGCGGAAGATTTAGTTTTGAAACTAAATGCAAAAGCGCCTGTTTTAAAAAATATTTTGGATTTTGTAAAGCCTGTTGACTTTTGCTGTTTATCTAAGGTGATTTTGGAAGGGTTTTTTGTTAACATTTGTTTCTTATTTATTTGGTTCAACCATGTTTGCTGATATATATATATATATATATATATATATATATATATATATATATATATATATATATATATATATTATTATTATTATTATTATTATTTCTTTTTTTTTTTTTTTAATATTTAAACTTTGTGCAAATTATTTGTTATTTTATATTAGGCCTATTATCATAGTGTGTTTTTATTTGTTTTGTTAATAAATTAAACATTCTGTTTTTAATATAAGTGAGTTTGTCATACTGTTTTGTTGTTGTCCATTCAATCAATTGACGCCAAATTGACGCTAATTCGAAAGTGACAGTAAAATGCGCATGGGCATTTGCAAGCTATTTAAAAGCGAAGAAAAGAGGGAAAACTCTAACAAACTACGCGGAAATGTATTGTCAACACTGTTCTTTGATTTCTCAATAAAATAGTTCAAGCATATATTTCTTAATAACTAAATCCCACAGCTTCACTACTAGTAGAGAGTCGCTGCCAGGTAGAATTAATTCACACACACAATCGCTCTGACTAATGCATTCATATGAATGTATTTTTTTTCTGTGCTACTTTATCTGTATCTGATTTAGAACGAGCAGAAATCTGTGACAAATATAACGACCCAAAGACAAAAGAACTGATAAAAATGAGCTGTTATAGGAGCAATAGCCATGTGGGCAGCACATTGTCACAGCTCAACACTTATTTGTTCATTAATGACATCATCAGCGACTAGTCGACTTCGACTCGACTTTCATCACATAAACATCGACTTTAAAAAAATCAGAAGTCGTTCGACCCCTAATGTGAATACAGTCTAAATAAAATCTCTTAATTATATAAAGTAATTGTGTCTCTTCAGGAGACTTGGATTAAACCAACATTTTTGAGTGAATTATCCCTTTAAGGCGCTGAGGCTTACATACTGCACTGCCATTGGTTGATCAGACAACCCCAGCCCCACCCTTGCTCAAACAAACAGCGCAATGTTATGATAGTGCCACAGTATTTACACTCCTCACGGTTTTATGATGAGTTTAGCCAGACACTAATGCATGCATGCAAATGTACATTTTTTGATATATTTTCAAAAATCCCAGTTTAATATGCAAGCAGTGAGCCATTCATATGTTGGTTTCCTCTAAAAAAAAAAAAAAAAAAAAAAAACTAAACTGTGGGTCAGTGGCTCTTTTGAAACGCCTCTGTGTTTGTGGAAGCAGTCTGACATGTCAACTTCTGGCTCAATGGCCTGAGTTTTGGGGCTGTGCTACGTTTTTTTTTTTTTTTTTCAAACATAGGCAGATGGAGAGAGTGTTTGGGAAATCTGCTTTGGAAACTTTGTTTGGAAGTCATTGTTTTTTCAAAGTTTAACGAGAAACTGATTTTCAGTTGTCTTGCCCTTTGCTGGAGAGCGCCTCTGCCTATATGCTACATGTTCTTTGTGCTATATACACATTATATATTCTCAGTGTCTTTTGCTTTGTTCACAGCTCCTGGAGGGCAGTTTCACCTCGCAGGTCAGCCATGAAGTTGATGGTCTTATCTTCCAGCCTATAGGGGTGAGTCTGACACAAACACAAACTACTAGAAGAGAAATACACTCTGACTGCAAATGCAAGGTCTGGGGAAATTGAGGCTGGGTGTAACGTTGCCACAAAATAATTACCTGCGGTGAGCTGAAGAGTAAATAAGAGGGTTTGTTTTAGGTTCATTCAGGCTTGCTCATAAGCATTTCAGTTTATGGCAGTAATAATCCATGGTTAATGTGGTATTATACGGTGTGTATGCACACAAATGCTCTCAAGCTGCAAACTAAACTGTTATTGAGTCATTATGAGCCATCTAGCAGCTCAAATCTAGACAAAGCTCTCAGCCAATAACAGACTTTTTGTTTTGTATGAAGTCAACATGAATTATGCACAAATATCGTATACATATGTCATGTGTAACTGCTAAGCTACATTTTTTTTTTCCTATTCGTAATAAGATCTAAAGTAGAAAAAATATATATTACATCATTTTATTATTGTATAATAACATTTTATCTTTGTTATATGCCTCTGTAGAGGACACAAGGACTTGAGTTATTATCCCTGTAAAGCCTACTGTATTATATTTGATACACAAATTTCTAGGGTCTCTAAATTATCAACATGATCAAAAATGTTGAGTATCAAATATGATCACCAGGGAGGTTTTTTTTTTGAGGAAGGTTTATTTATTGACCTCTCAATCACCGTGTTGCATTGCATTATATGTTTTGCCCCATAATAATATATACTATATAAACTATCATAAACATTTTTACATTGCATATTACATCGTAAAAATATCAATAACTGCACCAAATTTCATATTTGTCCCATAAATAAAAATGATTGTAAGTCCTGTATGCACGCTAGGTCATTCAGTTCTGAATAAGCAGTGATTTGCTAATGTTTTATTTCACTTTTTTTTTTTTTCACAAACTCTTAAATAAGTTAGAAAAACTACAACTTTCAAACAATCGCTGAATGTTGAGACTGAGACCTTTTATTCACAAGAAACATGACAGTCAGACAAATGCATTTAATGATAAACTAATGCACCTATTGTTCCTCTTTTTATAAACAAGGTTTCTGAGGGTCTTAAAAAGTCTTAATTCATCTTTCTACGAATTTAGGCCTAAAAATGTGTTAAATCTGAGTAGAAAGTCTTAAATTCATAAATTAATGGCATTAAATGTTGCATGCACTGCAAAAGCAAAAACAAACAAACAAACAAACAAAAAACTTCCTTAGTAATTGTCTTGTTTTCCCATACAAATATCTTAAACATACTTAAATCAAGACAGATAGATTTTAAAGACTGAACAAATGAAGTGAGTTTATGCTTAAAACAAGAGCAGATAACTGCCAATGAGAGATGAAAACTTGTATTCCTTTTAAATTAAGTAATTTTTTTTTTTCTGAGCCCATTGACAGAGATTTGTTCTTGTTTTAATCATAAACTCACTCACATAACTAAGACCACTAAGAAACCATGTCTACTAAGACTGTCATTTTGCTTCTCAGATAAATGTATCTTGATTTAAGAATCTTCAGACATTTGCACTTTAAAATACAAGCCTTGCAGAACATATGTTCAGAGACCATGTTGATGTCTTATGTTCCATTCAATTTAATGCCTTAAAATTTCTTTACTTGGTCTTAAAAAGTCTTAAATTGACCTTCATAAAACCTGCAGAAAACGCAGATAAAATGGGCTGTGCATCCATTAAAAATTCAGTTCACACAGCTAAACCCCCAGCAGTTATTTTCTCTAAAAGCTCAGAATGCACCAGGCATGTGGCTGTAAAAATGCGGCATATATGGTCGCAGACAAATTCACACACACACACAAAAAAAATTCCTCTATAGAGGACAAAAGCAGGTCCCAGGAGGATAAACACACGAGAGGTTCTCCGCAGGTGTGCCGGATTGAAAACACAAGCTGGGCGTCAATGTGCCATTGACTGATTAGAAACAAAACTGAAGAGAGAGGAGCTTACAATTGCATCATTAAACTGCAGAAATCATAAAAATACCCATCAGGTTACTTGGCAAAAAAAAAAAAAAAACGCATTTCCTTTTTTCCAATATTGTTCAATCTTTCTGCAAATGCAAGGTAAAGGTCATAAACACCACGTTCCTGCATGACAACCGATCAATCACATCAATATGTTTAAAAATGTATTAAAGTAAGTGTCCTCAGAAGCCCTTTATTTAAACAGCATAATGTATTTCCTCTGCTGACATGATGTTTGGGCTTTCTATCAGCGTCTCTCATAGCTGCTCTGATATTGACTTTTTTTTCACTGTAATGCAATGAGACATTTTCTGCGCAGTGACACAGAACCTCTGAACTTCGTACATTTACACACAGATCTCCAGAATGTTGTGATAATGTTACATTGCTGTTGTGACCATTAGCCAGGTATATTTAATAATTTCAGTCTTGTGTTCAGTTTAGGTGTCTGAGCGTCCCTCACATGCGTTGCTATCTTCATGTCCTCCAGCCTCTCGTTTTGAAAGAGGATTCCTGCGACCCTGAAACCAGCGTAATGTACAACAATGAAATCTGCACAGAGACAGTCATTACAGATGACCTTTTCCAGAGAGAATGAATGGAGCACTTTTGAGGGGAAAATTTGAAGCGTTGTTCTTATACACGCTTGACAAGAGTGTTTTGTGGGATATCTTTATTTAATTATCTTAATTTGTAGGTGTTAATTGGCTGCGGAATTAATTGAATTAAAATTGCAGTGTGCCAAATTCTGTGATTATTATATAAATACTGGCCTGTTGTCAATCTGGGCTGAGTATTTAAAGTGAAGGGATATGACAATATGTTTGTCCTTTACTAGAGGAATCCCATAAACACTCACAGGGCACATTACACAAATAAACATTAACAAATCAAATATAGTGGAGGATTGCACACTTATAGCAGGACTGTGCACCCGACTTACATTTTAAATAATAGCCTATCTCTTTGCATTCTGTATTATCTAATTTACTTTACTGCAGTGCAGACTTGGTGAAGAAATATGCTTAATTATGTGGCTAAGACAAATTTATCATTTATATCATATGAGTACATTGTCACATAATGTGTGGCAAGTAACACACACATAGAAGTAATGCTCTTGAAACAACTTGTAATAATAAATTCAGAAACTTAAATCACTCGAGGTACACAGGACACAAGGAATACGTGCATCAAAGAACTGAGGAAACTGAGGGCTTATATACAGGGATGATAATCAACAAAACATGGAGCAGGTGTGATAGTCAGTAGACTAATGAGTAACCAAGGAGACAAACTAGGAAATCAGGCAGGCAGACAGAAACCGAAAACTAAACCAAAGCAGAACAAAACAGAATATACATGTGAAGTGGGTGATTAAGAGTATTCGGATCTACAGACACAGCCGTACATAATGTACAGATACAGAGAAAAATAACATAAATTACACTACTGCGCAATAGTCCTAGACCACTAGTGTTTTCGCTAACGAAAGAGGGTTTTAAGTTATTTCTATCTTTTGTTGTAGTGTGTCATTTTGAGACCTTGCCACAGTTCTTCTGGATTTAGTCTGTTTCAGTTTGTTCTGTTTCTTCATGTCATTCCAGACAGACTGATGATGATCAGATCAGATCTCTGTGTGGAGCAAACAGAAATCTCACTGGATTATTACAATTAATGGCTAAATGATTGTTTGGAAATGTAAACTGATATTTCCTACTGACACACTACAGCAAATGTTAGAATAAATTACTTTTTTGTTGGTGAAAATACTAGCGGCCTAAGACTTTTGCACAGTAGTGTAGATTCCAGGGATGTCAATTTGATCTTGATTTTACAACATCCTTGTCTAGCCACAGATGTTAAAATCCACCATCTGTCCATATGTGTTATGACAAGGTTCATTTTCAGAACAATAATTCTGTACGAGTAACGAAGAATCATGCAGCTTATTAATCTTGCAGCCTAATGCTTTCCTAAATCTGTCAATAAGACTTAGTAAAGCATGATTAAATGTGTCAAGGCAGTTTAGATAGAGTAAGACATCAATAGCACAAAGGTTATTTTATGGTCTACAAAAGGTTCGGTGGCAATTATACAGAGGACAGAGGAGCCCTGCCTCTGGAAATGTTAAGCGACTTTGACACCATGTTGTTGATCAGCCCGGAAGCTATAGGATTTTTATAGAACAAGCCATTCCACCAAATCGAAATCTCTTCAGCATTTCAAAAAGATAGGCCCATTCAACCCTTTCTAAAGCCCTTGTGTGCATCCGCTGATAGCAGAGCCGTGTCAGACATCCCTCTTTGATGCTGAACAATATCCAGTCCATCTGGTCACTCGCTGTTAGGAAAGGAATTAGAGCAGCGAGTCTGTACACAGTTTTACTCTGTTCTGCAACCTAGAGAGCTTTCTCTTGAGTTTTGATGCAAAGCAAAAGGCAACTTAACTTTGATGCCTCCTAAGACACCTTTATTTTGCCAAATTATAAGGCAGCACTGTATGTATCTTTTGTAGTGAATGCAATCTTAGAATTTGTTGCAGTGATCTCAGTGAACAAAGAAATCCAAGAAGGACAAAGCAAAATGATGTTAATCTGATTTGAAATCCAGTGAGCTTTTTGCATAAGTATAACCACAGAAATTAGTCAATATCTGTTTTCTCACCTGTTATAGTGCTGATAGAGCATGGTGCTAGCAACATCAAGGCCATGAGTTTGATCCCCAGGGATCACACACATAATGGCAAAATGTGTACTTTAAGTGCAAGTGATGCTTTGGACAAATGCATAAATGTAAATGTCCATTTCACATTAGATGCTGCCTATGCTGCAAGAGACAGTAAATGAGTTTCCATCCAAAAAGTTTTGCTTTTGGTATAGTCCTTTCTGAAAATTCAAAATACAAAATATGAAGCATTTCCATGTCCTGAAATAGTGGACTGTGGTCTGGATCCATATGCCAGCTTGGTTCCAACCGGGCTGTGAGACATAATGACAATGGTAGTACCATTTTACCATTTCTACAGAGCTGTACACACCATTTATGGTAATGATCTTTCGGCGCTATATCCTCTAATATTTTTATCTAGAGCCAAACAGGCTTCATTCAAGCCCTTTGCACTCCATGCATGTTGCTTCTCTCTCGGTAAAGACGCAAAGTACTACAAGAGCTATGGATGACGCCATTTTTTAAACTGAAATAGAAATACAGTGAGCCTCAAAATAGATTGATACTGTACTTTCAGAAAACGAGGATGCAAATGAGAATGCAGCTAATACATTTATTTCTGTCTCGTGCATATTACTTTGTTCAAATAATTCAGGTTTGTGACAAGTGTTTTTTTTTTATTTATTTATTTTTTTATTTTTTACCTACATTTAGAATTATTGATAAACATTTTAAAAGCAATTTATAATAATATTATAATTAGGAACATTATTTGTAGATGCAACTTAAATGAAACACTCCTGCTCTATGTCTCGAGGAAGCCCACCATGTCATGATGGAGCAGCTGAAGGACCTCCTTTTTTTTTTTTTTTTCTTCTTCTTTTTTTTTTTTTTTGAGGGGGATAGTTTTATTTGCTGTATTTGAGCAATTATACATTGGTACTGAATGCTGTCAGGAGGAAGATGTTGCAGAAAAGCTGCAGCAGCTGACATAATGATGGCACAAATGGCTATTTCCATACATCACCAGCCTCCATTTACCTGGGTGTGAAGCTGTGGCAGATTGCGAGGACCCACTTTAATGTCGAGCTGTGGGTGAAATGTGATGAAGAGCTTTTGTCTAACTAGCACTACATTTGCGTTTGAGCCTTTTATTGATCCAGCTACATCAAGCTTTCACATCTAAATTGACCGATGAGCATATTGGCAACCAAATGGTAAAAACGTGTCATTGTGAATGTGAATAAACTTTAATGCAGCATAACTTTAATGCACATTTCAACTAATGTGAAACTCTAGATAATCCACCTCTGCCTAGTGCATAACATTTTAATGCGAGTTCATTCCCATTTCAAGCTTTTCCGTTCAGGATTTCATGCACACTTTTAACATGTGCATCAAACTACTTGGACGGAAACTCAGCAGCTCACTTGGGTTCAAAACAAAACTTATACCTCTGTATCTACATTAAAAAAGGCCATCAGAGTGAATGCTCCTATATTTTTGTTGACTTTTTCTGGTTTTGGCAATATTAGGGCTTCTCAAAGAGGTAGGAGGAACACTCTGTTTCTTGCAGATCTCAAAAAGACGGCAGTTTAATTTGCCAGGTGCAAACAATCCTTCTGCTTTATCCCCTTGCTCATAAAAAGGTTATTTTAGTTTCTGTAACTTTCATCAGCTCTATTTGCCGACAACTTATTATATTGTTCTATAAAAAGTTTCTTATGTGTATCTGCTGCACAGCCATTTATTTGGTGAGGAATGTAATTATTATTTTTTTTTTTCCGTTCAGTTTTGCACTACAAAAGTGTCGTTGTTTGTCAGGACCGCTTGTAAGCCTCGAATCCCTTCATTTTATGAAAGTGAAAAGTGAAAGTCGTGACGTATTGTCAAGTACGGTGACCCATACTCGAAATTGGTGCTCTGCATTTAACCCATCCAAGTGCACACACACAGCAGTGAATAGTGAACAAACACGCACACACACACCGTGAACACACACCCGGAGCAGTGGGCAGCCATTGCTCCAGCGCCCGGGGAGCAATTGGGGGTTCGGTGCCTTGCTCAAGGGGCAGTCATGGTATCGAAGGCAGAGAGAGTGCTGTTCATTCACAATCCCCACCTTCAATTCCTGCCGGTGTGAGAATCGAACCGGCAACCTTCAGGTTACAAGCCCAACTCTCTAACCATTAGGCCACGACTTCCCTTATACTAAGAAAAGTTTCTATTGTGTTAATCTTAATGTCTTTGTGACAGGTACAGTTTTACTGAAGGAGACTGACTTATCTCATAGATGATACGGCGAGTGACAAAGAAGCCAAATAATTCCATTGTCACAGTGATAAAAATGTTTTTTTTTTTTATTTATTTATTTTTTTCTAAAACTAATGAAAAATGCAGTTTCATGGCTGGCAACTTTTCTCAGTTGGCCACACATTTATTTTGGACCTTGCAAAGTGGCATGTTTGCAATGTGTCAAAACTAAATCACTCCCATTATAATGAATGAAGCTGTCTACTCTTAAACACACACACACACACACACACACACACAGACAGAGAGAGAGACAATAGGAAAATGACAGCTGTGTTTACAGAGTTTATAATAACCCCTCCACACACCAACCCATCACACATCCCTTTTGCTGATAATGACATTTTCAGGAAAATGCCAAGGAGTCACATTTAGGTTGTAGAAACGCACTGATGCGCACACACACACACACACTCTCTCTCTCTCTCGTTCTCTCTCTCTCTCGCCAGCCCCTGATAAACAAGCTAAACTAAGTCGTTTTTGATCTTTCTATCTTTGATGTGTGCCAGGTTACTTTAGCACCTGAGCTGCTCTTACACACACACGCTTATGTGGCTGCACATCCAACAGCCATCAGGTGCTGCAATATCTTTAATGTCTGAAAAGGAAATACACATGTACAGACTAACAGAGTGCAGATCACAACAGACATTTATTCAGAGTGTATTGAATTCTTTCATTACCTTGTTTATTAGGAGGCTGAAGAATGGACGAAATGTGGTGAAACCACTTTCCATTTCGACTAACACCAACTAGGCATGAATAATGTTGACTAAAAGCCAAATAACAATTTAGGCATCAGTTCCCCATGGACAAATTCAAGTCCTGCCTTACACTGTTTTGTCATTGAATATCCTGTTATTTGTCACATTAGGGAAGTAACGTAGTTTGCGAATGCCGTTTCGTGTTGACTTTAATAATCATCGAGAGAACAATTTCACAGGATGTTTTGTTGAAACAGCGTTTCACATGGGGTCAAGGTTACACTGAGCTTTTAAAATGAAAGCAAAAATACTATAAAATTAGTGTCATAATGAAAATTCATGAACATGTCCTCATCGTTTGTTTTATGAAAACTGTATATCAGATAAATAACTTAATTACATGATCAGACAACCAGGCCAGTTCTCCAGTGTGCATAAGGAAATTGCCCTGTGGTAATTGAATATCTTTGACAGAGATAGATGTGCTTAATATCACCTTTTGCCTGTGGCATTTGATATCAGCCTGTATGGAGGTAAAGGCTCTGCTGGCTTTGTGCTGGCCTGTGACCTGTCATTTATTCACACGCTCTTGTTCTCCAAGTGTATCATTAAGAATGAGGTCAGAAGAGTTGGTCAAGCGTATCTCTTAATCTTTATGAACAGATATTACTCTGTTATTACAAAATAGGGATATGCAAAACTGCACAGTCAAAGATCTACTAGTCAGTGGGTTGTCTGAATGACTAATGGAGTAGTTGGTGTTAAGGAAGCCTTGCAAAATGAGGCCAGTTTAGGGCCGTGTCTACCAGACGCCAGGCCTACGTGTATAGACATTCGACCGAATATGGATGTTAAGCATATCTGTTCAATAACGAAACTTATAGCAAGGTCATTGTGGGTCCTTAAAGTGCCCCTATTATGGGTAATGAAAGGTTCATATTTTAGTTTTGGGAGTCCCCAACAACAGGTTGACATGCATGCAAGGTCAAAAAACACTTTTTTTTTCTTATAATATGCATTTATTTTTACCTTATTTTCTCAACGACTCCCAAACGGATTCGCTCAACGATTCATTTTTCCAAACCCCTCCTTTGCGTGATGCTAATCTGCAGTAATTGGTCGATTTAATTTCCATTGCATCATGCCTGTAATGCCTGATAAAGCAGCGTTTGTAAGCGCAGTGCTGCTTTGTGTACAGCGTTACCGGGGAAACCGCTATTTATACCGCCCCAAAAGCATCACCTAGTGGCAAAGAATGAATTTTCATTTTCATTCAGACCAACGCGAAAAGACCAACATGTGGGCGGGCAATAGAGTCGAATCTTTCTTTTGAGAGACGATAACTTTATACACGATGCACTTTCAGATTTAAAACTTTGCAGGATGTTTTCATTCACTTAGAGCTGTGTTACACCACTGCATGAAAGGTAATTTAAAAAAAAAAATTCATAATAGGGCAATTTAAATTCAGTTTTAGCAAATTTCAGGCCATAAAAATGCTTAAATGTATTAAATGGTGAAAGAGAAGACTTGATTATAATTTCAAGAGGTCTTAAATTTGTGGACGAAAAGGTTAGGCCTATTATTTAATTAAATATGAGTGCTGAATGTATCTCTGAAGGGAAGGATGACATTTTTTTTTTTCTTACCTCCGAATAACGCCTAATAAGGTAGTCTTTATAAGCACAGTGCAGCTTTGTATTGAAGCATTATTATTTCTGCCATTCCATAAACACCACCTACTGGCAGAAAATGAATTTGCATTTTCAGTCAGCCTGTCTCCTGGTTAGTGTCAAGACCAATTGTTAATTTCAATTGTTAATATTATTTAATGGACCTGAGCTGACACGAACTAACAATGAACAATTGTATTTTTATTGACTAATGTTAACAAAGGTGAATAAATACTGTAATGAATAAATTGTTTGTTTTAGTTCATGCATTTACTAACATTTACAATAAGGTCTCGTTGGTTAAGTGGTTAACACTTTAGAATAGGGAACACTTATTCACTATTAACTACGACTTTTCCCTCAATAAATTCCTAATTTGCTGCTTATTAATAGTTAGTAAGGTAGTTGTTAAGTTTAGGTATTGGGTAGGGTTAGGGATGTAGAATAAGGTCATGTAGAATAAGGCATTAATATGTGCTTAATTAGTAATAATAAATGGCTAATATTCTAGTAATATGCATGCTAATAAGCAACTAGTTAAGAGACCCTAAAATAAAGTGTTACCATTAAGTGTTATAGTCCTCACAGATGAACAACAGGTTATACATTATAAAGGAAACAATGATGATTTGAAGTCAACAATAATTGTAAGATTTGTACAGAAGGTGATGAATTTGTTTCAGAAGCTCTGCTTTGATGGCTGTAGTGGCAGTACTTTTGAAGAAATGAATGTAGGGTAGGGCTGAAATGATTAGTCGACATTATCGACAACGTCGACAATAAAAAATTGTCGACAAATATTTTTGTTGTCGAGTAGTCTTTCGATCTCATATGAGCTAATGTAAGAGGCTGCAATACTGCGGTTTGACCAGTGTGGCACTGTAGCGCACGACTGTAATTCAGCTCTCCTGGATGCAATTCAAGAGAAGAACACACAGCGCTTCTGAGCAGCGTTTGGGATGTAGATAGAACCTATGCTGCTCGCTTTCCTCTGAATAACGAAATAAACACAACAAAATCTGACAGCGGTGTGAAAGTAGCAGTTAAGATCTGATTTTAGCGATGTGGATGTTTGCACGATATCTGCAGTTTGGTTCTCCATTAAAGCAGTCATGTCACTTTTATTTATATAGTATACTTTATGCAATAGATAGCCTTAAATCAAGCCGCTTTACAGTATTAAACGTGATAAAGCAGAGTCAGTGAGTGTCGCTTTCAGTTACAATTACAACTTGATTTTCTGTCATAAAGCAGCTCTCCAAGTGTGGAGCTAATGATAAAATATTTTTATTAGTGGGAAAAAAAATATATATATTTCATTAAAGTGATAGTTTGGTTTGCACAGATCAAAGCTTGATCTAGCTAAGGATTGATTTGATTACCATAACCATATAAGGTATTTTAAGAGAGATTATGCTGCAAATAAAATAGTTTCATACGCATCATATCACTTATCTTTATTTTGTTTCTTATCCATATGACTTACTAAAGGAGATGTTAGGCCAAATGATGTCATTCAGTTACTTTTTCATATAGCTAATTAAATGTTGAATAAGAGAGTTTCTCTGTCTGTCATCTCATTTTGTGTGCCAAATATACACTACCAGTCAAAAGTTTCTGAACAGTAAGATTTTTAAAGTATTTTTTAAAGAAGTCTCTTCTGCTCTCCAAGCCTGCATTTATTTTATCCAAAATAAACCAAAAGCAGTAATATTGTGACATATTTGTACTATTTAAAATAACTGCTTTATATTTGAATATATTTTAAAATGTAATTTATTTCTGTGATCAAAGCTACATTTTCAGCATCATTAATCCAGTCTTCAGTGTCTCATGATCCTTCAGAAATCATTCTAATATGCTGATTTGCTGCTCAAGAAATATTTATCATAATCATCATCATCATCAATATTTAAA
Organism: Spinibarbus caldwelli; assembly: GCA_039654775.1. NCBI lineage: Eukaryota > Metazoa > Chordata > Actinopteri > Cypriniformes > Cyprinidae > Spinibarbus > Spinibarbus caldwelli. Next base: position 4,651,438 of record CM077240.1, read on the forward strand.
ACAGTTGAGTACATTTTTTTCAGAATTCTTTGATGAATAGAAAGATCCAAAGATCAGCATTTATCTGAAATAAAAAGCTTTTGTAACATTATACACTATACCATTCAAATGCTTGGAGTCAGTATATTTTTTTATTTTATTTTTATTTTTATTTTATTTTTTGGGGGGGGTAAAGAAATTATAGAAATTAATACTTTTATTTAGCAAGGATGCTTTCAATTGATCAAAAGTGATGATAAAAACATTTATAATGTTACAAAAGATTTCTATTTCAGATAAATGCTGTTCTTCTGAACTTTCTATTGAGCAGCAAATCAGAATATTAAAATGATTTCTGAAGGATCACATGACTGGAGTAATGATGCTAAAAATTCAGCTTTGAAATCACAGGAATAAATTACATTTTAAAATATATTCAAATAAAAATCAGTTATTTTAAATAGTAAAAAATATTTCAAAATATTACTTCATTTGCTGTATTTTAGATCAAATAAATGCAGGCTTGGTGAGCAGAAGAGACTTCATTAAAAACGTTAAAAATCTTACTGTTCAAAAACTTGACTGGTAGTGTATCTATTTGTATAAATTAATAGTTTAATAATTGTAATTAAATTAAATTAAATTTTGAAATATGATTTTCAAAAGCTGAAGTGACCTTTCTTTATTTGTTAGAATATGTATAACTCAATATTTTAACTAACTCCAAAAGCTGAATAATCAGTCAAAGTTTAATAGACGATTAATCTTTAGAAATAATTAGTCGATTAATCGTTCTAATAATCGTTAGATTAATCGATTATCAAAATAATCGTTTGTTGCAGCTCTAATTTAGGGTCTTTGTAATCTTGCTAATGTTGCATTATACGAGGCCCTTAGCGGAAGTTCTCCCACGCAGCGCTTGTTTTCTTCTGAGTCTGTTTTAGCATGCTGACAGCCAGCCAGCTTCGAGCTTTGTCATTGTGCTTTCAAAACATGTTAACCCTAAATTATGGGCAATTCTGTTATTCTATTATTATGATAACAACTAAAACTACATTGTTAACTTTGTCTTAAATACATCATATTATGTGGAACACAATTTTCTTGAGCTTTGGAAATGAGAGTTCATTGTACTGTGCAAAATATAGAAATTCCTCACCAGTTCAAAAAAGCATTTATTGAAATGAAACTGCAAAAATTACTTCTCCTAAACTCTGATGGCAGATACATCAGAATGCATGAACAAAAGATCCACATTTCCATAAATAAACTTGCCATATGTAATAAAGAAATAGAGTACAGGTGCTATTATTCCTAAACATCAGAAGAACTGAGTTAAATGTGGTGAAGCCTGGTAAAGTTTAGATAAGTTTAGTTTACTACTTTATTGATCCCAAAAGGAACAATTGCAGCTTGCAAATTTTGTGTTGTTCCTAGACATTCTGCAGCTCCTTCTGAAGATTCCCAGTGTTAAAAAGTTGGGACTTATATTTATCATACTTATTGTATTTTGAACATGATTCCTGGTTATTTTACTCACATCTTAATAGCTGAAGTGCCACATTTCGCTGCTAATTGTTTTGTCACTGTATGATATATGCAGTATTTAGATCAGAGGTGCCCATACCTTTTAATAAAAAGGGCCAAAAAAAACTAAACAGTAAACTGTCCTGGGCTGCGTTTTCTGAAAGCATTGTAAGTAAATTGTAGAAAACACTGGCACCAATATTTTTGAGAAAAACTCCCCAGTCCTGTTCCCTTATTATAGCTCTGAATATCTTTCATGACTGCGATCAGTTGTCGTGTTTCGGAGGATCATTCTGTCATGTCTGCTTGCACCTGACTCTGTGGTGAATGCCATGGCTTTGTGCTTTAGGACCAGAAGGAGACACTGTCAGACCGTGTCCTAACCAGGTGCAATGCAATAATGCAACGAGTGATAAAAGCTCTTTCATGTTAAATCAGTTTCTGTCCTAACCAGCTGTGATGAGCGACAGGACATTTTGTGGAGGCACTTGGCTTGTACTCCTGTGGCCTGCCAGGAAATCTCATTCATCCAAAATCTGACTCTGCATAACTGTAATTTACACATCAGCTGTGCTCTTATTGGCTGCGACTGAGTCATGTCATGCCGAGTTTCCGTTTTCATAAAGACAAGCAAATTACTTGATGCTGAAAATGAAGAAAGGGCACGATTTCAGAAATGTTCATCTCCGAGACAGATGGTGGGATTATTCTAGACAGTCTCCCACACTCCTTCACATTTCTCCATGTCCATCTTCTAATTATCAAATGCAAATGAAGCAGAAGAGCTTTTGTATAAATGAAATGTAAGAGTTTACTGTGGTTGAAAGCGTGTGGATGCTAACAAACAAAGCATACAAGCAACATCATGCATTAGGAGCGAAGTGAGAAGCTCCAGGTAAACAGGTTAGTCTGGCATGAAGGAATGTTAAAAGGGTCACACTTGTTTCCATGGTGATGCTTTGGGTTTGTGTTGCGCTCTTGATTGATTTTCACCCCTGCATTCATTGTGTATGACTCCATCAAGGACTAACGATGCTCTGCTTTTGAGACCGCATGACTGAATAACTACGCGACTCAATGACTTGATTTGATTAAGGAACACAATCTAACTGACTTTCAAAATGTTTTGACAACCCAGAAGAAGATCTGCAGCAGCGACAGGCTGACCTTGGTCTGTCGTGCTTTAATACAATACAGTGTTCAAATGCTAAACCTTCAGGCATTTGAGCTGCAGCAGTAACTCAATCCCCATAAAAGCGTTATTGTTCCAGACGCCTTTCACTTTAAGCAAATATGAGTTACATTTTCAAGGCTGACAATCTTCTGCATAACTCAAGTGCTTTCAAAATAATGCTTTTGATTTACCTTCCACTGAGTGTGTCTTCATCCTTGACTGTTTGTACTGTAAAAGTGTTTGAAACTTCTAGTGGAAAACCTCAGTTTGACCCTTCACTAAGCTCCGCCTTTATTCACCAATCTCACCAATCACAAACCATTGCCAACTGCCCGCATTGTCAGACAAACTTTCACTCTGTTCTGAAGCATGTCTGTACATCTTATATATTCGAATAGTGTTAAATGGAATTTTTAAGTAATGCACAACATTCCATCAGTGTTCCCCTTCAGGTGACCCTTGTCCTAGCTAGAAGTCTTTTCCCGATCCCTTTCCCCACTCTTCTGTCCCATCGCTTCTTGCTCACCATCTTGTCAAAGTAAAGGCAAAAATGGCTAAAAATATAACTTAAAAATCATGGCTGGAGGCACTTACATTAGTGACCCATAAATACACAGAGTACACATGAAGTGCTTTTTTTTCCCTCAGATCTTTAGAAGCACATGCTGTTTATTATGTCAGCCCTGATTCCCAAATTATGTTTAGCATCAGTAAGGACATTACATTTGTAAATTACTGTTAATAACTATCATAATATTCATTTAGCAACTGTGAATAATTGATAATAGCAGTAGTCTCCCGTGGAAATGACTTCGTGCTCTTCTTGCCGAGAACCCAATATCACAGTTGCCACCTTTGGCGTGTTGATGATGTGGCTCGCATATAGACTCTGTAAGCACGTCATCACTTCCTCTTTCATCTTCTCCCTCATGCTGAGTATCTGCAGTGGGGTGAGTGCAGCTATTAGGATTTTTATTTCTGACAGCATTTCTGTATTCCTGCAACTTGTTAGATAGTGACTTTACTGTCTGGGCTCTATGCTTACAGCTATTGACAGCATTACTGCTCTGTTCAGGGTGAGCGAGGCCTGAAAATATGTGCATATAAACAGTTGATAAATAAAAAAAATAATAAAACTGCTGTGGTGTACCTGCATTTCCAACAGTTGATTATAAACATATAAACAAATATAACCCGGTTCCCGACTCCGCTGGAAGATGACATACTCATGTATTAGATGTTAATTTTGACAGTCTGCTTACCATTGACACTGCCACCAAAAGATCATCGTTGTCTAACCCTCTTCCCAAAATTGAAAAGAAACAATGTTTATAGATTAATGGGCAAAATACAGAAGGTTTGGTAAGTATGCAGCCTGTCATCTAACTTGGACAATAAGGAGGTGGACGCGTTGCCTGTCTCACGGCCCATTCTAATGCCACATTCTGATATTAAACCTTCTACAGATCGCTGAGTGCTGTAGATCAAGGAGCAATTGTGTAGTATATGTGAAAACAGTAGCTATTAAAGGGGTCCTATTATGCCCTTTTACAGTCTTATTTTGGTTTTGTTTTGTTTTGCAATTTGAGCCCGATTCAGGCCCTGAAAATATCTACGAACAAAAGGATCATGCAGATTCTTCTCAAGCACATATAAAGGGGTTTTGGAACCAGGGTGTAATAAAGAGTGTCACTTTGAAAAGATGACAATACGCTACTAAAGCAGCTCTTCTTTGTCATCTTCTCTAGCACAGCTCAACCAGGCCTCGCTCATGGGCGGGGATTAAGTAAATGAGTGACACAGAAGAAAAGGCACTGTAGTCCAAATGAGCAGTGTTTGTAGTTCTTGAAAAGTGTTTTTTTTTTTTTTTTTTTTTTTTTTTAAGAGAATATTTTCCTTTGGAGTGCACTTTGAGCTTTGTAACCTTGCAGATCTTTTTTATGCTTAAACAATAACATTAAGCACTAACTAAAATAGGACCCCTTTAATTTTTTCTAGAGTACAAGAAAAGCTGCCTTAGCAAGGCAAGGCTAGGCTTAGAACCGAAACTAACAGCTGCTGTCAGGCAAAATAATCACCTTCTCCCATTCTGTATCAATACAAGATCTGAGGTGTTTGAACATGGAATGCAAGCACACTGATGGGCTAAAATGTAAAACATGTTGACATCCTTGGTCTGAAAGCGTTAACACCCTTCCACATCTTTTGTTCGCGATTAATGCCTCACTCCCCAAAAAACAGCTAATGCAGATCAATTGGATCCAGTTCTGTGACCTTTGGGTCCAATGGCAGGCAAAGCAATGGGTTTGGAGAGTCCAGTCCTCTTATCTGTATCAGGCAGGACTAGGCTATGCCAGCTCCTCCTGGTCAGGTGTTGGGATCAGCAGTTCAGGTGGCAATATAGCAGGGGTTGCCAACCCTGTTCCTGGAGACTATCATCCTACAGAGTTCGGCCCCAACCCTGCACCAACACATCTGAGCCAATCAAGGTGTTCAGGATTACTTGAAAACAGGGCTCTGAGCCAGTTGAAGGAGCGAAAACGAAAACCAGAAACGAACGAAATTTTGACTGGAACAGAACCGGAAAACAGAAACGAAATCAAATTGTATAGTTCCGAACAGAATTGAAAATTTGAAATGGCCATTAACCAGTTAATAACGTTATTTTATCGTTCCATTTAATATTTGAAATTTGAAGTCAACCAATCAGGAATTCAAGTAGCTTGACTATGCAAATGTGACGCTGACACATCCAACGAGTGAAATGCCCGCTCGTTCAGCTGTGAGCTCGTCATAGGTAAGTCGCAATGCACCAGTGTTAGAGTTTATCCGAGGACTGATGGATTCAACAGATCTTACGCACCTGCAGCGCTTCTGTGAACGGAGATAACAGAATAAAACTATAGGCTTACATAAAAAGGAATATACAGGTGCATTTCAATAAATTAGAATGTCGTGGAAAAGTTCATTTATTTCAGTAATTCAACTCAAATTGTGAAACTCGTGTATTAAATAAATTCAGTGCACACAGACTACAGTCTTTGGTTCTTTTAATTGTGATGATTTTGGCTCACATTTAACAAAAACCTACCAATTCACTATCTCAACAAATTAGAATACTTCATAAGACCAATAAATAAAATAAAAAAATACATTTTTAGTGAATTGTTGGCCTTCTGGAAAGTATGTTCATTTACTGTATATGTACTCAATACTTGGTAGGGGCTCCTTTTGCTTTAATTACTGCTTCAATTCGGCGTGGCATGGAGGTGATCAGTTTGTGGCACTGCTGAGGTGGTATGGAAGCCTAGGTTTCTTTGACAGTGGCCTTCAGCTCATCTGCATTTTTTGGTCTCGTTTCTCATTTTCCTCTTGACAATACCCCATAGATTCTCTATGGGGTTCAGGTCTGGTGAGTTTGCTGGCCAGTCAAGCACACCAACACCATGGTCATTTAACTAACTTTTGGTGCTTTTGGCAGTGTGGGCAGGTGCCAAATCTTGCTGGAAAATGAAATCAGCATCTTTAAAAAGCTGGTCAGCAGAAGGAAGCATGAAGTGCTCCAAAATTTCTTGGTAAACGGGTGCAGTGACTTTGGTTTTCAAAAAACACAATGGACCAACACCAGCAGATGACACTGCACCCCAAATCATCACAGACTGTGGAAAATTAACACTGGACTTCAAGCAACTTGGGCTATGAGCTTTTCCACCCTTCCTCCAGACTCTAGGACCTTGGTTTCCAAATGAAATACAAAACTTGCTCTCATCTGAAAAGAGGACTTTGGACCACTGGGCAACAGTCCAGTTCTTCCTCTCCTTAGCCCAGATAAGACACCTCTGACATTGTCTTTGGTTCAGGAGTGGCCTCAACAAGAGGAATACGACAACTGTAGCCAAATTCCTTGACACGTCTGTGTGTGGTGGCTCTTGATGCCTTGATCCCAGCCTCTGTCCATTCCTTGTAAAGTTCACCCAAATTCTTGAATCGATTTTGCTTGACAGTCCTCATAAGGCTGCGGTTCTCTCGGTTGGTTGTGCATCTTTTTCTTCCACACTTTTTCCTTCCACTCAACTTTCTGTTAACATGCTTGGATACAGCACTCTGTGAACAGCCAGCTTCTTTGGCAATGAATGTTTGTGGTTTACCCTCCTTGTGGCTTACCCTCCTACTTCAGTCTGTGTGCATTGAATTTATTTAATGCACGAGTTTCACAATTTGAGTTGAATTACTGAAATAAATGAACTTTTCCACGACATTCTAATTTATTGAGATGCACCTGTATATGCGTGATACATCAGCATGTCACAAGGTGACAAATTTGATAGGGTGTCAGCAGGAATAAAGCCACTGAGGCATTTCTGTTCAGCTGTGCCTTCTGGCGGTCCTTCACCAGTAACAGAATCACAGTTACGTGCATAACCTGCGTTATCATTGTAATTGCTGCCAGATGAAGCTTTTTCATTGAACTGTGATAAGCTTTTGATGTTTTTAATGAAATTACTGGAAGTGAACAACGGCAAATAGATGTTTTGCAATGTTTGTTCCAGACCTGCATGTGGTTTTGCTGGCACTTAGTTGTATTTGAAGCAATAAAGTGAAAGAGTCCATTCTTTTTTTGTGAATATAGTTACTGTTAAAGAGAATATTAAAGGGGTCATCGGATGCAAAATTCGCATTTCAAGTTGTTTGAACATAAATGTGTGTTGGAAGTGTGTGTACACATCCATCCTATAATGATAAAAAAAATAAATTAAATCCCTATTTTAAAATCCCCTTTCTCAAATCAGGCTGTTCTGAGGTTCCTGTCAGAATGACGTAGTTCTGCACAGGCCCTTCCCACGATAGTTGATTGACAAGACCGGCTTACCTTAGACCCACCCTGAGTGAGCTGAGTGAACTGAGTGAACTGAGTGAGCTGTAAACAGTCCAACCGCCATTGTGTCGACTCCGGTGCAGGGGAAGACAAGATGTCTCCGATTAAGCAATTGAGGTGTTTTGTTGTTGGATATAATAATGAATATAGCGGTCATCATTTACTCCCAACATCTGAGCCACTGAAGACGCAGAGGATTAACGTTACTTTTTTTTTTTTTTTTTTTATAATGTACTAGTTAGCCAGTTTCGCAGCTAAAGTAAACAGTACTGCTCGTCACCCCACGGAGGAGAGGGGTGGGGTCAGCAGAGCTCATTAGGATTTAAAGCAGCAAGGACTATAATAGCTTGCTAAAAACAGAGCTGATTTTGACAGGTTTAAAAAGGTGTTTTTTACACTACCATTGAGAAGTTTTAACCAAAGTATGTTATAGACTTTTAATTAAGACCCTAAAGAATCATATCAACTTGTGCAAAATGGGCATCCGATGACCCCTTTAAGGTACAGTATGCAGCAGAATAAAACTTCACTTACTCTTTGGAATAATTCACCCACAAATGAAAATCTGCTGAAAATTTATTCACCCTCAGGCCATTCAAGATGATGAATTGCCATTTAATTCCATCACTTGCTCACCAGTGGATCCTCTGCAGTGAATGGGTGCCATCAGAATGAGAGTCCAAACAGCTGATAAAAACATCACAATAATTTTCACTGGAGCAAGCATTATTATTTATTATGGACTGGAAGCAATGGTTTGAAGTCACTTTAGTTTATTATAAACCATTGCTTCCAGTTAAAATACATAAAATATTATGTATTTTAACTGGAAGCAATGGTTTGAAGTCACTTTAGTTTATTACAAACATGCAACTTTTCTCTTTATAAGACATTAATTGATGGACTAGAGTCATATGGATCACTTGTGGATTATTGTGATGTTTTTATCAGCTGTTTGAACTCTCATTCTGACAGCACCCATTCACTGCAGAGGATCCGTTGGTGAACAAGTGATGGAATGATACACTTCTCTAAATTTGTTCCAATAAAGAAACAAACTCATCTATATCTTGGATGGCCTGAGGGTGAAATGTTCAAAATTTCAGACATATATTATAAAGTGCCTTCAGCAAATTTTCATTTCAAATGAAAATTTGCTGAACATACTATATTATATATTATAATGTCTTGAATTTTGTATCAACAATTCAGCTTTCAGTATCAGAATGAAGTTGTTTTCAGGCCATTTTGGAATGTAATATCCGCACGTTGCTGTTATTGTGAGAAGTTACTGGCTCTCCTGAGATGATGCTCTTACAGTTACTAGGCACTAGTGTTTGTATCCTCTCCTCATCATTAGTGTTGCCGCTGGTAAACAGCTTTGATTATTGCAGAGACCAATACGGTGGTAAGTGAGAGGGTTGTTTGGATACTCTGACCCGTAGCAACTGTACTTTCATCCCCAATCTTACACTGAGCCTTCTAGAGGTACAACCTCCCACCATGTAACGGTCCTGCTGGCTCAAATCCTGTTTCCTGGCAACGCATCTGTTACTTTGCCTCATTTTTGTCTTCCCACACTTTGGTTTCTCCAAATTTGATTCATCACATCCAGAATGTTGACATAAATGTATAATGAATGTTCTCATAGTCACATGCCACATATTAGTGTTGTGAAGGACCATTTTGTTTTTTGTTTTGTTTTATCTCTTTTTATTGAACTTGTTTTTCTTCATTTTATTTTATTTTATTGAGTCCAGATTGTATTCCCTCATTTTCTGAATTTTCACACCAGCCAAATTAAAAAATTTAGGTCACACAAAATGTATTATTGGTGTTATTATTTTTAAGTATTCTTAGATGAGTTGAACATCTGGATTTAAAAAAATAAATAATAAAATTTTGTTGCATCCTCCCTCACTTGTAAGTAGCTTTGGATAGAAGCGTCTGCTATAAATGAATGACTGTAATTTAAATGTAAATGTATTCGTTAATGCGAATGAGTGCTAGAAGTTGGATTAAAGCCAACACATCCTGATGACAGTTCTTTGTGAATGGAAGAGCTATTTATCTAAGTTTAATAACAACTGTAACAAATGTATCCTCAAAGAGGTTTATAATGACAGAATGTAAGGGATTACTGAGTAGTTGAAGGACGGATATTTCACAAAACAGCTTGTAGAGTAAGACAATGAAATATATAGTGCTTTAAATGTATGGTATGTAGCTAATAACTGGACCGAATTCAGTTTTTGTTGTGGGGCTCTGCTAAACAGTCGACTGATTCAAACAACTATAGAGTCATTTTGAGCAGTTCATTGAAAGTAGTGGCTCATAAGAGTAAGAGTCAAACTATGCTGTTGGCACTGTTAATCTGTTGAGTACAGCTAGCAATGGTGACACAATATAAAGACGTTTGTCTAATTATTATTTGGCCCCTTTCTTAAAAGACAAGCACAATGAATTTCTATATAGTTTGATTATAAAATTATTCTCATATATTCTACATCAGGGGTGCCCACACTTTTTTGTGTGGGGATCTACTTTTCAAATGAGAAACTCCCCAAGATCTACCAAGTGAAAAATAAATAATAAGATACATATCAAATAAATAAATAAAAAGCTTGTTGGGATGTGTTTTTATATTGCATTCATTTAATTTTTAATAAAAATAATAATAATAAAATAATGTTCAATTCTTAGTACCCCCGTAGAACTGTGCCTGCATTTACCTAAAGCAGTGGTTCTCAACCTTTTTTTTACGCCAAGACCCCCTCCTCTCCAAATCAATACCGCAAGCCCAAACTTTTCTATTCACTAAATCCTTTGTATTTGTTATTACTTTTCAATTACATGTATTTTTTAAACAAAACAAATTCAAGATAGATTTAAATATTCCATGTTCTTTTTTTTTTTTTTTTTTTTTTTTTTGCAAACATACTTTGCAAAAATGTCACTGCAGATATTCTATACAACTTAAAAGTAGCCTATGTAAAGCTCAATTATACAGTAATATAACATATGCGCACAAGTTAACCTGCCATACCAAACAATACCACAGGGAGATGCCAAAGGACTGCATATAAACTACTATACGGGTCCATTCAGAATCACTAAGCACACCAGAATACAAATGAAGAATGAAATCATTCTGAACTCAGCGATCTGAAGGCGGCTCGATGCCACAGTGTACCTCTGTCAAGCTATTTGGAGCGTCTGATGCCCATATGTACATAAACACCACTGATCCTCACAAACTTCTCCAAAACACGCGAGCATCCATTATAAAATACTTGCTATATTCACCTACGTGAATATACTGAGCTGTATTCAAGCATAAATATGATATAGTGATCAGTGCGCCGAGAGCGCACATACACTTTTCGTTTGCACATCAATTATAACCGACACAGCGCGCACGATCCTGTATGTCACTGTAATCATCTTTACCTTGATTACAATCATCGTCCATCAAAACTTTATCCAGCCGAGAGCTGTAGTTTGCATATCATATGCTCATACAGTGGTTTTGAGCCGCCGTTCAGTCTGTATTTCACACAGTGTGATGAGAAACGGCTTGTTGCTCCGAAACACAGAACATCACACAATACTTATAGAGGTTGTGCTGTTATTTAGTTATATATATTTATACATTTTTTAACATATTAGTCATAACATTAGTGAATATATTATATTTTAGTTTTACGTTATCTCGCACACCCCTGGTAGAAAACCACTGACCTAAAGCACGATCTACCAGCATTGCCTTCGCGATCAACTGATAGATCGCGATCGACCTATTGGGCACCCATGTTCTACATTTTGAGCCAATTATATTATATGTCTTATGTTTACTACATAATACCTTGCCTTACTACAGCCATTTTACGCTGAAAGACAGGATATAGTATATGCATTTACACTGACTATTTCATGTAAGTTTCATGCACAGTAGACAGATAACAAGACGTGCTCATGACAGAACTGCTTTAGTTGTGACGTATTGTCAAGTATGGTGACCCATACTCGAAATTGGTGCTCTGCATTTAACCCATCCAAGTGCACACACACAGCAGTGAGTAGTGAACAAACGCGCACACACACACACACAGTGAACACACACCCGGAGCAGTGGGCAGCCATTGCTCCAGCGCCCGGGGAGCAATTGGGGGTTCGGTGCCTTGCTCAAGGGCATCTCAGTCATGGTATCGAAGGCAGAGAGAGTGCTGTTTGTTCACAATGCCCACCTTCAATTCCTGCCGGTGCGAGAATTGAACCGGCAACCTTCAGGTTACAAGCCCGACTCCCTAACCATCAGGCCACGACTTCCCCCTTTACTTTGATCAGAGCTCCATACTTTAACTGCTTTACATCTCATTTACATCACGGACAAATGTTTGCTGATTGGTCTAGATGCGCTAAACCACTGTACACTTGTGGTAGCTGTACACTGTACACCACTGTACACTTGTGGTACACCAAATGACTTAAATCTAGAAAGATGAATAGAAAATATTGTAGTGGAACAGTGAAAATGAAAAATATTGAAGACAGGACTACATTGCTCACCATAACATAACTATTTCCATCAGCAATTCTATGGCTCTGTTCCAAAACCTAGAGAGCTGCCTACATAGACTGCATCATAAAGGGATAGTTCAGCCAAATATGACAATTCTGTCATCAGTTACCAACCCTCATATTGTTTCAAATGGACTCGAGGAGTAGAGGGACGGAAATCTCTCAGGTTTACATAAAAATATCTTCATTTTACCACTTCCTACAGTAGAACTGTGCTTTCAGACCTTTCCACACAAAGTGAAATTAAACGAAAATGTCGTTTAATCGCAGGTGAACACTCCTCTGATGCCTTACACCTGTAAAGCCTGTCATACGAAATTTATATATATATTTTAATGGAACGACCTTTAGACAAAAGATATATATATATATATATATATATATATATATATATATATATATATATATATATATATATATATATATATATATAAGTTTTCTTTTTCTTTTCTTTTTTTTGTTAAGTATCATATTTGATACATCAGGCTTTCATGGCTCATATAGTGTGATTTAGTGCGAATATGGAGCTCATACAAGAAAAAAACTCTTCAGTTTTATTCAGAGGCCCAAACTACGCAAAAAATATGCAACTTGGTGCAGATGCCGATACTTGTATGGGCAAAAAAAAAAAAAAAAAGAAAGAAAGAAATTATTATAGCTTGTAATGTAAATCAATTAAAAAAAATAATGAAATAAATAAATAAAATTAAAAAACATTGTAACAAAATACTTAGATAAAATGCTGTAAATATCACTATGGTACAAATATCAACTCTCTTTATCTCCAAATAATATGTCTTATTAAGATTATATTTAAGTGCTTAGCTTTATAATGAATGCTCTGTAGTTTTTATTGTGGGGGGCAAAACGTATAATGCAATGCAAAACAATGGCACTGGGATGATTGAGATTGAGGTGATGAACAAATAAAGTCATGTTTCTAAAAATGATGCATGGATTGTCAAGTAAACATAAGATGCTTCAGTCCATCCAGTAAGTGTTCCTCTTAAAATTTTTCTAACATTAATAAAGATATGTTCACATTTTAAAATTCATTAAAGACTTCACAGCAAAAAGACAGCAGGGTGTCATTTTTTACAATTACACTAAAAGGCCATTTATTTTCTAAAAAGCATCTTTAAAGTAAAACTATCAATCGGATGACAGAAGGCATGTAGTAGATTGTGTGCAACAGGATTTTCATCAATTTTGATCAGGTTGAGGATGATTCAGTAGGGTTTTAGTGTTAAGACAGTACATAGGCAACTTAGTTGGTTTGGGAATAGAGAAAATTTTGCCAAGATACAGTATAAATGCTGACGCATGAAGTCACTCTTTTGAGTCTCCTGTTTTCAGGGCGCCCTACAAATTGGTGATGCGTTACTGTTGATAATATGTAGCATTCTTTTTTTTTATAGCTAATAAAGGAGTATTGTTTTTCTCCTGCATTGTTTGCTTTATGTCATAAAGTGATTTGTCTCTGTTTTTGGCATCCCTGTAGAAATATAAACCTGGCAGATGTGATGACATTCTGAAGTGGAAGCCGCCCAGCCACAACTCGGTCGATTTCAGACTCAAGATCACCAAAGTCGGTGGGGAGGGGTGAGTCATCGTTGCCATGGCAACTGCATTCACTACGCTCAAATCAATGCTAAACATCAGAACACATCCGCACAAACTTCCCACAACTTACATGGAGACAGAGACATCCAGGAGGATTTTTCCTGTGTGTCTGTCTTTATCTCTATGCATGCGCTGATGTGTGAGCGATTATGAAACATTCAGCTCTGAGTCACACGCAGGTGGTTGCAGCATTAGCAACTTTTCGAGTCGCTACTTTTCGGAACATAATATGCACCAAAATGTGATTCGTGAGGCCCATTCCTGAACAGACTGGTGGCTTTGATTATGTGCGGCTTGACATTTCTCTCAGAAGAAACGTAGCGAAGCATAAAGTGTGAGTTCTCTAGCGTTCCTCATTTACGCCTCTCTCAACCCATCTGTCCACTCTGTCCAGACTCGAGATTTTACTGTCCTCAAATGAGCCGGGCTTATCTTTTAAATGCAGGCAGTCCAGAGGGAGAGTGCTGACCCTTCTGCAAGGACTTTCACATATAAAGCAATTGTTTTTTGTTTCCGTGTGTAAATCTCGTTAAGAACGTGTCCAGGTTATTTTTCACCCCAAATTCGAAAGAAAAAAAAACGTATTTTGTGGCTTGACAATGAAGCACTTTTCCCCCCATAACTTATTCCTTTATTATTAGGGGTTTTAACAGTATACATACTCGTACTGAAAATTTTTGGTACGGGACTTTTGGTTTGGTATGCATGTGTACCAAACAAATACAGCATTGTTTTAGTCACTGCACAAGTGGAATTTTATTGTGTTGTTACTTTTGATAAGAAACAAAATCTCATCTTTCAGATTGTCAATAATTTTTTTCAGAAAACAATTTGACGCTCTTTGATGTGGCGTGATAGATCCCTGTATAAATGCCTCCGTTCAAACAGCGAAGCGTTTGTGTACAGTTACACCTCTGTTTATTTTATATAGCAATGATTTATTTTATTACTGCTTTTAATTTTATGCTGATTTTGCGATCATCAGAATCATCATCAATAATTTTTAAAAGCAAAGACATCTGGATGCAATACAGTAAAAAAAAAAAGAAATGGGGAAGAAATTTGCTTAATTGTTGTAGTGCAAAATACAATTCCTTTTTTTAATATGACTGGGACATGTTTTCATGAGGTTCACCCATATATTTTAGTGCTTGTTTGTGTTTGGTATTGGATCATCCTTGTGTATAATTTTCTGCCTTGGGGAAGGTACACACAAGATGTGTTCCTGCTAAGCAGCTAGACGGCGTGCAATGGAACACCACAGTCTCGCGACATGTTTTAGGAACCAGGCTTGTCATCACCATTTGTCCATAATTGCGATATTATTAAGACATGAGACTCCAGGAACAAAAACCGCAACAAACAGCAGAACAATTTGCAGAATGTTTTAGAAAACAGAACCGAAATCCATTTCCGTCAGCCCTGATACATTTTCATGATATCTATTTCCAATTTCTCACACCTCCCTTGTCATGAACACTATTCACTTCCAAAACAACAACAACACAGTGAGCCACAGCAAAAGAAAATATAGATACGATTAGCTTTTCTCACATGGTGTAAGTAAGCTTTATTTTGTATAATGTCAGTGCCACTGACAGACCAACTTTTTTGATGCTTATTTATAGAAATGTGTCTATTATGTAAACTTTAAATTTAGTATTTATAAAGAAAAGGTTTAATACTGTCTGTGGATAGGAGAATGAAACAGCAAATACAAGTTGTTACACTAAGCACCATTACACTGAAAATAAAGAAGTAAATACCATAACCTCTTAACTTTTACCCCCTTTTTTTAAACATAGATGTGAGAATGCACAAGCCAAACGTAAATGGTTGTAATTCATGAATTCTTTGAAATACAGACCTAAGGTTGGTCTCTTTTTAAAGAAGACAATCTGCAGATTATTTTGTAAAGTATTTAAAAAAAATGCAAGTGTAAAAACGTTATAGAGGTTTAAGTTTACTGTAAATAAAATGTACTGTACTAGAAAAAAGATTTACATAAAATATATATATATATATATATATATATATATTGCAAAATATTTTGGAATGTAAATTTGCTATAAAATCAAAGTAGTATGTAATATCATATTACTAAAGTAATATCAAAGTTATGTTTCAAATTTGAAGTTGATATCACAAATATACCAAAAAATGGTGACACCCAAACTCCACTGAATTTTTTAAAGAGATTTTCCTGTCACAAATTTATACATTACTGTCACAATATTACTTCACCAATTATGAAACCTTGAGACTCTTTGAGAAACCTTTCCGACTATGTGTTTTGTCAAGATTAGAAAAAGTTTGATTATGAAATAGGAGCTGCTAAAAGGATTTAAAGTACCATTTCCATTATAAGGCATTGTCAAAATAGTTTTACAGGATGAATTTTGATAGAGCCCTGCATTGTAGCCCGAGCCTGACGGGGCCCCAACTTATGGCCGGGCTTCGGGCCAATTTTCGCGTCATAGCGCAGACGTGGGCCAGGCATCGGGCCTGCTTTTAGGCTTCTCCTTATTTTTATATTTGAGGCATCCATCAATTATGGTGATGAAAAAGAAAATTGCCGCACTGGTGGAAACAACATGAGACCGTGTTACCACGACTGTCAAGACCGGCTCGCACGGTGTTTATTGTCCCGCCAGCAGCAGCAGCAGGAAGAGATCCGCGTTAAAATGCATGAAATAAGCTAAAGCTTGCCGCAAAGACCCAACAAAAGTAATTACCATGAATGTGTCGGCAAGAAATAGTAAGGAGATATTTGAATTACTTAATAATAAACTAGTGTTTTCTGAGTTAGTGTCACAAAGATGAAGTTGACGATCCTGACTTGCCATCTCCTCACTGAATTTAGAGAGAAATGCATCTTTATGGATTACATAATGAAAGAGTTTTTGATTTGAATTAGTTCATTTTAAAGTAGTAATTTAAAGCTTTCTATAGATATATTTATCATGTCTGTGAGGCAAGTATTCGCTGAGTTTCGGTTCATTTTTGTGTAGCACTCCTGTTCAAGACGAGACGGCAGAAAATCCTGTTTGTATTCTTTATTTTACAAAAGCACAATGTTTTGTTGATATTGTGAATGCACACAAATAAAAGTAGACCCTTTACAGTTTCGAATGATGTATTATCACCTTTATGAGCAAAAATGATGGCATATATTAAGTTGTTTCCAATGTTAAGAAAAAAATGCAAGTGATCGCACTGGCACTTCCATGTCCTGCAGACTAACAGTGATATACTTGAAGTGTTTTATATCTATAGATTTTATTTTAGGCAAGTGGTGATGATTTGAGAAGGCTAAATTGTTCAAACATAGGCTATGATCAACTCACTGTCTACCGCTGTTCGCTTGGTCGTTACTTTAAAAAACAAAAACTTGAATTTAACTGTAGTGAATTTTGCTTTCGCCAACCTAAGGAGGCGAAATAGTGTAGTGATGGGTACTCACGTCACAGGTGACGTTGATTTTTGGATCACGTGTCACTTAAGGTGTGGTTAGGAGTACATCACATAAGAAAGACTGGTGGGATACCTAACTTGTAGAACCTTTCTGTATTATCAACACAAGGAAGACACGTGTAATAAAATAAATTTTATTAACAAAAGATAGACAAGAGTAATCAACAACTACTAAATGAATACCATGAATGAAAAAGGAATAAAGTGCATAAGATGCATAAAATGCAAGTGATTATGTTGGATGTTGCTATGTCAGAGCTACGTTATCTGGTAAGATAAACTGTCACTACTCTGAAACAAGTAAGGTGAAGAACCTTATTATGCATCAAACAGATACCTGAAAGATTATTTGTTATCAACTGCAATCAGCTATATAACATCTAATGTCAATTAGAAAAATCATATACTGATAATACACAACAATGCCAAGGTCTCTGGAAGAGGTTTGGATAAGTGATAGTTACGTTCTCTGTAGTTGAGTGAGCAGTCCGGTGGCAGTGACTTCATCCACTGGTTGTGCTGGTAACAATGCAGTGGGGAAAGGAGCCTAGATCCGTTTTGACAGCCATGAACACGAAGCGCTGGAGGATGCTGATCTCCTGGAGCACCAAAGGGTCCTAAAATCTGGAACACGCAGATGTGACCCTGAATTAGGTGCAGAAGGTCCTTAGCCTGGAACATGCATGCAAAGGTACCTTGGAGTGAAGGTTTGCTCTCCGGAGCTTGACCTTGTTGCAAATGTCTGTGTGTCTTCTTCCTCTCTGGGCTAGAGACTCAGAATTTGGTCGATCCGCTTTGTCTCTCTTGGATGGAGACTCAGGACGTGCTGCATCTGTTGTTGTCTCGCTGGACAAAGACTCTGAATGAAGTCTGAACGTAGATTATTATCTCTTTCCTCGCAGGCTGGAGGCTCAGAACGTCGTCGTATCTGTTGCTGCCTCAAAGCTGCAGACTCAGGACTTGGTATCTGTTGTTGCCTCTACCCATCACGGCCAGAGGTTTCGGTGTTTCTGTTAGAGTCTCTCCCTTTCGGGACTCAGACTCAGAACGGAGGCTGATCTGCTATTGCCTCATCCTTGCAGGGCTCAGACGCAGAATTGGTTTATCTGTTAACGTCTTTCCCTTTCGGGACTCAGACTCAGAACGGATGTGTCTGTTACTGTCCCTTCCCTTACGGGCCGGAGACTCAGAACGGATGTCTGTTACTGTCCCTTCCCTTACGGGCCGGAGACTCAGAACGAGGAGTGTCTTTTGGGAAGGTACCTTTATCCCTTTCCGATGAGGAGGAGATTGCAATCTGGCGCTTCTCCGTTTCCAGGCTGTGATTGGCTATTTCCATCAGAGTAGGGGGGACACAGTGTGGCCCACCCTTCTTTCCTCCTATGGAACTTATTTGCATAGTCCACACACACATTTAGAAAAGTGTCACTAAAGTTTTACCAGTGCATCATTCACTTACCAAACCACACCTTTGGCACTGTTACGAACACATTATTAACACAAGAAGATTGAACTGTCATGCATGCATTCATTTGTCCATTAACAGCTGAGTTTGTGTAAGATGTTGCACTACATGTTGCTGTCACTGAGAATACTTATTTCTCTGAATAGGTATAAGATGTGTGTGTTGTAGTTTGCATCAGTTTAAGGTTTGAGAACATAGTTATGAATGGATTTGGATGGAACTCTGTGATCCCTGTTTGTTTCACCCACTGCTGCTGTGTCCAGAGGTCCTAAGGGCTTTTTATGGCGGTCACAGGCCAAAACCTTAAAAATCAGTCTGTTGGTGGGTGAAGGGCAGAAACTGCATTCTGACCAATAGGAAGTCCTGTCCTTCACGGGCTTTGTACCAAAGGTCTTCTTCTTGCGCTCTAAGAGGTGTCTGGCTGTTGTCCTGGCATCTTTATCTGATGCCATTGGACAGTTTGCTTATGTTAGTCTACAAAGATCCAATCAAAATGTAGCAAACCTTTGTCCACTATTGTGGTCAGAGAGGGGCCCCGCCATAAACTGGGCCCTGGAATGTGCTGTCCACTACATAACAAACAAAAAATGTTCCAAACATATTTCTATATTAACTTAATAAAGAAACGGAAAGAAATATAACCACTTTACCATTAAAAACAAAACTGAACTATTTAAATGACTGCAACAGCAGCTGTGTAATGGGGGAGAGAGAAAAAAGATTCCAGTCGGACTCGGGCCGAGAATTCTGATAAGCTGTCAGACAAGAGCCGGGCTAGGACCTATATTTGAGGTTGGGAAAAAGTTTATAGGTTAAGTAAAATTCTTATTGTTCTCCATTTTATTAACTTTTTTGTACATTAGTACAAATAAGTACATTTAGTACATTAAGAAACCGATCATGCAGAAATTGATCTTGCATTTAATACATGAGACAGAGCACAGCGGAAAGGAAATGAACGCAGAGAACGACAAGATGCATCTCAGATGTACAAGGTGTCTGTTTTCCACGTTTAAATAGAAAACAATTAAAAATCAATGCACTGGAATGCAAAAACACTTTCTGCATGCTTTCCAATATGCTCTTACATTATGAAGGAAAGAGTTCACGTGTGCAGTGGTGGATTCTGCACCAGGAAGGCTTTGCTTTGGTAATGATGTGTTATCATGCTTTGAGATCTACATCCGTTTGTTCATGTTATTAAGCATTCTTTTATTTAATTTTTTTATTTCTTTTATTAGGGAAATACCTTTTGAAAAGGAGGCTGGGACTTAAAATTCTGTTTCTGCTCTGAACACACCAAAAATGCAGTATCTGAACCCTGAGGCGCTCACACAGTTGCTACTGTATACTCTCAGTGCACTTGAGTGTCCCGCCCCCACACTCTTCTGATTGGACCATTGGTGTAAATCTGACATTGATGCCCTGCGTAACAAAACTTGAACTATTTTTAACATGACAGGCCATTTTCTAAACTCAAGAAAGGAAAATGTCAGGACATGATGCGGTGGGAAAGATGTTCATCTGACGCATGTATACGTAAAGCAAAAATTAAAAAAGAGCAGGCAGAAAGCATGCATGGAGTGCTGACTCTTGGGGGTAAAGATGGATTCATAAGGCGGCTTACAAAAGCGTTTCAAGCACACAAACTAAAAATGAAAAACTAAATATTATTTTTGCTATTATAAAAATTTAAATGATGATAATAAAGAGTCATGTGAGCATGTAAACTGAATGTCCACTGGGAATGCTTTGATTCTAATGACCCAATAACTGCACATAAACATTTCTGCATCATGATTAGGATTTTAGCCAAAGGCTGTTTCGTGCTAAGCTTTGATTAACGTTTCAATATTCTAAAGCCTTTTTTTAATTCCGAATTGATGAGGCAAAAAATGTTAAATATATATATTTTATGAAAGCCGATGGTCAGTGTGTGTCATCGAAGCATCATAGAGTCCTGGCTTTTCTACAGCAGATGTGTCAGCGAGCGGCTGAGGTTATTAGCGGGGTTACTTCCCTGCCAGGAAACAGAGAAAGATGACATCTCCACTCTCCTCCCACACAGCTCTCTTTCTCGCTCTTTATCTGTGAGTGTTTTTCCCTCTCACCATGCCCTCTTTATTTGCCGAGAGCTTTGAAATGAGATGGGTAAAATAATAAAAGAACCCCTGACTCTGTTGGAGAGTGGTAATGAGAAGACCTTTGGTTCATTTGGTGCAATTTTTAAGGAAATGAATTTGTACTTCAAATTTGTGAGGTTTGAAAACAGATAAACATTTCATTAGTCGGGCTGCTCTGCACACACGCTCCATGTGTTAAAAGCAGCGTAATGGATACTTTCAGAATGTGTCTCAAGAGTCTAGTAACATTTTTGTAAAAAGAATTTGTTGCCTTGAAACCTAAAAGGGTAAAATAAAAATCAAACCTCCTCCTGTTGAATGTACAGACTCTGTAGTGTAAAAGAAGCTAAACCTTAGAAACTGTGGATTAGAGCTTTCTGAATTCATACTACAGGCGTGAGTCTGTTTGGACACATCTCCACTGGCCTTGAACACCTACATTATAAAAGCTGCGAGTTCCCAGTTCAGTTTCAATTGAGAGAGAGAGAGTGCTTGTGAAGAGAAAACTCTGCCTAACTGTTAAACCACACACTGCAAAACATGGATATTATATTTTTCCATGTGTCATTGACCAGAGATGATTTTATTCACATTTGATGGTCAGAGATGATTTGATTCACAGCCATTCAAACTTTTAGTACCAAGCGATTTTTCAGCTGCCCTCTTCCAGAGGCTTTCTATGACAAGACATCTGGACTTCTCTAACACTCTCCTTTGGAGTCCTGGACTTGTTAAAAGGTAAACTATCTTCCCATTTTCAGCTTGGCCACCTCCATTTTCCCTTTCTCTGACAAGTGTCCTTTTCCCAACACAAGACAAACACAATCAGATACGTTGAAGACCATACTTGACTGAGTTTTTTTGGCTGACCTGGCCATTATAAGTACCCATTTTGCGTTCTGCTTGGTAATTTGGGCTGTTTATCTTTTGTCCAGGTCCAACAATTTATTCAAAAATACATATAAAATGCAGTTTATTTTTGGCTTCATTTTAAAATGCAATTCATACATGCAGTGACATTTAACTTCACTGCAAAAAAAAAGAAAAAAAAAAAGGTATGTTTCTTAGTATTTTAGTCTTGTTTTCTAGTATAAATGTGACCTGTGCTGTCAAAATGAGTCACAATGAGCAAATTTTCAAAAATGAGGTATTTCTATTTTTAAAAATCCTTCAAAATGATGTATGATTTGTTGGAATTTGTTGAAAAATTACTGTGCTACACCTGTTTGAAGACGATGGAGTTAGCAAAGTAAATTTAGGGGAAAACTGATTTAAAGTTTTCTGAAGGTTCCAAAGCAAAATTACCTTGCAACGTTGCATCTTTTCCCCCATTTCTTTTCTTAATAACCATTACTAGATTAATAATCACAATTTAGCTATTTTTTATTTTATCTTTGTTGTTGTAAATAAGAACTGATGCAAAAAAATAAGCAAATATAAGAAAGAAACAAATGTATTACCTACTTTTTCATTTACATCTAAACATAAGCATTCAAGAAAGAAAAACAAATAGTAAAATATAAAAATCACTGAAGTGTGTTCATTAAAAATAAATTGATTATTACACCTACAAAAGCAGTTCAATCAAGCAGCGAGTGATTCCCTCTTTTCTTTTATTGTTTGATTAACATTAATGAGACAGACGGCCTGTATTAAGACATAGTGTAATGCACAGATCTAATATGATGTTACACATCCTATGTTTTTCCCCAAAATTTCCCCAGACATTCACTTAAGATATAACACATTATGTTTGCTTGAATACTTAAATATATTTAGCCTACTGTAAATCCCTGTATATGTGTATCGGGATAGAGCGCCTTTGGTGTCTGTCGTCTTTATGCGTGCTCTTCGGATGAGAGGCAGCACGAGAAGCGAGCGGAGAAAAGGTACTCCTCTCAGAAAACGTACAAATAAAGATACTTTTAGATGTTTAATTACTATTTGGAGCACTGGGATCGCTAGACGAGGGCTTAATGAACTCATCTTTGTGAAAATCTAAATTCAACCAAAATCATCATTTTGCACTTTTTTTTGCCTGTAGCTCAAAATTAGCCTGTGCGCATTACTACTCATTTTGCCAGCACAGGTCATAAATATCTAAAACTTCTTTAATCAAGATGCATTTACTTGACAAGTAAAATTACTTAAGATATTATTTTATATTATGTTATTATATTAAGGTATTAAAACAAGCAAAAATATATATTATTTAGCCTTGAATTAAGATTATTTTTCATACCCCATTGGTAGATATTTTTTGCTTGTTTTAAGCAAAAACTACGATTTTTTTTTTTTTTTTTTCTCAAAGAAAACATCTTAAGTCATTTT
The DNA here is from genome assembly GCA_039654775.1 of Spinibarbus caldwelli. Classification (NCBI taxonomy): domain Eukaryota; kingdom Metazoa; phylum Chordata; class Actinopteri; order Cypriniformes; family Cyprinidae; genus Spinibarbus; species Spinibarbus caldwelli. The sequence goes on from CM077240.1 coordinate 4,674,591, forward strand.
AATTGTCAATTAAATGCATTCTTATTTCAAGAATTTTTAGATATTTATACTAGAAAACAAGACAAAATTACTAAGGAAGAAAATCATTTTTTGCATTATTCTGACAGAATTTGAAGATGACACAACTGTTTTGATATCATAATGAGGAAAAACATCATTACAAAATTAAACTCTTGAAAAGAAAACCTTACGTAGGTTTCCATATTCTTCTAGTATTGATTTTTTTTTTTTTTTTTTTTGTAGTATAATGTGGTGTGACCAATATCCAGAGGCATATAGAAAAAAGGACCCCATAGACCCTCATGACTGTGTGCCAAGGTCACATATTTCTGGGGTTTTTTTTCTATTTTTATGACAATGTTAGTTCAGGTTGTATTATGTATAATTTAGTGCCATACCAAAACCTAATGAAATTACCTAATGAACATTTTAGAGTCGTTACATTTCTTAATTAATTAATTTATTTATTTATTTATTTATATATTTATTTTGTATATAGTACATTTTTTTCAAGTTTTTCCTTTCCTTTATCAAGGACACACTTATTTGTCCTTTACTCTTATGCAAATGAGCAGTGACACACTACAGCGTCTACCAATGACAGCGCAGAGAGTGATCTGCTGGCTGATACAGCTGGATACCGTGGTAACCATTTAATCACTGACAATGTAAACGCGGCTTTCCAGTTTTGATCCGCAGGTTTCACAGATTGCGTTTGAAATGTAGCCATCCAGCGTCATCCAGTCTGTTCACGACAGTGTTTCACAAGAATGAATTTAACAGAATCTCCTCTGAAACATTGTCATCAAATGAGTAAAGAGGTCCAGATACTCCTAAATGAATTTTTGAGCAGTCAACAGATGGTTGAGCTTGATGGTCTTAATTATACTAGAAAGAGAGAAATGCACGTTTTAGCAGTTCACACATTGCTATACCAATTATGGAAACAGTAATGGCACAACCTGCTGCTAAAGAGACGTCTCAATGTTAGTCCCGGCCCGTCCAAACATGTCCCTGGACAACTGATGCTGAGATCTGGTCCACAATGAAATGAATCACATGGGTGTGTAAACAGTTACATTGGCTTCATTATTTGACAAAAATATCTGCTTTCAAAGTGATAAAACAAGCGCACAGGACGCACAGTAACCGAGGCTGAACACAGTCATCGTGTTTCGGGAGGCTCCAAATATACAGTGCCATTAGCTCGACTGGCAGGGTGTTCTTTAACCCTCAGTGTCAGGGTTCGGATCCGGTCTCCTCCCCGGTGATTTACTACTATTTTGGATGGTAACACATTTCAGTGGGCGTGTACGTGTGAACAGCTGGGACCATTATAGTGCACCGCTGATGAGAGGAGAGGGCTACAGTATCCTACTGCTGTTTGTTACGAAGCATTTGCAGTGATCACTGATTATTTCCTTTTCAGTCGAGATTAATATGACTGGATTTCAAGTATGATGTGATCATTGCATATTTCAAGTCAGGTTGATTTGTATTATGGCTTTTGATCCATTAAAATTAGAATTACAGTTTTAACGGAATTTATTACAATATGAAGGGTTCATTAATATTTTGGTAAAGCAGTATTTGCTGAGAAAAGCCCCCAAATAAAGATAATTCAAAGATATTACATGACAAATCAAACAATTGATCTTCCAGTCCAAGCTAGACATGGGTCAGGGAGGTAAATATAGTAGTGTTTGTTAATATACAAAGCTGTATGTTATTATTCTCACCTACTACCGTTTAAAAGTTTTTTTGTTTTGTTTTGTTTTTTAAAGAAATTCATACTTTCATTCAGAAACATTAAATTGATCCAAAGTGACAGTAAAGACATTTATAATGTTACAAAAGATTTCAATCTCAAATAAATGCTGTTCTTTTGAACTTTCTATTCAACAAATCCTATTTTGATAATAGGGTATTTCCATGTCAAATCAACCGAATTTCAGAAACATTTTTTTCTGAGGAAAGACAAACGTAAATAGTGATGAAACCCAAAATATTACATGTCATGGATGTATATTTACTAAGTGATCTACTATATTTTGTAGAGGTGGGTCAAAATGACAATTTTTACCTGAGATTTGGAGCCAAATTACAGGAGGGTAAAAATGACTTTAGAAAGATGACAGATTCAGAAATGAGATGTGTTTCTAGGTTCAACATTATTTGTTCTTCAGACATTCCTCTTTAAAAGAAAAGTATCAGCTGAATGCAAAGTGACCTACATTTATTTTCTTGCCACTGAAAATGTGTGAAGTGTAGCAGTTTACTCTTGGAGCAACATTTAGATCCTAATATCTCTGGAAATGAACCAAACAGGGCCTTAAAATTGAAGATACTGAAAGAAAAGTTTGTTAATATTAAAAGACTTAAATGATCTTAAATTTTTGAACTGTCACTATTGGCATATAATGCAGCAAATATTACTTAAGTCAACAGATATTCCTAATAGACAAGTCTTTGTGTAAAAGTAAAATCAGCGCATTAGAATGATTTCTGAAGGATCATGTGACACTGAAGACTGGAGTAATGATGCTGAAAATTCAGCTTTGATCACAGCAATAAGTTACATTTTACAGTATATTCAATAGAAAACAGTTATTTTAATGTGTTATAATATTTCTCAATATTACAATTTTTGCTGTACTTCCTCAAATATATGTAGCCTTTGTAATCATAAGATACTTCTTTTAAAATATAACCATATTGTGTATATTATATACTGTATATTTATGTGCTGTGTTTAGTGCATTTATTTCAGTGAGCCAGTCAGGCCAGTGCTTCATTTACCAGCAACTCATTCAAAATTAATTTCAATATTGATTTTAAAATCCTTGATCCTTGTCCTTAAAACCCTCCTTTCCGAACATTCCCCTTTTAAGTCTACGCCTCTAAAGCCCTTGGTGTCTTTGTATTTGGGGACCTCATCCTGACTGTGAAAGTCTTACAAGCACTTATTATGAAGCCCAGAATAATTACACGGCAGTATAGGAGGACATCCTCCATAGCAGACCTGCTATTATTTCCCTGACTTCCGCTGTCTTGGGGAATAGCACAATGCTTGCTTGTCCGGATGTGAAATTTAATTTAGATCTTTATTTTCGCTCTTTCTCCAGACTGCTCCCGCAGACGATGGGTCTCCTGTACGTGGGGAGCTATGACAGGCCCTTTGCACAAATGAAGGTGAGAGAAACATTGGTTCATATATCTGATAATTCCTTCTGTCAGCGTTCCCTCTGTCTGATTCACTGCAAATACAGATGCTGCTAAAGATAGTTCTGTCATTGTCAAGTGCTCTTTACATGATGTGCTTTTAATTAATTGAGTCAGACAGGTGAACGTTGTGTCACACAAGAGCTCCGGTCTGAGATCCAGCAGTTTGAGGAAACCTACAGGAGGTGTGCACTCGATGTGCAGGCTGTTCCGAAAAATGATCCGCAACAATAAAACATATTATAAGATGGAACATATTGTATGACTATTTGGACACAAACAACTGTAAAGGCCTGTTGACACCAAGGATGATAACTATAATGATAACGTTAAAGATCATATTATATTTTTAAAAATCGTGTTGTGTACACCACAACTATAACAAAAAAAAAGCACAGAGGAATAATGTCATAGGAATCACTTTCAAAACAGTTTTTTTTTTTTTTTTCCAGCTGATGAACTGTTAAAAACATTGACAGCTAATGAGAATCCATTCTACTTAAGCATATGAAGCGTCAAGCCACATAACTGCAGCACGCACTTATAATAAACAGAATGTTATCATCCTCTGGTGTGGACGCTATTATACACTGGGAACACTTAAAGGTAGGGCAGGCGGTTTTGGAGAGACTAGCAATACCAAGCTATAGGAACCTACCCTCCCTGCAAATCACTCTCCAAAGCCACGCCTCCTCCAAAACACATGACCGCGCTCAGGGAGACCAGAGGCTAACCAGCCACATGATGAGCGATGGTGTTGGTGCGGGGTTAGGGGTAGGTTATTCGTACGAATTTATTCGAATTGGGGAACTCGTAAAAAAATGCACGATTTAGCAAAAATCTTACGAATTTGTACAAGTGAGGTCGTACGAATTCATACGAATTAGCCACCTCGTAAAATATGTTCGAATTGCCATGAGATCGGATTGGACATGCAGGTAGGACAGCATGTCGTAATGTTCGGACTGAGGGATATAATTGGACGAACATTTTATGGTCCTACCCTTCCATAGGCTATATAAATACATATAAATAAATTTACACCACTTAACCTAGTGATTGCTGTCAGGACAGGAAGATAATTTCAATCAGCATAACAAAAAATATTTTTGAATCATATACCCTGCCTTTAAATCACACATAGGATCTCAATGAATGAAATATTCAAGTTGAAAATCTTTGTTTATATACAGTACATTGTGTAATTTGTTGAGAACAAAATGATGTGACAGTGGTCAGTGAAAGCCAAACTCATCAACCCACTGAGGGCTGGATTCAAAATCACACTGAAAATAAAGTAAAGAAAATAAATAAATGAAATTACAGGCTGATCGAACTTGCATGAATTTCATAAAAGCAACTCATTAAGTAAGTTATTATTCTTGGTGTGAACAGGCCTTAAGTCTATTCCTAAGCTTGTTGAAATCAGCTATTAAGATATTAGACACAAAGCCAAATAGTTTCCATTAAGTTTTCTTTTTTGCGCTGGGAACATATGATTTAGTGTTGTTTTTAAGATTCTTAAGAGTTTTGTTCCACCCGTATTCATAAATCAAATAACAGGAAGATTATAGCGCTGCACAAGAGCTGCTACAAGGGGCGATTGTAACAAACCATTGAGAAGAAGTACGGTTTAGTCAGTTATCATCTGCCTATCATTTGCCAAGACGAAACCAGTCTATAACTGATATAGATCCTGACAGAACTAAAAAAAAAAAAACAATCGTTGTGGTTTCTCTAGAAATGAAAATATTTGGTTGTCAAATCAAAATTATTATATAGGGATTTTAGTGTAATAATTTTGCATTAATATATTAACTACAGATTACCTTGTTTAATTATCCTGGTTAAATCTTGCACATTTTATATTGATTCTGTATTGTTAATGTATATTGTCCCTGAATAAAATAATAATAAATAAATTAACAAAAAGATAGATGATGGAGTGAGAGAAACATTGATTATAAATACATTAGTGCAGAAATGTTGTGGATTATTTCACCCAAATTTAGCATTTTTTAAATACAGAGTTATCTTAGCAGCATGTTTATGCAAACTCTTTTGGAATCAATTGTGCGTTAAGTCTCCCATACGCTTCACATGAAGAGCACTATTTTGTAAGGCTGACATGCCATTTGCTGTCTGTGTTCACAAATCTATTTTGTCATGAATCCAAGTCTGATTTCTCTTTTGGAAATTTTTTTTTTTTCTTTAGTTGGCAAGAAACCCACTAAACAACATTTAGGCTAGTTTTCTGAAACACACACTCAGTAGTAAATTAATGGGTAACTATGGTAACTGGTAATTGTTTTCTTTCACTCGAAACCACGTATGATATGCTGCTGACTATGTTTATTAATTGATTCTGTTTATTTAGCAAATAAATATGTGGTGCAATTTCCACAGATAGACATGGAGTTTTTATAGACGATGACAGGAAAGCAGTTGTTGTCATTGTGCTGAAGTGCTGCAGTGGACTGTAGGCAATAAAGAGGCCACATTAGTGACAAGCCACTGCTCCACTCAATCAATAAAGATGCAGGAATGTACTAATGGCTGGAAATTAAACACAATTGCTGAATAATCATAGCTCACATAATGTACATGCATGTGATTTGCTTTGATTGAATTTTAATTTCACGCATGTAAACATGACCACTGTTTCGATTAGTTGTGGCTTGCTGGTTGTCCGTTGCTCTAGACAGATAATTGTTCCATAGTGAGTGGTCTTGTCTCAATTTTAGAGTGATTATTTCTCACAGTAACACATAAGATACAATAAATTGAATCTTAGTGGGAAAGTTGTGGGTTCATCAGTAATATTTTCTGTTTTTCATTCATGGAATAGTTATCCTTATGAGCTCTAGGTGAAGAGTCCCTGCAGAATGAATGATGAGGAATAAAACAGACCAAGATATGTTAAGTTAGTGTATGGCATCCTTAACATCCAACACACTCTATGACTGACATTCAGCAATCAATATTTAAGGGCAGAGATGCGGTCAACACCACATGACACATAACTGAAAAGGGATACAAAAATTGGGTTCAAGCGCAGGACAAATAAAGATACATATGATAAACAAAACATAATGACAGAAAATTATAACTCCAAAAACATTGATTTCCAAGAAACAGCCCAGCGTTTGGACCTGTCACATGCCTGATCAAAAACATGCACTGTTTCTTGGAAAAATAAATGTTTTTGGAGCTATAATATTCAGTGTGTGGGCATTATTTTTTGTTTAACGATATTGAAAGGGGCAACAAATGCAAAACCAGTGGAAATAACACAGTTAACAGCAAAACACTGTAAAGTAGTTGGCATGACTTATTCATGCCACGATGTATGCTGGGAACAGTCCTAACACCAGTACTGCACTATTACGTATTAAAGTGAATTCACAACTTATTTGTGCTGTTGTTATACAGTTAATTGTGCAGCTATACATTGTGCTGTATAATACAAGCAAATGTCAATAAATGTTAAAGGGATAGTTCACCCAAAAATGAAAATTCTGTCATTAATTACTTAGCCTCATGTCGTTCCAAACCCGTAAGACCTTCGTTCATCTTCGGAACACAAATTAAGATACTTTTGATTAAGTCCGACAGCTCTTTGACCCTCCATAAACAGCAAGGGAACTACCACGATCAAGGCACAGAAACGTAGCAAGGAGATCGGCAAAATAGTCCATGTGACATCAGCGGTTCAACCGTAAGTTTACGAAGCTACAGGAATACTTTTTGTGTGCAAAGAAAACAAAAATAACGACTTTATTCAACAGTTCGATGAGCGAAAGTCTTACGGGTTTGGAACAACATGAGGGTGAGTAATTAATGACAGAATATTCATTTTTGTGTGAACTATCCCTTTAAAGAAATATCCATTATTTGAAGTTAATAATGAAGTTTGAGAGGGGGCACAGAATAGAGGTCCACTCTATTTCACCAAGGTCCACCCTCTTGGGGATTTCTGGCTGAATCACACAAGAAAAAAATGCACAAAAGACTCCTTATCCAAATTGTGGAACAGAATTTCAAGAAAATAGCCATTTCTAATTGTTACATAGAGACTTTTGTTCATGAGTCCAAGTCAAGTCTGATGTAGAGCTTCCCAAATCATTCCATTTCACCAAGACAGAGCTCTTTCATCTGAATGGGTCAGAACACAAAAATGGTCAACATCACTAATCGACCTGTTATATAGAGAGAGTATTTTTCAGCATTCTTGTTGCAGTTTTTGGTTGGCGTATATGAATCATCTGAAAATGCTTGACTCCATGAATAATAATCACATGATAGTCACACCTGATTTGCTGAAAGGTGGATGTTGGTAAATAGGCAGCAGCCATAGTAGTGTTGTCGCTTACCATTTTGTGTCTGTTTGCAGTGTTTTCTTTGCACTCTTAAAATGCAATGATTATTTGCCAGAATGTTTTTGGAGGGGCTGCCATGCCCCTGACTGTTAGTTTCATTAAATTGATTTACTTTTTTTATTGTTGACTGCCATATTATCATTACAAACTAAGAAGGTGTTTGGCAGGCTTTAGCTGTAATGGAGTGGATTTGGCTGCTTTAGGCACCGTGTGGTGTTTGTAAATGGCTGCCAGGACTTCAAGAGGGTGACCGGAGTGTCATGATGGTCCGATCCAAAACTAACAGGAGCATCATGTACCGTGCCAGACAAAAGCCGAACAACATCCCTGGATCTCTGCCAAGGTCGTACGTATGTGGTTGTGTGGGGTGTGAAAAGCGTGTGCACAGTATCTTTGGCCTGCCGCCTCTATTATATTTGGCTGTGTTCTAATCTGCCGGAGTCTGTTAAGTGGTCGGTGTTTGCGTTCTCTCAGCTACAGCCACGCTGTATGTGTATAGACGCTCTGGTTGTATTTTTGTGAGGAAAGGTACCGTACCACCAAAGGTTAATTAATCCTTGGAATGTTGTTGTGTGTGTATGTCAATCCTGAAATGTTCAGCTTCCCCTCTGTGCTCACAGATGCCCTTCACTGTTGGATGGTGAGGGTATTTACTCATCCCGTCATGCCAATAGGCCCAGAAGGGGGCGGCTTTACTGCCAGCTCACTTCCTCCCCCACACACCAACCTGCCATGGTTTAGCAAGGATCCAGTCTCTTTATCTTTGAGATATTTCTTTCTCTCGCTTACTTGGGCCAAACACGCTCCTGTTTTCTTAAGGCCTTTGTGAAACTGTCATCTATTGAGACATCTGTGTTGTGGCTGTAATTACACATTACGCACTGGCAGTTACTTTACAACCTACAAAAAGTACCAACAATTTGTCTGAACTACAGACTAGTGGTTAGCACACAAGCTCCAGGCACATTTAATGGAGAGATTTTGGTTCGTATCCCGCCCGTTTCATGTCCCGACACTGTGGACATATAAAAACAAACTTTTTATATTTACACTGAACAAAATTATAAACGCAACACTTTTGTTTTTGCCCCCATTTTTCATGAGCTGAACTCAAAGATTTAAGACTTTTTCTATGTACACAAAAGGCCTATTTCTCTCAAATATTGTTCACAAATCTGTCTAAATCTGTGTTAGTGAGCACTTCTCCTTTGCCGAGATAATCCATCCACCTCACAGGTGTGGCATATCAAGATGCTGATTAGACAGCATGATTATTGCACAGGTGTGCCTTAGGCTGGCCACAATAAAAGGCCACTCTAAAATGTGCAGTTTTATCAGACAGCACAATCCCACAAATGTCGCAAGCTTTGAGGGAGCGTGCAATTGGCATGCTGACTGCAGGAATGTCCACCAGAGCTGTTGCCCGTGAATTGAATGTTCATTTTTCTACCATAAGCTGTCTCCAAAGGCGTTTCAGAGAATTTGGCAGTACATCCAACTGGCTTCACAACCGCAGACCACGTGTAACCACACCAGCCCAGGACCTCCACATCCAGCATCTTCACCTCCAAGATCGTCTGAGACCAGCCACCCGGACAGCTGCTGCAACAATCGGTTTGCATAACCAAAGAATTTCTGCACAAACTGTCAGAAACCATCTCAGGGAAGCTCATCTGCATGCTCATCGTCCTCATCGGGGTCTCGACCTGACTGCAGTTCGTCGTCATAACCGACTTGAATGGGCAAATGCTCACATTCGATGGCGTCTGGCACTTAGGAGAGGGTGTTCTCTTCACGGATGAATCCCAGTTTTCACTGTACAGGGCAGATGGCAGACAGCGTGTATGCCGTCGTGTGGGTGAGCGGTTTGCTGATGTCAACGTTGTGGATCGAGTGGCCCATGGTGGTGGTGGGGTTATGGTATGGGCAGGCGTATGTTATGGACAATGAACACAGGTGCATTTTATTGATGGCATTTTGAATGCACAGAGATACCGTGACGAGATCCTGAGGCCCATTGTTGTGCCATTCATCCACGACCATCACCTCATGTTGCAGCATGATAATGCACGGCCCCATGTTGCAAGGATCTGTAAACAATTCCTGGAAGCTGAAAACATCCCAGTTCTTTCATGGCCAGCATACTCACCGGACATGTCACCCATTGAGCATGTTTGGGATGTTCTGGATCGGCGTATATGACAGCGTGTTCTTGCCAATATCCAGCAACTTCGCACAGCCATTGAAGAGGACTGGACCAACATTCCAATGGCACATTTTAGAGTGGCCTTTTATTGTGGCCAGCCTAAGGCACACCTGTGCAATAATCATGCTGTCTAATCAGCATCTTGATATGCCACACCTGTGAGGTGGATGGATTATCTCAGCAAAGGAGAAGTGCTCACTAACACAGATTTAGACAGATTTGTGAACAATATTTGAGAGAAATAGGCCTTTTGTGCACATAGAAAAAGTCTTAGAACTTTGAGTTCAGCTCATGAAAAATGGGGGCAAAAACAAAAGTGTTGCATTTGTCATTTTGTTCATATTGTATATACATATATTTATATTTATCCCCACAATCCAAAGACATGCAGTATAGGTGAATTGGACAAAGTAAATTGGCCGTAGTGAGTGAGCGTGTCCCAGCACTGGGGTTGCAAGAGTTAGTGCACTCTCAGGGCTCGGTTGCGGCAGGAAGGGCATCCGGCATAAAACATTTGCGGATCACTCCGCTGTGGTGACCCCTGATAAAGGGAGCAAGCCGAAGGAAGAGAAAGACATAATACAATTTAATGATGACAAATGAAACATACACAAAACTGCTGAAAATAAACTATGAAATTATTTTACAGAACATTAACTCGAAATTTGCAAAAATGGTTGAAAACCAGGTTGACAAATCTATCAGAAGATAAATAAAAAGACAAGAAAAAATAATACTAACACAATAAAAAAAAACTATTCAAAAAAGTGGTTTGCACACGATTACAAGAATGCTGTATGGTTTGAATGATGCAACTGTAATTTCTCTCTTTAAATTCATGCTAGTGCTTGATACCCCATTATTCTTTTTCACTCCAGATAACAAAGGACCTGAAGCAGTATGACAATAAAATAATTGAGTGCACGTTCGTCAATAACACCTGGGTATTCATGCGACAGAGGACGGACAAGAGCTTCCCCAACTCATACGACACAGCCATGGGTAAGGATTCACATGTGCTATACTAAAGCCAGGGTCGGTATTAGATTCTGTTTAGTTGATTAGATGAAAACCAAACGCCTAAGGCTAAAAGCATTTTTACATGTATTTTCATTCTCCATAACATTACCTTAAAACAGGGCTGGGCAACTCTGGCCCTTGAGATCCAACCCTGATCAAACTCACCTGCCTGGATCGTTGTAGTAGTCCTGGAGACTTTGAATAGCATGTTCAGGTGTGTTTTATTAAGGTTGGAGATAAAAATTTGAAGGAATGTGTATCTTGGGGGGTTTACACAACAACGTTTTCAAATAAAAACAACACTTGTGTCAAGGTTTTGAACTTGTTTTTACTTGTTTTACCCCTGTCTTTGTTCCTTGTTTTTCTTTAATTGATTTTTTTCCTGTTCTTGTTTAGTTTGATTGTCTTATGATTCCTCGTTTAGTTAATAATATTCCTGGCACCTGTGTTTGTTAATTATCCTGTGTATTTTAGTTCCTGTCTGTTCCTTGGTTCTCTGTCGGGTCTACTTTGTCACTAGTTGTGTTCGTGAGCTTGGAACATCTCCTATGTTGGATTATTCCCTGCGTTTGGTCATTAAATAATATTTGAAGCTATTTTATGTCTCCTGCATTCTCCCTGCTTCTATCAGAGTGTGACACTTGTCATCTAAAACCCAAAATGTGTTTTGGCGGTTCATTTACAGTCATGGCCAAAAATATCGGCACCCTTGGTAAATATGACCAAAGAAGGCTGTGAAAATTAATCTGCATTGTTAATCCTTTTGATCTTTTATTTTAAAAAAATTCACAAAAATCTAAACTTTCATTGGATAATAAGAATTTAAAATGGGGGGGAAATATCATTATGAAATAAATGTTTTTTCTCTAATACACGTTGGACACAATTATTGGTACCCCTAGAAATTCTTATGAGTAAAATATCTGAAGTATATTCCCATTCATATTCACAATTTTGAGCACTCCAGGGTGATTATGAACATGAAATTATCCAGCCATGGTTTCCTGTTTCACAGAAATATAAATAGGAGGGAAAACAAAGCCCAAATTCCCTTAAACGTTCATCACAATGAGAAAAACCAAAGAATATATTTCTGATGTGCAGCAAAAGATAATTGAGCTTCACAAATTAGTGAAGTGGCTTTAAGAAAAGAGCTAGAGCAGTGAAAATTCCCATTTTCACCGTCAGGGCAATAATTAAGAATTTCCAATCAACATAAAATGTTACAAAACTTCCTGGAAGAGGACATGTGCCTATATCATCCTAATGCACGGTGAGAAGGAGAGTTTGAGTGGCTAAAGACTCTCCCAAGGACCACAGCTGGAGAATTGCAGAAAATAGTTGAGTCTCGGGGTTAGAAAACCTTAAAAAAAATTGTCAAACAGCACCTACATCACCACATGTTGTTTGGGAGGGTTTAAAGGAAAATTTTACTAGCTCATCCAAAAACAAACTCCAGCATATTCAGTTATCAGACAAAACTGGAACTTTAAATGGGACTGGCTTCTATGATCAGATGAAACTAAAAAATGAGCTTTTTAGCAGCAAACACTCAAGTTTGGTGAACACAGGGATAAAAAGTACCCCATGTGTACAATGAAATATACTGCTGTATTTTTGATGTTGTGGGCCTATATTTCTGCTGGAGGTCCTGGACATCTTGTTTAGACACATGGCATCATGGATTCTATCAAATACCAACAGATAAAAAAATCAATAAGTGACTGACTCTGTTAGAAATCTTATAATGGGCCATGTTTGGATCTTCCAACCGTACAATAATTCAAACACAAACCTCAAAAACAACACAAAAATGGGTCACTGAGCACAAAACCAAGCTTCTGCTATGGCCATTCCAGTCCTCTGACCTGAACCCTATAGAAAATGAGTGGGGTGAACTGAAGAGAAGAAGCACCAACATGAAGCTGGGAATCTAAAGGGTCTGGAGTGATTCTGGATGACGGCATGGTCTCTGATCTCTTGTCAGGTGTTCTCTAACCTCATCAGGCATTATAGGATAAAATTTAGAGCTGTTAAACTGGCAAATGGAGGTTTCAAAAAGTATTGAATAAAAGGGTGCCATTAATTGTGGCCAATGTGTATTAGAGAAAAACATTTATTTCATAATGATATTTCCCCCCATTTTAAATTCTTATTATCCAATGAAAGATTCAATTTTTGTGATTTTTTTTAAATAAAAGATCAAAAGGATTTAGCAATGCAAATTAATTTTCACAGCCGCCTTTGATCATATTTACCAAGGGTGCCGATATTTTTGGCCATGACTGTATATGACATCAGTGTTTTGGGGGACTGAAAACACGAAGTGCAAGTTTTTAAAAATGAAATTATCATCTAAACTACAAAAAGCAATTTGTGGAATTGGTGACATCATTTTTATGCATATTACATGTTCAGTCTGTAGAAATGCATATATGCATAGCGTTTCTTTACAAATTGGCATCACCACCTAAGGGGCTGTCCTGCATAATACAGCATTTCTGTTGCAACTGATCAGACAGAGTTGGATCCATTTGCAGCTTTATTGAGAGTAGTTAGACAATACAGGGTCGAGATGACAGCAAGGCAGTAACAACGAAGGCTAGACTGAAATAGAATGGTCGAAACAGGCGAGGGAGGTCAGGGCAGGCGGCAAGCAAACTCAGTCCAGGCAAACAATCCAAATCAGGGTAGGCAGAAAAACAATCGGGAAACCAGGTAACAGTCCAAAGTCAACAACAAGGAAATCAAACACGGGTAATAACGCTGGGAAATGACAGCCGGGGCAAATCAAGACTTCGCGAGGAGTGTGTGTGTGAGTGTGGCTCATATGTGTGTGTGTAAATGAGGAGCAGGTGTGTGTGATAAGTGATCAGTCCCAGGTATGAAGGATGATGGGAAATTGAGTCCGAATTGAAGATGGTTAAAATTCAGGAGACGGTTCCCTCTGGTGGTGTGGAGGAGGCGGTACGGGAGCCTCCTCTGTAACAGAGCCCTCCCCCTGCGAGCGGCTCCTGATGCGAGGAAGCAAACGACGCCGGGGCCTCCCACGAGGTCGGGGGGCTGGCTTCTCCGGGTGCATCCTGTGGAACTCTTCAGTGAGTGTAGGGTCAAGGATATCTCTCGCGTTGACCCAGGATCGCTCCTCCGAGCCGAACCCCTCCCAATCGACCAGATACTGGAGGTTGCCACCCCGGCGTCTGGAGTCTAGCAGCTCGTGCACTCGATACACCTCCTCGCCGTCAACCAGGATAGGCAGGGGGGTCTGTGGCTGGGCTCCCTCCGACTCTCCTCTCGGACCACCAGCGGGTTTCAGGAGTGATACATGGAAAGTGGGAGAAATATGATAATTAGAGGGCAGTTCTAAACGGAATGATACAGGAGTTATTTGTCTAGAGATTTTGAAGGGACCAACATACTTGGGACTGAGCTTTTTACATGGAAGTCGGAGGCGTAGATCTTTGGTTGACAGCCAAACCCATTGACCTGGGGCGTATTCGGGACTGGGACGTCGGTGTCGGTTGGCCTGTTGTTCTTGTCGCCTTACTGCATGGAGTAGATATGAGCCCGGTTCCAAGCCTCTTCACTGTGCTGTAACCAGTCAGTAACTGAGGGGAGATTGGTGGGCTCGCCAGACCAGGGAAATAAGGGAGGTTGGAAGCCTAGGATGCATTTGAAGGGTGTCATACCGGTGGCTGGTTTACCAGTGAATTTTGTGCATACTCTGCCCACATTAAATATCTGCTCCAATCCGCTCGATGTTGTTGACAGTATGATCTGAGGAAATGTATTACCTCTTGATTTAGGCGTTCTGTCTGTCCGTTGGATTGGGTATGATAGCCGGATGTGAGGCTGATATTTATGTTGAGGTGTTTGAAGAAGGCAGACCATACCCTTAATGTGAATTGGGGACCTCGATCAGACACAATGTCCTCGGGTAAGCCGTAGTACCGGAATACCTGGTTGCAGAGTAATTCAGCCGTTTCAAAGGATGTGGGACGTTTGGTTAGTGGAATGAGGCGGCAGGCCTTGGAAAATCGATCAATGATGGTGAGTATGGTAGTGTTACCCTGAGAATTGGGTAGATCCGTGATGAGGTCTATCGCAATGTGAGACCAAGGACGTTGTGGAGTAGGTAGTGGGTTTAGTAGGCCGGCAGTAAGCTGTCTGGGTGACTTGGAGGTTTTGCAAGTGGTGCAGTTTTGAATATGTCTGGTTGTGTCAGTTAGTAAGGTGGGCCACCAGAACCGGTTCTTAAGCAGCTGAGCGGTCGCAGTGATACCTGGGTGCCCAGAACTGGGTGTGACATGTACCTGTGCAAGCAGACGTTGACGAAAAGGTTCTGGAACGTAGGTAAGGTTGGAACACTGCCCATCTTGCCTGTCTGGGATTGAGACGTTTCGCTGAACGTAGATACTCCAGGTTTTTGTGATCTGTGAGAACAGTGAACAGGTGTGTTGCTCCCTCCAACCAATGGCGCCATTCTTCGAGTGTTAATTTGATAGCGAGGAGCTCGCAATTGCCCATGTCGTAATTCTGTTCAGCGGTAGTCAGTTTACGGGAGAAAAAGGCGCATGGGTACATTTTTGCCGGTGATCCATGGCGTTGAGAGAGAATGGCGCCTACCCCAGTGTTAGAAGCATCAACCTCCACGATGAAAGGCTCTTCAGGGTCTGAGAGGTGCGGCGATTGAGCTGAAGTTTCTGATGAACCGTCTGTAGAAGTTTGCAAACCCCAGGAAGCGCTGCAATTCTTTGACAGTTTGGGGCTGAGCCCACTCGAGTACGGCTTTGACTTTTGTCTCGTCCATTGCTACCCCTTCCTGACTGATGATGTATCCGAGGAACGAGGTACTAGTTTGATGAAATTCACACTTCTCTGCTTTGGCATAAAGTTGGTACTGCATGAGGCGTTTCAACACTGATCTGACATGAAGAATATGTTCCTCCAGGGTGTTTGAGTAGACAAGGATATCATCAATGTACACGATTACCCATCTGTCAAGCATGTCACGGAAGATGTCGTTCATGAAGGACTGGAAGATCGACAGACTGTTTGCAAGGCCGAACGGCATAACCAAGTACTCATAGTGCCCACTAGTGGTAGAGAATGCTGTTTTCCATTCGTCACCCTCTCGTATGCGAATGAGGTTGTAGGCGTTGCGTAGGTCTAATTTGGTGTAGTACTTGGCTCGACGGAGTTGTTCTAGCGCTGCTGGAACTAGAGGCAGTGGATAACGAAACTTGATGGTAATATTGTTGAGGCCGCAGTAATCAATGCATGGCTGTAGCCCTCCATCCTTCTTCTTCACAAAGAAGAACCCAGCAGAAGCAGGAGAAGTCGAGGGTCTAATAAATTGTTTAGATAATTCCTCTTCGATGTAGTCTTTCATGGTGTCAGACTCAGGTTGTGACAGTGGGAAAACTCTCCCTTTGGGAGGAGTGGTGCCGGGCATTAGATCGATGGCGCAATCGACAGAACGGTGAGGGGGGAGTTGTGAGGCTTTCTTCTTGCTAAAGGCTTCGACGAGATCAGAATATTCAGGAGGCAGGTTTAAATCGCTGGTTTTGAACTTGTGACTGTGAGGTGTTTCGGATAGCTCGGGTGATCTGTGATAGACAGCGATCTTGACAAGAGGTGTCCCACTGGATGATTTGTCCCTCTCTCCAGGAGATGTGTGGGTTATGGGTGCGCAGCCAAAGCAATCCGAGGATAATTGAGTGGTTGGGTGAGGGAATGACATAAAATCTAATGAGTTCAACATGCAGAGTTCCCACTCGCAATGTGACTTCCTTGGTGAGGCGCAAAACTCTTCCCTCTCCGAGGGGACGGCCGTCTAGCACTTCCACTGCCAGGGGAGAGTTACAGAGGGTTAGATTCAGTTTGTGTTGTTGAGCGAATTCGTGAGAAACAAAGCTGCCAGCCGCTCCTGAGTCTAACAGAGCGGTGGTGGCAATGATCTTGTTATTGTGAAACAGTTCTACTGGCAAAGTTATGCTTGATGCTGCAGAAGTGAAACGAGGATTGGCACTCACCGAGCGGGAAGTGGATGATGGGCGAACCAGGCAGGAAGATTTAATGTGTCCGGTTTGACCACAGTAAAGGCATAGTTGATTCTGTATACATCGTTCGCGTTCCTCAGGAGTGAGGTGAGTGAAGCCCAGCTGCATGGGTTCGGCAGCAGTGGTGGGTTCGATGGTGTAACGGGGTGCGGCTCGCATAGAGCGTCGTGAGCGAATCAAATTATCAACCTGAATGGCTAGATCGATAAACTCACCCAAGCTTTTCCCTTCATCCCGGCAAGCCAACTCCGATTGCAGCTCTGGATTCAATCCCTTTCTGAACAGGAGTTTGAGCGTGTCTTCAACCCAATTGGTCTGGGCGGCCAGGGTTCGGAAAGTTAATGCATACTCAGCCGCTGGCCTCTTCCCCTGCAAAAGGGTTAACAATTGGTCTCCTGCACTCCTCCCCTCAGCTGGATGTTCGAAAACTTTGCGGAAGTGATGGAGGAATGTGTCAAAAGTGGGGAATGAAGAGCCGTCCGTCCTCCAGACTGCGGTAGCCCTCTCCAGCGCTCTTCCGGAGAGTAATGAGCAAACAAATGCAATGCGACTAGAGTCTGTGGGATACAGTGAGGGCTGCTGATTAACGAAGAGTGAGCACTGAAGCAAAAAGCCCTTGCATCGGGCGGGTTCCCCATCAAATTCCTCTGGGAAGGCGAGTCGGGGGCTTACTGGAGGCATGGGATTCGGAGCAGGTGGTTGATCAGGAACAGCTGCGGGTGGTGAGACATGTAGGCCTTGCAGTGTCCTGACGAGCTCTTCGGTCAGCGTGGTGAGTCGATTTAATTGATGCTGATGTATGGCAAGCTGCGTAGCTTGAGTCGCTAGTTCTGTTGATAGATGCATGAGTGCTGCTGGATCGTGGTCTGGCGAAGTCTTCTGTTGCGACAGATCAGACGGATTTGGATCCATTTGCAGCTTTATTGAGAGTAGTCAGACAATATAGGGTCGAGATGCAGTAACAACGAAGGCTAGACTGAAATAGAATGGTCGAAACAGGCGAGGGAGGTCAGGGCAGGCGGCAAGCAAACTCAGTCCAGGCAAACAATTCAAATCAGAGTAGGCAAAGAAACAATCCGGAAACCAGGTAACAGTCCAAAGTCAACAACAAGGAAATCAAACACGGGTAATAACGCTCGGAAATGACAGCCGGGGCAAATCAAGACTTCGCGAGGAGTGTGTGTGTGAGTGTGGCTTATATGTGTGTGTGTAAATGAGGAGCAAGTGTGTGTGATGAGTGTTCAGTCCCAGGTATGAAGGATGATGGGAAATCGAGTCCGAATTGAAGATGGTTAAAATTCAGGAGACGGTTCGCTCTGGTGGTGTGGAGGAGGCGGTACGGGAGCCTCCTCTGTAACAATTTTAGTCATTTTCGCAGGTCCATGTTGATGGGGATCATTTTGATAACATTGTTATCTGTATGCAAAACTTAAAAAATGCATTTTTTACAGTTGTTGTTGTGTAAATGTACCCTAAGCAGCCAGATTTGCCCACCCCTGCTTTAAAATGTTTGCACCATTAATCTGAATGTTATTATTCAAATAGCTAGCTATAAACAAGTTGACAGCTTCACCTGTTAAGATTTTCTGAGCTTGCAGCCCAACTCTGCTGAAAATCCAGCATCTATTAGTTGTTCTCACTTTGTCCCGTGTCGTCCTGACAGCTGTGTGCAACAGTATCCAGCATCCCGTCACAAAGGAAATTCTCTTT
Organism: Spinibarbus caldwelli; assembly: GCA_039654775.1. Taxonomy (NCBI): domain Eukaryota; kingdom Metazoa; phylum Chordata; class Actinopteri; order Cypriniformes; family Cyprinidae; genus Spinibarbus; species Spinibarbus caldwelli. The sequence continues at coordinate 4,693,190 of CM077240.1, forward strand.
GGGTTTTTGGACCGGTGCGCCCAGGCACAGTCCCGCAAACACCCGGCTGACTCTGATCTCATGCCACCGCCTCCACCAAAGAGAGCGAACCACACCATCCCGCAGTAGCACAGTGCTGCCGGAGCAGAATGCAAGCAGTTTGATATTTTTTTTTATTCTCAAAATGTTCAGTAGCTCTGGCGGTGCACACCACAAGAGAAGAGACTTCTGGAGAACATTTTGTTTTTTGGCCTCACTTTGGCTTCTGTTCTTGAAGTTGTTGATGATCTATTTAAGGACACTGCTATGAGAGCTTGTTTGAACATTGAGTGCTGAGACACATTCTTATTTAAAAGAATAAAACTAAAAATGAATTGCATTGTTTTCTTTTTTTATGTTTTGTATTTGTTATGGTCGCTTCACCTCTCTGTTTGTTTTTCAATTACTTTTTTTTACTAAACAGAACATTAAAGTGTGCTAGAGTGTCTAGATTTATACCTAACCATGAAACACTGAAACAAGTCCTGTGGAATTTCACCAGATCTGGACTAATCTAAGTACTGATAGGTGGTTTGCATCATATGATGATGTTTGTTAGGTTAAGAGTGTTTTGTATGTCATTATGCTGATTTGAAAATGTTGCCCCAACCCTTTTTTCTCAGGTTTTGTTTCTTTAAAAAATGCCATGTGTATTTAAGTTTTCCTGGATATTTTGGCTCATTGTTTTTTGGGAAAAAAAATTAAAGCAATAATTCCAAAATAAAGATTGCCAGCTATTCCACACATGCCTTCACATGCAATATATGATCATTTTAGCTGAAGAACTTTGGATTTGTCTAAATTTGATTTTGGGATAGGCCTAATTCTTGTTTTTGTCATTTATAAGGATGCGTGAACATTTCGGCAGTTGTCACTCGTAATTGAAATGTCACAGCTGAAGTTAATGGCGTTCTTTATTGCTATCACATTTCTCATCTGGTGTTTACAGTATTGAAACCTGGTGTGCAAAGAGCAGATCCATACATCTGAGAAGAGATGACATTATCGCTGTCTCCTGAGGAGTGAGTCACACCTGACTTTCATGTCCTCCTCTCATCTGGAATTGTTTCCTCGTAAGACAAATGAAGGCAAAAGTCCCTGAAATGTGACATTATGAGGCTGTGCTGAGCTCATCTACATGCTGAAGTGATTAGACCTTGATCGCATCCCATATTGCACTGCTTATGGGTTTATGATGCCTCAGAACGCTCATAGAGTTGATTGAGAGACATACAGAGAGATGAGAATGGAGGACAGAATAAGACAAGCTTCATATAGCATTTGAGTGATACTGAATAATGCAGAGCGTAGACATTCACGAAACTGACCCTATTCATAAATGTCTCTGGTCTTATGCATTAATGTTATTCAAAAGGGAAAATGTGTTAAAATGCGTCCTTGTTATGTAAGTAAATTTAATTAATAACATGTACTTACTGTAAGATTAGGGTTTGCTTTAAGGTTAGTAGTTGCTTAAAATTCTGCATAATTTGTTGTTATTACTATTGTAAGTACATGTAATGACACTGTGAAATAAAGTGTTAGCAATATTATTACCCAACAGCCAAATATCTATTTAGACATTGGTTTAGGTTGCTGTTGTAGGTTATATAGTGCTTTTAACAATACAGATTGTGTCAAAGCAGCTTTACAGTACTAAATAGGAAAATAGTGTGTCGATAATGCAAAAGGACAATAGTAAACACTCAATTTTCAGTTAAAGGCAGTTCATCATTGAATTCCATGATGTCATCATTCAGCTCAATTCAGTTCTAATAGTATTTGTGCAATCAAGTCGACCATATCGCTGGAAATTAAGTGTCCCCAACTAAGCAAGCCAGAGGCGACAGCGGCAAGGAAGCAAAACTCCATCGGTGACAGAAATGGAGAAAAAAACCTTGGGAGAAATCAGGCTCAGTCGGAGGGCCAGTTATCCTCTGGCCAGACAAACCAGCAGTCTGTGCTGAGGAATCATCTAGTTCCCGAGGTCTTGTCCCGATGGCCATTTAGGTGACAAGGTCTTCACTGGGGATCAGTCTCTGGGGCTCATCTAGGTGTCCTGGTCTTTATTGACATTCAGGGTCTAGAGGTCATCTCTAGGTGCTGATCCACCATCTGATCTGGATACAGACTGGATCTGGTGGCTACGGTGACCTCGGAATAAGAACGAAACAGACTAATATTAGCGTTGATGCCATTCTTATTATGGTGTAACAAGTTCATCGGTTGTTATGGGAAGTGTTCCCGGTTCCGGTTGACCTAATTAATGCAGCCTAACCATCCTTTAACAGATTTGAATATTAGAAATGTGTTAGTGTGTTATGTGTAAGCTAGGTTGAAGAGATGCGTCTTTAATCTAGATTTAAATTGACAGAGTGTGTCTGCCTCCCGAACAATGTTAGGTAGATTATTCCAGAGTTTGGGTGCTAAATAGGAAAAGGATTTGCCGCCCGCAGTTGATTTTGATATTCTAGGTATTATCAAATTGCCAGAGTTTTGAGAACACAGTGGACGTGGAGGACTATAATGCAATAAGAGCTCACTCAAGTACTGAGGTGCTAAACCATTCAGGGCTTTATAAGTAATTAGCAAGATTTTAAAATGTATTCGATGTTCAACAGGGAGCCAGTGCAGAATTGAAAGAGCCAGGCTATTATGGTCGTACTTCCTGGTTCTAGTAAGAACTCTAGCTGCTGCATTTTGGACCAGCTGGAGTTTGTTTATTAAGCGTGCAGAACAACCACCCAATAAAGCATTACAATAATCTAACCTTGAAGTCATGAACGCATGAATTAATGTTTCTGCATTTGACATTGAGAGCATAGGTCGTAATTTAGATATATTTTTGAGATGGAAAAATGCAGTTTTACAAATGCTAGAAGTGTGGCTTTCAAATGAAAGATTGCTATCAAATCGCACACCTAGGTTCCTAACTGATTACGAAGAATTGACAGGGCAGCCATCAAGTGTTAGACAGTGTTCTAGGTTATTACATGCAGAGTTTTTAAGACCGATAATTAACACCTGTTTTTCAGAATTTAGCTGTAAGAAATTACTCGTCATCCAGTTTTTTATATCGACTGCATTCCGTTAGTTTTTCAAATTGGTATGTTTCGCCGGGCCACGAAGAAATCAGCATCAGTATCATCAGCATAGCTGTGAAAGCTAACACCATGTTTCCTTATGGTATCTCCCAAGGGTAACATGTAAAGCACGAAAAGTAACGGCCCTAGTACTGAGCCTTGAGGTACTCCATACTGCACTTGTGATCAATATGATACCTCTTCATTCACTGCTACGAATTGATGGTGGTCAGATATGTACGATTAGAACCATGCCAGTGCACTTCCACTAATCCCAACAAAGTTTTCTTGTCTATTCAAAAGAATGTTGTGGTCGATAGTGTCAAACGCAGCCTTTCTAAAATCTTGGCAATAATTAATTGCATCAATTGATACTAGTTAATAAAAGTGACCGTAATAATAGCAAATAACAATAGATTTGAAAAAGCATCATCAACACTGGACTATGTGGAGAAGCCCTTCTGGCTAAACTTGACCTTTAGTAATGTGACACATCTTTGAAAAATGAAAAACTTAAACAAAATCTGATATGAAATTCTACTTTTAGACTGTCGGTAATAATGCAAAACCTTTTTTTTCATCAAATCATCAAATTAAAACAAATTTTCACAAGGCATCAATGAAATGAATGATTTGGGAATACAAAAAACTACTAACAAATAAAGTGGTTCAACAAGAGGTTCAACAAATTTGGATGTCAAGACGTTTTTATTGAGCAAGAAATACCAAAATCATGTTGGTGTGTGCTTATTTCATTCACGTGTGAGTGCAAATAGATGTTCAGGAGCCTGAGGTTGCAAATTTCAAAGACTTACAGCAAACTCCCACACCACAACAACAACTGAAAAACAAATATCTGCAGTCAGTGACTTCACACGGCAGCAGAACAAGAAAAAGGTGAACCTGTGCTCGCAGGCAAGCATCTCAAAGAGGAGTTTGCAGTGTGATGTTTAACTTATTTTATTTAGTTATTTATTTATTTATTTATTTTCAGAAATGTGAGTGGGAACAATTTAAATTTAATATAAGTTTTGACAAATATTAAACAGAATGCTGGCCAACTGCTGACTCATTTGCTCTTCAATGATATAGTATGTTAAAACTGCATGGGCTCAGATCATATAAACAGCGATTGTTGGGGAACTTAAATTGATGGTTCACCCAAAAATTAAAATTCAATCATTATTTAATTACTCTTGTCTTTTTCTAAAACAAAAGGAGATTTTATTTTTTTATTTATTTTTAAATGTTCTGCCTTTAAAAGAACATCACCATTCACTGCCATTATTTGGACTCAGTCTATATTTATGTCATGTAAAGTTAAAAAAGAAACAGTATTTTACATTACAAATTTGTGGGTGGAAAAAAAATAAATCTTTTTGACAATCAAAGAGATTAGTCATCTGATACTGCTTTCATCTTTTATACTGAAAATGAAAGGTTGACTGGAGCCCATTGCATTGTGGGATATCATATTCCACCCAGGGATACACAGGCATTCCATAAATACAAAAATCTGCATGTTATGCACATTATGCATGCTGTAAAAATAATGCATGTTTTATGCATCGCTCGGTAAGGCAGCAGATGAGAACGGCTGGAAAGCAGATGCCTTGAGCTCTCCAGTAAATTACATTATGTAACGTGTCTGAGCAGCTCAAGGTCACAGGCGTTTTTGTCCTGACAGATTTATGCAGACAGACACATGCCACCTTTAACGCTGATGTAAGTGATGCTTCAGCCACTGGTTTCATGTTGTTAGTGTCAAGTCATATCTTTGTGATGTCCTAAAGAATTATTTTCTCTTTCCTTGAGTGTGTTTGTGCCCATATACTGTCTGAATGATCACACTTTATTTCAATTTCATGAGTTCACCTGTCCATCCAGACCCGAAGGTTAATGGTAATAAACTTGGCTTGCTGTCCTCAGCAGAGGTTCAAACCCGAGGCTCAAGTCAAGTCAAGTCAAGTCACCTTTATTTATATAGCGCTTTTAACAATACAGATTGTGTCAAAGCACTTAACAGTATCAAATTGGAGGATAGAGTGTCATTAATGTATAATAATAAGATTAAACACTCAATTTTCAGTTAAAGGCATTTCATTATTGAATTCAGAGATGTCATTGTCTAGCTCAGTTTAGTTTAAATAGTATCTATGAAATCAAATTGACGATAATCATTAGAAATTAAGTGTCCCCAACTGAGCAAGCCAGAGGTGACAGCGGCAAGGAACCAAAACTCCCTCTGTGACAGAATGGAGAAAAAAACCTTGGGAGAAACCAGGCTCAGTCGGGGGGCCAGTTCTCCTCTGGCCAGGATATTATTATTTATTTTTTTACTTATTGTTTTAATTAAATTTTAAATGTATAAATGTATTATATTTCTATTTTTATATTGTTACAATTTCTAACAATAATAGTATTATGTAGTTAGGTATTTTATTATATTATAGTTATTTTGTTTAATTTTAAGTTTTATTGTATTTAAGTCGAGGTCTTCACTGGGGATATGTCCCCGGGGCTCATCCAGGTGTCCGGCCTCCGCCGACGGTCAGGGTCGCAGACATCATCTCCCGGCGCCGATCCACCATCTGATCCGGACACGGACTGAGAAACAGAATAATAAAGAAACAGACAAATATTAGCGTAGATGCCATTCTTCTTACGATGTAACGAGTACATCGTGTGTTATGAGGAGTGTTCCCGGTTCCGGTTGATCTAATTAATGCAGCCTAACAATCCTTTAACGGGTTTGAATAATAGAAGTGTATTAGTGTGTTATGTGTAAGCCAGGTTAAAGAAATGTGTCTTTAATCTAGATTTAAACTGACAGAGTGTGTCTGCCTCCTGAACAGTGTTAGGTAGATTGTTCCAGAGTTTGGGCGCTAAATAGGAAAAGGATCTGCCGCCCGCAGTCAATTTTGATATTCTAGGTATTATCAAATGGCCAGAGTTTTGAGAACGCAGCAGACGTGGAGGACTGTAATGTGATAAGAGCTCGCTCAAGTACTGAGGAGCTAAGCCATTCAGGGCTTTATAAGTAATTAACAAGATTTTAAAATCTATCCGATGTTTGATAGGGAGCCAGTGCAGTGTTGACAGAAGCGGGCTAATATGGTCATACTTCCTGGTTCTAGTAAGGACTCTAGCTGCTGCATTTTGGACCAACTGTAGTTTATTGATCAAGCGTGCAGAACAACCACCCAGAAAAGCATTACAATAGTCTAACCTTGAGGTCATAAACGCATGAATTAGCATTTTTGCATTTGACGTTGAGAGCATAGGTCGCAATTTAGATATATTTTTGAGATGGAAAAACGCAGTTTTACAGATACTAGAAACATGGCTTTCAAATGAAAGATTGCTATCAAACAGCACACCTACGTTCCTAACTGATGAAGAAGAATTGACAGAGCAGCCGTCAAGTGTTAGATAGTGTTCTAGGTTATTACATGTGGGGGTTTTAGGTCCGATAATTAACACATCTGTTTTTTCAGAATTTAGCAGTAAGAAGTTACTCGTCATCCAGTTTTTTATATCGACTATACATTCCGTTAGTTTCTCAATTTGGTGTGTTTCACCGGGCCGTGAAGAAATATAGAGCTGAGTATCATCAGCATAACAGTGAAAGCTAACACCATGTCTCCTGATAATATCTCCCAAGGGTAACATGTAAAGCGTGAAAAGTAATGGCCCTAGTACTGAGCCTTGAGGTACTCCATACTGCACTTGTGATCGATATGATACCTCTTCATTTACTGCTACGAACTGATGGCGGTCAGATAAGTACGATTTGAACCATGCTAAGGCACTTCCACTAATGCCAACAAAGTTTTCTAGTCTATTCAAAAGAATGTTGTGGTCGATAGTGTCGAACACAGCGCTAAGATCCAGTAGAACTAATAAAGAGATACAACCATGATCAGATGATAGAAGCAGGTCATTTGTAACTCTAATGAGAGCAGTCTCAGTACTATGGTACGGTCTAAATCCTGACTGGAATTCCTCACAGATACCATTTTTCTCTAAGAAGGAATATAATTGTGAGGATACTACCTTTTCTAGTATCTTTGACAGAAAAGGGAGATTTGAGATCGGTCTGTAATTAACTAGATCTTTGGGGTCAAGTTGTGGTTTTTTAATGAGAGGCTTAATAACAGCCAATTTGAAGGTTTTGGGGACATATCCTAATGACAATGATGAATTTATAATAGCCAAAAGAGGATCTATGACTTCTGGAAGCAGCTCTTTTAGTAGTTTAGATGGAATAGGGTCTAACATACATGTTGTTGGTTTAGATGATTTAACAAGTTTATACAATTCTTCCTCTCCTATAATAGAGAATGAGTGGAATTGTTCCTCAGGGGATCTATAGTGCACTATCTGATGCGATACTATAGCTGACGGCTGCATGGTTACAATTTTATCTCTGATAGTATCGATCTTGGAAGTAAAGTAGTTCATAAATTCATTACAGCTGTGCTCTTGGGAAATGCCAACACCTGTTGATGCTTTATTTTTCGTTAAATTAGTGACTGTATTGAATAAATACCGGGGGTTATGTTTGTTTTCTTCTAGAAGAGATGAAAAGTAATCAGATCTAGCCGTTTTTAATGCTTTTCTGTAGGATAGGGTACTTTCCCGCCAAGCTATACGAAATGCCTCTAGTTTTGTTTTCCTCCAGCTGCGCTCCATTTTCCGGGCTGCTCTCTTTAGGGTGCGAGTGTGCTCATTATACCACGGAGTCACATGGTTCCACTGTTTTCTTTGATCTTCCTTAAGCGTAAAGGAGCAACTGTATCTAAAGTGCTAGAAAAGAGAGAGTCCATAGTTTCTGTTACATCATCAAGTTTTTCTGTGCTGTTGGATATGCTGAGGAATTGAGATAAATCAGGAAGATTACTTACAAAGCAGTCTTTTGTGGTAGAAGTGATGATTCTACCATACTTGTAACAAGGAGTAGAATTTACAGTTTTAGCTATATGGAGTTTACACAAGACTAGATAATGATCTGAGATATCATCGCTTTGCTGCAGAATTTCAACACCACTAACATCAATTCCATGTGACAGTATTAAATCTAGAGTATGATTTCGACAATGAGTAGGTCCTGAAACATGTTGTCTAACCCCAATAGAGTTCAGAATGTCTATGAATGCTGATTCTAATGCATCTTTTTCATTATCGACATGGATATTAAAATCACCAACAATTAAGACTTTATCTGCAGCCAGTACTAACTCAGATAGAAAATCAAAAAATTCTTTAATAAAGTCTGTGTGGTGCCCTGGTGGCCTGTACACAGTAGCCAATACAAACATCACAGGGGATTTATCACTAACACGTGTTTCTCTAGATAATGTTATACGCAGCACCATCAACTTCAAACGAGTTATACTTAAAGCCTGCCCTCTGAGAAATACTGAGAATATTGCTATAAATTGTAGCAACACCTCCCCCTTTACCTTTTGGACGTGGCTCATTTTTATAGCAGTAATCTTGGGGGGTAGACTCATTTAAAGTAATGTATTCATCTGGTTTTAGCCATGTTTCTGTCAAACAAAGCACATCTAGCTTATGGTCAGTGATCATATCATTTACAAATAGTGCTTTTGTTGAAAGGGACCTGATATTCAGTAAGCCAAGTTTTATCAATTGTTTCTCTGTATTGTAAACATTTTTTATTTGTTGAACATCAATTAAATTGTTACTATTACTTTGGTTTGGACATTTTCTGTATTTTCTAGTACGGGGAACAGACACAGTCTCTATAGTGTGATATCTAGGTGAAGGAGTCTCTATGTGCTGAGAATTAACTGACTTCTGTGATGTGAGGTGGCTAGCAGACGGTCGGTTTAGCCAGTCTGTCTGCTTCCTGACCTAGGCCCTAGTTAGTCAAGTGCGAACTCTAAGACTATGTGCCATATTTCTAGAGAGAAGAGCGGCACCACCCCAGGAGGGATGAACACCATCTCTTTTCAACAGGTCAGGTCTGCCCCAAAAACTCTTCCAATTGTCTATGAAACCTACGTTATTCTGCGGGCACCACTTAGACATCCAGCCATTGAGTGACGACAGTCTGCTATGAATCTCATCGCCACGGTAAGCAGGGAGGGGACCAGAGCATATTACAGTGTCTGACATCGTACTTGCAAGTTCACACACCTCTTTAACATTATTTTTAGTGATCTCCGACTGGCGAAGTCGAACATCATTAGCGCCGACGTGGATAACAATCTTACTGAATTTACGTTTAGCATTAGCCAGCACTTTTAAATTTGCCAAGATGTCAGGCGCTCTGGCTCCCGGTAAACATTGGACTATGGTGGCTGGTGTCTCTATTTTCACGTTCTGTACAATAGAATCGCCAATTACTAGAGCACTTTCATCAGGTTTCTCAGTGGGTGCGTCACTGAGTGGGGAGAACCTGTTTGATGTTTTGATCGGAACGGAAGAGCGGTGTTTTGACACGCGACTATGCCACCTTACAGTCACCCAGTTGCCCTGCTGCACGGGCTCAACCGGAACCGAACAATGTACAGAAGTCCCTGAGCTAGTCGCATCCAAAGCAGTATCTACAGCCCTCACATTCTTACTATCCTCAACTAAAGTTTGGATGCGTGTCTCTAGTTCTAAAATCTTCTCTGTCAGCCTAACTATTTCCCTGCATTTATCACATGTGAATCCCTCGTCGCCGACAGAGAGAGATAAACTGTACATGTGGCATGAAGTGCAAACAACAAGAGAAGGAGAAGCCATTACTCACTGTGATTGATGAATGATACCAACTTAACTTACCACTGTTGTTTGATGAACTTGTGAAAAACGGAGCGAGAGAGAAATGAAAACGGAGCGAGAAAAAAGAAAACAATAATAGGCAAGTTGGAGTTCAATCACCCAAATGCAATACTACATAGAAGGAGAATAACAGAACTGGTGGAGGGATGCTAGAAGAATTGTTGCTGGAACGGCACAATGACTGCTACTTATATATAGGCTCGTAATGATGATCCGAACCTACGTTTAGAACTTCATTTCACTAAACTATCTTTAGGTTTGCTGTTGTTTTTAATGTGTCATGTATAATAAACATTTGTATTTGTATTTATTGTGTTTGTATATCTTTTTAAGAATAGCCATTTTGCTAACTCCTCCAAAGAGATATTAACCAAGCCAGTGAAAACTCTTTGCTTTAAGGCTGAATACGTGAGAGGGTTTTTTTTGTTTGTTTGTTTGTTTTTTTTGCTATTTAGCACAGTCCAGCTAGCACCTGTCCGTAGATGTCAGAATTACAGTACCTGCCTGTAAAAAGCATCTTACTCTTTTGAAATTTAGAAATACCGTAGTATTTCTGACTAAATTAATTGTTTTGCAAGCAAAATACACTACCATTCAAAAGTCTGGGGTCAGTAAGATTATTTATTTTTTAAGAAAGTAATGCTTTTATTCAGCAGAGATGATTTAAATTGATCAAAGTAGACATTATTTTTATGCTACAAAAGATTTATTTCAAATAAATGCTGACATTCAGAAATGTTTCTGATGCAGAGTAACGATTCTGAAAATTCTGCGTTGATCGCAGCAGATAGTTGCTTATTAGCATGCCTATTATTAACATATTATCTGTTTATAAGTATTTATAAAGCATGAGCATATTCTACATCCCTAATCCTGCCCAATACCTAAACTTAACAACTACCTCACCAACTATTAATAAGCAGCAAATTAGTAGTTTATTGAGGCAAAAGTCGTAGTTAATGGTTTGTTAATGGCAAGAATTGGACCTTATAATAAAGTGTGACCATATTTTTATTTTTATTTTAGTCTTGATGAGTATAAAAGACTTCTTTCAAAAACATTTAAAATCTACCTACCCTAAACTTTTGAACAGTAGTGTAAATATTGCTAATATTTCATTACATTGTCTTTAAAGTAAACAGGATGCTTTAGTATTTATTGCTCTGGGATCGGTTTGGCATAAAACTACCAATGTGACAGTGAGACACTTTTTGTAAGTTGTGCGAGAGCCCTGACACTGATTGGTCCAGCGTTACACGGATGCCGGTGACAGCGTGGGATGGATGAAGGAAGATGAAAGGATGCCTGAATGGATGAAAGTGCTCCAAGCAGCAGATCTTCTCAACATCAGGCTACATGGACATGAAATTCACCGTAATGAAAAACAAGCACAGTGACTCAAGAAACAGATGCTCTGCGGTCACTGTGAACTTTAATAAACCGTGTTTTCAAAACTGTACTGAAGGACAGACATGTTCTTGCTGCTGTGAGAGGTGAGAAAAAGTCCAATGGGAAAATGAGTGCAGCTGTGAAGCTCTGCACCTTGAAATATTTATATACACTCGCAGTTCACTAGTGTGATAATTTGCCTAAGTAGAAGATAAAATGATAAGTGTGTAATGATGTGGGACTCTGCAGTGCATTCAGTTCATTTATTTGTATAATAGATGCAGTAATGTCCAATAATGTACATGTAGCGGGAAATTTCACTACAATGTAGGGGTGTCTTATTCTCTGCTATCCTGGACGACTAGGGAAATGACAGGATCTAGGTCCCCACCCCTAGTACAATTAATTCCTATACTTAGTGTTTAAGTATGTTTTTCTCTGTCTTGATTGGGTCTTTTTATTAGTTTTGATGACTGGTGAGGAGAAGGCTCTAAGACATGAAATGTACACGGTAGCTTCTTAGAGTATAATGGTGTTGCTTAACCCCTCTTCCCCTCTATCAGCCCACAAGACAGGAGGAATGCCCCTACTCCAAGATGACAGTAGTTTTACATTTATTTTTCTAAATGTCTAGTAAAGAATAAACAAAATAAAGCAATAGTCATCAGATAAACTCTTGTTTCACTCCTCTTATGGTTTCACCACAATAAACAAAATGTACAAGCAAAAAATAATAAAGCTTTGTTCAGGTTCAATCTTTTGTTCAGCCTCTATTCTTTCTGCAATAGCACTTAAACAGAAATAGAAAAACAACAACAGTTCTGATAGAACGTTTAAATGGTGCACGGTTGACACAAAGATACCTATGGATGTTACAATTCAGATCAGATATTTTTCATGTCAGTCCACATACCTGAATGAGATTCACAACCCCAGAGTTTTAAGTTTTACCTCACAATAAGAACTGGGCTGGTGTTGGAGTGTCTGGATATGGCAGGGTAATTAAATCAAACAAATGGCAACCTGTTCCAAAACAGAAAGTCTTTTCTTCAAACACAGAAAGAAGAATTTTCAGGAGATAAAAAAAATATCTCCACGAACGTTTCTGGTAAACAATCAGTCCCCTTAAAAAAAACACCGTAGTGCAGATCCATTCACTTGTGCAGATTCAATTATCAGTTCACAAGACCATATGCAAGAGTCCGTCCAAAAATAAATATTTCAAAGTCTTTAATCGAAAATACTGCAAAGCATCCAAAAATAAACTATGAAATACCGAATAGAATTGCCAGGGGCAATGACAAAATATCTGAAAAAGAAGGAAGTTGCCAACGGAAGACTCTCAAAGACTTAATACCGTTTGTGCCCACATGGCGGCACTATTGTATCAAACACGACACGAGGATTTTTCCTCACACAACGGTAGGAAACGGGGAAAAAAAAACACTTGATCCAAGCGGCCTTACTTCAAAACAGCAAATAACATCCGTTGCTTTCTTCCGAATTTCTACTGTAGTCAGACAGTAATAAAAAAATGTAGCTTAGGTCTCCTCCATAGAAGACGAACACTCGTGCCAGCACACCGTCTCAGCTAGCGCGATGATCAATCCCCTCCTGGTACATTACAGACATGCAGCTCAATTTCTCGACGATCGGCCTCAGTCCAAACTCGCAACAGCTCAAGCTCGGTCCAGCTTCTCAACAGCTCACCTCGATGCTTGTAGAATGCTGTTCATGCGGAATCAAAGACATCACAAGAAAACTAACTTTTTCTCTTCGTTTCCCTCTCCGTGTCCTTCTCTCTCTCGCAAGCGCTCGTAACTCTCACTTCCCTCTTCCCGGCATTCTTCTTAAAAAAAAAACCTTTCAAAATAAAAGTCCCTGCATACCTCCACATTCCCCCCTGCTAAACCCTGCCATATACAAGACTCTCCAATATGACCAGCTCCTGAGTAAAAAACAGAAAACACAAGAACAGTTATCATTTGAATCATCAACACAACATTTTCAACATTTGTTTAGACATTCTCTTGAAGCAATTAACACATTCTTAGACATTTTCATTAGACTTGTATTGACACTTTAACCCCAAATTACATAATGTAATCATCCTTATATCTTACAGGCAATCTACCTTGTGTTTTTCTCTTTGAACGTCTAAGACTAGGTACCACACTAGTGTTAGCTTCCGAAATGTCAGAATCTTCAGATTCCCCATCTTGTCCTGTTTCTACTCTCTCACCCTCAGCAATACTACCATCCTCACAAACCACTCCACCCTCGAATTCCCCAGGTAAGTCTGTGTGTGATAAATGTGTGGTATATGGAATGTAGGCAATGTCATGTGAGCCAGCATCTGTATCTGACAATTCTTTTTCTCTTTCTGTTTGTTTAACCTGCCTGGTGAGTGAAGGGAAGGTACAGTGTCTCAACTGATCCCTGTGAACCACCTTTGTGGGACCTCCTTGTTCAGGACGTACAGTAAATACTGGTAAACCGGTGTGATTCTGTTGCACTACTAAGTACGGTACGGACTCCCACTTATCTTGGATTTTGTTTCGTCCTCTAAACTTGTGGTTACGCAACAATACTCTGTCACCAGGTCTAATGAGCGCTCCTGCAGCCTTGCGATCATAGACTCTCTTCCTTCTCCTGGAAGTTTCTTGGGCGGTTGCTTTTGCAGTCTCCACTGCAGTCCTCAGTCGTTCATGGTGATTCTTCACCCACTCATCCAAATCATCGGCTTCATCATCAGTCAGATCCCTCCCTCCTAAGACATCCATGGGCAGCCTTGCGTCCCGCCCAAACATTAAGTAAAATGGGGAGTAACCTGTCGATGAATGAACGTGGCTATTGTAAGCCATCACTAGTTCAGGCAGGTAAGTCTTCCAATCCTTCTTCTTTTCCGTAGGTAATGTCCGCAGCATGTCATGCATAGTACGATTGAATCTTTCACACTGCGCATTTCCTTGCGGATGATAAGGACTGGTGCGACTCTTGCTGATTCCATACAGCTTACAGAGCTCTTTAATTACGCTTGCCTCGAAACACCTCCCCTGATCCGAGTGCAGTCGGGCGGGACACCCATAACAGACAAACCAGTGTCGTACAAGGGCTTTGGCGGTAGTAAGTGCTGTCTGATTTTTAGTTGGGACCGCCACAGTAAATCTTGTAAACATGTCCGTAAGCACTAGAACATTCTCGTAACCCCCTGCTGATCTCTCCAGCACGGTGTAATCCATGGCAAGAACTTCTAGGGGTGCGGTTACGTTGGTGCAGGTCATAGGAGCACGAATCTTGGGGAACACGTCCTTAGCTAAGGTACACCTCCGACACTGGGTTACCCACGCCTGCACGTCATTAGCCATTGAGGGCCAATAATAACTCCGTCGCATCTGTTCTAATGTAGTCCTACTTCCAAAATGTCCTCCATGCTCGTGCACTCCCTCATACACTTTCTCCCGTAAAGACTCTGGCACTACCAACTGCCAAATCTCTTCTCCATCTCTTGGATCCATAATCACTCGGAACAGCACTTGATGCCTTAGTTTCAGACGCTCAAGCTGTCTTGCTAACTTCTTTTGCTGGGTTTCCATACCCCGGAAACTACGTGCCACTAACCTCCTGTTCTCAAGCACAGCGTCATACACAGGTGCTATACAACGATCCTTTCTCTGTTGCTCACAAATAGATGACCAGCTATAACCATCAACGCCCTTCTTTATGACTGCTTGCTTGGCAACTCGGACCATGGACTCATCACCGTCATCTCCTTTACCTGGCCACAAGCATGCTCGTACCTCGTCTGAGGTCAACCGAATGAAGTCTTTCCCTGTATCATCCCTCTCGGGTTCTATACCCCAGGGAATTCTAGAAAGAACGTCAGCATTAATGTTTTGTCTGCCAGGCTTGTAGCAAACCTCAAAGTTGAATTCTGATAACTGAGCGACCCAACGCTGTTCCACTGCTCCGAGGTTGGCTGTTTCCAGGTATCGGAGGGGGTTGTGATCGGTAATAACCTGAAATTTTCCAAACATCAGGTACTCCTTAAATTTCTCGGTTACTGCCCATTTAAGGGCCAGTAACTCCAACTTGAATGCGCTGTAATACCGGTCATTCCTTTCAGATCCCTTTAGACCTCTGCTCGCGTAAGCAATGACGCGTTCTACGCCCCCCTGCTTTTGACTGAGTATTGCTCCAAGTCCATTAAAACTCCCATCCGTCGTAAGTATGAACGGACACTGAAAGTCAGGGTAAGCAAGAATCGGAGGTGACATGAGACAATTCTTTAATTTGTTGAGTGCGGTCTGACACTCCTCTCTCCAGACGAATGGTTCTGATGACTTGCCTTTGTTACCTTTCCCCACTAGGGCATGTAGGGGCTTGGCCAGCTGGGCGAATCCGGGAACAAACCGGCGATAGTAACTCATAAATCCCAACACCTGTCTAACCTCCCTCACATTCGACGGGGAAGGCCACACATCCAAGCATTGAACCTTGTCCTTGTCCACCTGAACTCCCTTCGACGAAATTATGTGTCCCAAGAACCGGACCTCTGGCCTCAGGAGGAAACATTTACTCGGTTTCAACTTCAGTCCATGCTGACGCAACCTGGAGAAAACAAGCTCCAACTTCTCACAATGACTCTTGAAATCCACCGAGAACACAATAATATCGTCGAGATAGATCAAGAGAATGTCAAAGGCCAGATCACCTAATGCGGCACCCATCAATCGCTGAAAGGTGGCCGGAGCGTTGCATAGACCAAACGGCATCCGCGTCCACTCATACAACCCGAATGGTGTAGTGACAGCAGTCTTCTCCCGATCTGATTCATTTACCGCCACTTGGAAATAACCTGCCGTGAGATCCAGAGTGGAAAACAACTGTGCATTCCCTAAAGCATCCAAGGATTCCTCCACACGAGGAAGGGGGTAGGCATCCTTGAATGTGACTTGATTAAGTCTCCTGAAGTCACAGCAGAAACGAACACCTCCGTCTTTTTTTATCACAATGACTGCAGGTGAAGCCCATGGACTGCGACTTTCCTTCAGTATACCTTGACTGACAAGATCCTGCACATGTCTCTTAAACTCCTGGAAAACGTGAGGTGGGACTCGTCGGTGGCGTTGCTTTATGGGTTGTGCATCTCCTGTAGGAATGCTATGCGTCACTGTCGTCGTATATCCAAAATCTGTGTCGCTCTTGGAAAAAACATCACTGTAATGCGCCAGCAGGGCATTTAACTCCTCACGTTGCACCTCAGACAGTCCATCCTGATTTAATTGCACTGGAATTGACAGTGGCTTGGGCTGATTCTCCATCTTAACACTGCACTGCATATGTCGCTTAACGCGTAACTCGCCCTCATCCTCTTCAAATTCCACCATTTGCTTTGGGACTACTTTCTGAGGTTTGGACACAACTGCAATCCTGGATCTCGGCATCAACCTGATAGTCTCCTGACAGAGATTTAGCACTCGCACTGGGACTCTTCCTTTTTCTGGGCTCGCAAGCACATTGGCTACTAACAGTCCTCTTGGAAGGGTAACAGAATCCGTGCACTCCACCAGTACTTGACGCTTCACTTGCTGAGGTATACTGCAGTGGCCTTCCACAATCTTCTCACTTAAGGGCGGGATTGTCACAACTTGCTTCCCAGACACCTTAACAAATCCTATCCTTCCCTCTGGGCCCAAGAGTCCCTCATCTTTATTCACTCTTGCTATCACTCTCCTTACATTAGCATCTGTGCCCCGGCTGACTTTACTTTCCTCGCTCAACTCCTTTCCTGACAGTACAAGGTTCTTCAATTCACTAAGGACATTCATTCCCACGATTCCATCCAATCCTTTCATCTCCTGCGCATCGGGGTTGGACTCTGTGAGCACGAAAACGCACTTCCCTGGAAGCAGACTTCCCATGCACTCTATATCTGCCTGTAAACATCCAAGAACAGGAATGTCTAG
Source organism: Spinibarbus caldwelli (assembly GCA_039654775.1). Classification (NCBI taxonomy): domain Eukaryota; kingdom Metazoa; phylum Chordata; class Actinopteri; order Cypriniformes; family Cyprinidae; genus Spinibarbus; species Spinibarbus caldwelli. The sequence continues at coordinate 4,710,447 of CM077240.1, forward strand.
TCCGTTTGCAGCAGTGAGGCGCACCCAGTTAGCGGACGACAGCTGTATCTCCTGCCCTTCGAAATGCTGTTTAAAGTGAGACTCTGAGATGGTGGTGACCTCTGAACCTGTGTCCAGCAGGCATTTAGTGGGCACCCCTGCTATTTTTACGTCCACTGTCAGACAGTCTCCAAAAGCACTCTCCTTAAGAGTTCCTGGCACTACATCAACCTTCCAGTCAGCTTTATGGCTCCGGATTACTGAAGGCCCATTGAGGCTTGACAAGTCACTCGACGAAGCTCCTCTTACCGCCTCAGTCATTTCCGCCATTTGTGATGATGCAGAACCCCTGCTTTTCAGCCCCTCATGCTGTCCGCAATGTCGACTGGTGTGACCTGGTTCGCCACATGTGTAACAGATATATTTCCCATCACTGTTTTTTAGTGGCTGCCTTCTTGGAACACCAGACTGGGGGTTAACTCTTCCTTGACTATGGACTATTCTGTACAATTCTTCCTGACGTGCCGCTATCTTCTCTATTGCCTCGTGCAACTTCTCTAATGTAAGTGAAGATGAGTTGTCACCAGTCGCAACTGTAGTGTGGACTGCAGCTCTTGCGCGCATAGGGGTCTTCAAGTTACCTTCTGGCTGTGCTTCCTCTTCCTCAGACCAGGTGATGGCGTCCTGCATCAGCTGTGCAAAAGTTAAGCTTCGGTCTTCCTTGATCCTTCGTTTCATCTCTCTTCTTAGGAAATCATCCCTCAGTCCAAGGACTAACTGCTCTTTTAAAACATTCTCTTCATCTGGAACTCGCCCAGGCTCTCTGCGCTTTACCTTGTAAAGTTTCTCTCGTAGGTCATAAGCATAGGCACGTATGGTTTCACTGGGTACTTGTTTTCGATCATAAAAGTCTTTCAACCTTGTGCCAATGGGTACCTTATCCCCATAGGTTTCCTGGAGCAATTTGAAAATGGAGTCCACACTGCTATCCCCCTCTGTCAACATGAACTTCACAGTATCTTTAGCTTCACCCTTTAAGTGCTGTTTAATCAGCTCCACTTGATCTTCATCTGGCACTTTCATGATACGGAATGCTGATTTCATGGAAAGAATCCACTCTTCCACACCTCCTTCTCCAGGCTTGGTGGTACCAGTGAAGTCAGTGAGCTTGTGATCCCTTGGGATATAGATCGTTGCTGGGGGTGCACGAACGGCCGCTTGCTGTTCCATTACCGCCTTTGCCAATGACAGCGCTTCTCGCTGTTCCAATTTGGCATGATCCAGAGCTCCGGCTTGTTCCGCTAACCTCCTCTGCATATCAGCAAACTCCTTCTTCAGCTCTTCCAGTTCTGCCATTTTTCTTCTTGCTCACAGACCTACACAATACTACAAACAAAGGATCAGGCTAAGTATGATCCTGTTCGTGACGCCAAATTAATGTAGCGGGAAATTTCACTACAATGTAGGGGTGTCTTATTCTCTGCTATCCTGGACGACTAGGGAAATGACAGGATCTAGGTCCCCACCCCTAGTACAATTAATTCCTATACTTAGTGTTTAAGTATGTTTTTCTCTGTCTTGATTGGGTCTTTTTATTAGTTTTGATGACTGGTGAGGAGAAGGCTCTAAGACATGAAATGTACACGGTAGCTTCTTAGAGTATAATGGTGTTGCTTAACCCCTCTTCCCCTCTATCAGCCCACAAGACAGGAGGAATGCCCCTACTCCAAGATGACAGTAGTTTTACATTTATTTTTCTAAATGTCTAGTAAAGAATAAACAAAATAAAGCAATAGTCATCAGATAAACTCTTGTTTCACTCCTCTTATGGTTTCACCACAATAAACAAAATGTACAAGCAAAAAATAATAAAGCTTTGTTCAGGTTCAATCTTTTGTTCAGCCTCTATTCTTTCTGCAATAGCACTTAAACAGAAATAGAAAAACAACAACAGTTCTGATAGAACGTTTAAATGGTGCACGGTTGACACAAAGATACCTATGGATGTTACAATTCAGATCAGATATTTTTCATGTCAGTCCACATACCTGAATGAGATTCACAACCCCAGAGTTTTAAGTTTTACCTCACAATAAGAACTGGGCTGGTGTTGGAGTGTCTGGATATGGCAGGGTAATTAAATCAAACAAATGGCAACCTGTTCCAAAACAGAAAGTCTTTTCTTCAAACACAGAAAGAAGAATTTTCAGGAGAGATAAAAAAAATATCTCCACGAACGTTTCTGGTAAACAATCAGTCCCCTTAAAAAAAACACCGTAGTGCAGATCCATTCACTTGTGCAGATTCAATTATCAGTTCACAAGACCATATGCAAGAGTCCGTCCAAAAATAAATATTTCAAAGTCTTTAATCGAAAATACTGCAAAGCATCCAAAAATAAACTATGAAATACCGAATAGAATTGCCAGGGGCAATGACAAAATATCTGAAAAAGAAGGAAGTTGCCAACGGAAGACTCTCAAAGACTTAATACCGTTTGTGCCCACATGGCGGCACTATTGTATCAAACACGACACGAGGATTTTTCCTCACACAACGGTAGGAAACGGGGAAAAAAAAAACACTTGATCCAAGCGGCCTTACTTCAAAACAGCAAATAACATCCGTTGCTTTCTTCCGAATTTCTACTGTAGTCAGACAGTAATAAAAAAATGTAGCTTAGGTCTCCTCCATAGAAGACGAACACTCGTGCCAGCACACCGTCTCAGCTAGCGCGATGATCAATCCCCTCCTGGTACATTACAGACATGCAGCTCAATTTCTCGACGATCGGCCTCAGTCCAAACTCGCAACAGCTCAAGCTCGGTCCAGCTTCTCAACAGCTCACCTCGATGCTTGTAGAATGCTGTTCATGCGGAATCAAAGACATCACAAGAAAACTAACTTTTTCTCTTCGTTTCCCTCTCCGTGTCCTTCTCTCTCTCGCAAGCGCTCGTAACTCTCACTTCCCTCTTCCCGGCATTCTTCTTAAAAAAAAAACCTTTCAAAATAAAAGTCCCTGCATACCTCCACATACATATGAGCAAAAATCAAAGTGGTGGTATTTCAAATGTTTTTTAGCACTTAATTCATTCAAGCATCTTTTTATACCAATGCAGACAAACTGAGACTGTGAAGAATTATGTTTGTTTTTAAATATAGATGTCACTTGCCACCAATGCTTTACTTAAATCTGTGCATTATAAGAAATTCTTCTGCTTCACAGAATAGTTATCTCATGTTTCTCATGGTCATTTGTTGCCATTTTGGTGTTTTTACTGGTTAACCTGTGATATTTTTCTTGAATTTTTTCACATTTAGAGTCATGAACATGCCTACAAATTGTCAAAATGCCGATGTGTTGTGGAATGCAAGTATTTATTTATTTTTTATCAATTCATGCATGTTCAGTTTGCTGGGAATCATCCCATGATCTTTAATAGCAAATACCATTCTGTACTGTTGAAGAATCATGAAAGCAAACAGAGAAAGTATTCTTCTTAAGTTTTTTTCATCTTTGCATCCATCCATTCTCCAAACCGCTCATCCTCTGAATCTGGAGTCTGTCCCAGCATCTCAGGCCCCAGGCCAGGGACACTGTGGACGGATGGCCAGTCCATCACAGGGCACACAGACAGACACACACATGTGTACCTAGAGACAATTTAGTGTCTTCAATTCAACTAAACTCAGCTACACAGGAGAAAGCTTTCCTGGCTCAACTCGGGACTTTCTTGCTGTGAGGTGACAGTGCTACCTACTAAGCCAACATGCCACCTTTTGAATTGTTGTTAAATATAGTTTTTAAAATCATATATTTTCATATTTTTATTTTATTTTTATTGATATCAAATTAGGGTAAATTTGACACTGACCATAATGATCGTACCCAGATGTTTAACCTAATACAAGGGCTAGAATTTCAGAAGAGATTGCGACAATATGGGGATCTCCTGGACTATAAAATAGCACCTTCTGAGCAATAAAATGTCCCTCTGAGATGTGGTGGAAATGGAGGCATCCCATGCTGAAGGTTCAGAGCTGTCACACACACAGATGGGGTGTCTCAGGACACCTTTTTCAGTTCTGTCTGTTTTAGGGACATTTTGTGTGTGAAATTGAAAAATTTACTTACAGAACCTTTAATTTAGTGGATAAATAATTTATCTAGCCTAGTTTTGATTTAGCATTTGAAGTTAATATCAGCTATGAAATTATAATATACCAAACATAACTTCAGTTAATATATTTTCTTTGAAATATACAAGAATTCAACTTCATTAGCTGCTAAATAACTAGAAGAATAACAGTGCAGTAAACGGTAAAACTATTTGCATTGCAATCCAGTGTGTTCATGATTACGATAATAAACTAAAATAAAATGATATCAGATAGCAGTTTGCAATATCAAGCAGCATTACTGACTGTTTTTGTACAGCTAAAATGACTGGATAACACTGAAAGCCTTGCACAGTGAAGTTACAAATGGCTGCATCCACTCTTACTGTAAAAATTAGGTGGATAATGTTGTCTTTTCCGTACGGTCTCCATTCAGTGGAGGAGAATCCAGAGCAGGTGGCCGCCGCTCACTGTGCTTTATGGCCCATCTCACCCAAGGAGCGCGTGTGAGATTTTGAGTTAAAGGGTGACAGGTACACTTCAGCTACTGAACGCATTCGTGTGAAAGTGGCAATCTCAAGTTCTCACTTGCCTTTTCTCCATTCGCTCTATTTCATGGCGTATGAGAATAGACATTTTGTCTGGATGCCTTTGCAGGGCTCCTCGCGCAGATTTACAGTCTGCCGGGTTTGTCTGTGGTCTGATATATAAAACGTCTTGTTTCAAGGTTTATTTTAATGTAGTATAGATACTTTTAATGGTAATGAACACTATTATACAGTGTTGCATTTTATATTAGTTTCTGGTTTGGCTGATAGTCTGGGTCTGAGGACCAGTGCTGGTAGTAACTGATTACAGGTAATCTGGATTACATAATCAGATTAAAAATGACTTGTAATTCAATTATATCAAATAAAATTAATTACTTGTAATTCAATTATATCACATTTTAAAATAAACACAATCAGACTAGTTACTTTTTATTGATTACATGATTACAAATTATTCACATAATATCAGTTAATTCTTCATAATTTCTTTATAATAAATTCTTCATCATTTGTTGATTCTCCCTAATTCTTTTACATCTTTTAAATTTAATTTCTAAAGTAGCCTACCACTTATATACATTAAGAAAGTCTACCAGACTTGTGAATATACACACAGCTGGCTGGCTGTATTGTGGCTGTAATTACACAGAAAACTGAGAGGCCACACAGTGTTTGACCACTGGATTTACAGAAATCATTTTCATTTTCAGAAGTGTTTTCTCAACATTTCAACATTGCATCAACTGCTGATGAACACGTTTTCATTTGTATTTGAATTATCACTCAGTAGGCTATGTATCCATGTACTACTATGTCATTGGAAGGCTTTTGTCTTTCAAACACATTAAAATGTACAAATTCACTTGTTCACAAATTCACTGTTTCTTATTGATTAGTAAGTGTTTTATTTTCATTGTGGTTATTTTCAGATTTTATATTTATGATTTAATAAATTGTTAGCTTTTCATTAAATTTACAAACTCCAGTTTGGGAAACCTTGATGTGATGTAATGTTTAATGCACTTCATGTTGTTAATAACAATGAATGGAATATATTTTCTTTCTCTTTGTATTTTTATATTAATGTGGAACAAGATTATCTTATTTAAATTTGACAAACGTCTCAGGTCAAAACTAATCTAAAAATGAAAACAAAAACTAGTCTGATTATATTACCTAAAACATGCAATGTAATGGATTGTGTTATGAACTACAAGTATTGTCATGTAATTTGGAATCAGTAACGGACTACAAGTAATCTACCCAGCTCTGAGGACAACCCTTGCTCTGAGGAAAAACTGCAAGTGGCCTTAACAATCATCAAGAAACATTGAATCATTTGTCATTTGCATGTGTCTGAGAGAGCGACACAGCGAGGGAGAGAGTGAATATGCCATCAGGTGTGTTATTTTTTTTTTTTCTAATGTCTGTGTGTGTGATTAAGGGATTTGTAAAGCATTGCCACATCATTATGAGATAGAGACAGCCAATTTCACTGCATCAAAGAACACAGTTCCCATCTCATTCTCAGCCATTTGGTTCAAAGATGAAGTAACATCTCATTAATAACAGCCTGGTTGCCATGACAGCAAGTATGTGATGATTATTGTCATGCCGTTTATGTATTTTAGATTAAGAGAGAGAGAGAGAAATGGATAGTTTGAAGAGTCATATGCAGAGAGCTGGACAGAATCACAGCACCGTAGGTGAGAATGTTGTCTTCTGGGAGGCAGATGGGCTAAGAATTTTTTCTCAGCGTTGTCTCCATACACAACTAATCACACTCCTCGTCTGTGCATATATTGTATCAGCTCTGGTAATCATGGGCCGTTTAGACGAATCCTTCCACAGGTTTTCTTTGTTGCGTGAGGAGAAGCTCACAAGCCAGGCATAGACAAAAGTAGTCGACTTAAATTACAGCATCTACAGCGCCTTTCAGAACAATACTCAAGGTAACGATGAACAAAAGACACAATATGTTTATTTGTTTGAATGCGAGGAATATAACCTTGCAGCGAGGTACAAAATTCAAAGAAAAATGTTCTTATGAGAGAGAACATTTTTCTCAGAAAGCAAAAACCCTGCAATTAGGACTTTGCACACACTCCCTTATGCCGGATAAGATGGGACATATAAAAGCATTTTAAGACTTCATAGTCTTCACTTATTGATCATACTCCACAGCTCAAATTGTCGGTGGTGTTTTCTATGTAGGACAACAGGAACAAGCTGGACTGAAGAAAACAATCCCTCTTCACAGGTCTACCACCAAAACTATGGAGCAAATTCACTGCGCATTTGTAACACTTCTGTGTGCGACACAGAGATCTGCAGTATATGGAATTTCATATCATATTTTGTCTCGTTCCCGCCTGCCACTTTCATGTTTTGTTCCACTTCCATCTACATCTAGAAGAGGTCTTTGTGGATTTTAAAATCCTTTTCCCATACGATTCTGCCTCACTTCGGTGCCATGGGTTGTTTTTTTCCAATTACCCCTCACACACAACACTTTACCTTCCCATAGGTGGATCTCAAAAACAAGATGATGAAAGAGAACAATATCTTCAAAAATCTCAAAACTCCAAAATCAAAACCAGAGGATCCTATTTTAGTCCCAGGAGTGCAGACCTTTAGTGCGATGTTTCAGCACAAAAACCTGCATTTTACTGACCAAACACTCGCAATCCACTTCATCCAGACACAATCTGACGATCAAATGATTAAGTGTGTTATGACCAGACATAGATTGAGATGTGGCATCTAGTCAAATGCACTTTCAGCAGCCGAGCCAATCGATTCAGGTGTGTCTGTATTGCAGTGATGAAGCAATGCAGTACAGTTCCGATCAGATCACAGTAATCTGCTGCATGCTTTAACCCGGTCTACAAGACAAGGAGTGTGTTGGTATTCAGAATCAGAATGGTATTTCACCTACAAAATATATGATTAGGATAGATATGGTTCTATAAAGAGCAATGCTGAAGCATAACTCTGTGTTCACAAAATCAAATGAACGAAGGGACTGTGAGTTGGATCCTCCATAAAACAGGATGTACGTCCAGAGAGGCCCAAACAGCAGGGAGCTGGTGAGTCACCGTTTGATTGGTAAAGCTGTTACCCACTCATAGAATATAGCGGCACTGTTGTAGCAGCAGACTGAGACGTCTCTGGCTGTGCTTGTCGGGTTGGTGAGGGGGCAGGATTTTTTTTGTTTAGTGTTGGAGAACTTTCCAGAGACCTTCTAATTTTATTTATACCTGTGGTTTTATTATGCCTCTTTCTTTTGGTCACAACCCAAGTAAACTTTGGAGAGTCCTAGGTGGCATTCAATAAATCATGCCACTTTTGTGTGTGTGATATTTCAGTGCAAAACCCCTAGTCTTATTGACTAGCCACCTCTAATTCATTTTAACCAAGCATAGTATAAAGATTAAATGATGGAAAGGAGTATTATTAGAGAACGCTATGAAGTCAAGTGCACTTACAGCCTTTTAATTTGGCAGTTCAGGTGTCTTGATCACAGTGGATTGATGGAGTCTATTAATTATTAAAGTTGATGAAGTGAAAGAAATTAAAATTTCTGATTGGCTTTACATACTGTGCCAGGTAATAAATGTAGGTTATGAAAACGTTGTGGGAACATTATTTTGGAATGTTTTTAAAATGTTAATTCATGATTAGAACATCATTTAAAGGTTAGAAAAGCATTTCTGAATGCTTATTTTTAATATTCTAAAAACATTGTCATGATTAGAATGTTATTTAAAGGTTACGAGGGCATTTCGAGAATGTTTTGAGTAAGTTGTTCTAAAAACGTTTTCTCTTAACATTATGATAGAACGTTCATTATGTACAGATAACGTCATAAGGATGTTCAGAGAATACTGATCTCAGAACTTTTCCTCTCAACGTAATGAGGATGTGCTATATATCAAATATTAAGAACATTTTAAAAATGTTCCATAAACATTATTTTAAGAATGTACTAACATTTTTATATAGCTCTTAAAATCATTAAAGTTGTGAGAGTATGTTCCCTGTTAGCTGGGATTTAGTAAGTTTTTATATACGTACATGTTTTAAAATATTGTTGTTTGTGTGTACTTAGTATAACTATTAACTACATCTTCAAACAAGAAATGAAGTTGTATTTAAATATCTGTTAACAAGAAAGCTATAAAAACATCTATAACTTGTGTCATATTTAGTATTCTTCCTTAATATACTTGTATCTTTATTTGTGTGCCCTCTCTCTCTCTCTCTCTCTTACACCTTTCTGTCTATTTCTTAAGAATTTGTATATATTATATTTCTTCTTCTGTTAACTATTAAACCATAATTTGTTTATTATTGAAAGGGTTTTTTTTTTTTTGTATTTTCTGTGTGTTTTGTACTGTAATCTTTGTTTGTTATTATTGCAATAAAAAAGTATAACTATTAACTAATAGTTGATGGAGACTTGATTTTGAGGGAGGACATGATTTGTCACGCCACCAGTCAACAAGATGGGGAATCGAGCCATGCAAATGCGGTCAGTAAACTCATCTAGCACAGGTTCCTGAGAGCTGCTGACAGGTTTTAGAATTACACACATTATGCTCTGAAAGGTTACAGGCATGCTTTCTAAATGGCAGAATCTGCTACTGTTAACCAGTAATTTAAAATAACCTTTAGTTGAGACAAATGTGGTTGATTCATGAGTTACTTGGAGATTACAGTGCTTTAAGTAATGCCCATTTGTAGCATCTTTGTCTCAGTAGGAATCTGGTGCTCAGCAAGGTCATTATCAGATGAAGGGTGAGGATTTTGTGCTCTATAACAGTGGCCCAACCTGGTTTGTTTGTGAAGACGTCATTGTATTGGCTAATCTGTCAGTACCCAAAGGACACCCTTGCTGTAAAGGTTGTAAACTGGAATGGATGGCTCTCCACTTCTTTAGGGAGATAATGACTCAGCAGCACAGTAGCGTCCCTGACAATATTCCAAAACCTTGCGGTTTTACATTTAGATATCCAGAAAAAGACTCAGAGTAGTCACCAAGGTGAAATTCATAGGCTGTGTTATACTATTGTACCCTCAAATGCTGTGTATGTTGAGCGTCAGTCAAATGATCTTGCAATATATCAGTCTGTCTGCTTCTCTCTAAAGCCAGACCCTTGAGGCCATGCACCAAATACAGGTGTTTGATACAAGGAGGGGAGCAGTACTGATCCCTGTGGGTCTCCCTTGATAAAACCATCATGTCTCCTGCAGTGGTTTAGGTGATCAGAAAAACATATTCCTCCTGCGGTCTGCTGAGACAAATAAGAAAATAAGGATGAGTTTTGAATTACTTGTCAACTGACAATCTCTGAAAACACTAGTGCAGGATGGGAGAAAAGTTTCCTCTGGTGGGTTGAGGTTTCTTCAGTAGCTAATGTTAGCTTTGTTATCTTTGCAAACATTTGCTAAACAAGTTTTATCACATTATGTGGGAACTTTGACTCATTTATTTGCTTAAAATGTTGTGACAAACAACAATTACACTCTGTGCCTTAGTCTTGACAAGTGAGATTCATGTTATTGTTCATGGCTTGTTTCCAGCATCTGTGTGTAGGCTGAATGAACAAATTTAGGGCTAAGGATGGGGTGGGTGTTGGGTGATGTGCTCATCACCATACCACTGCTGGATGAAGAAATAAAACTATAGGATATAGAGTGCAACAGTCAGGTTCCGGTTCATGTAAAAATCTCATTTGCTTGCTTTATTTCAACATATTCTTTTAAATGATCAAGTTTAACGACAGACTTATTTGTGAAAAACTACATCACACATTATTCTGCAGAGAAATCTCCACCATTCAGAGAACCGTGAAGAACGGGAGTAAATCATGCCCAAAGAAAACTTTATTTCCTGCCCATTCCCATGAAGCACTGCAAATGATGTATAGCCAGTTTCCCAGCCATCTTCAATATTTGCGTAATATGCATATATTGTAATAGAAGTAAAATATATTATTTCTATGTAATCAACATTTTGATTATATAATCAAAATTATTGATTATAATATATATATTTTTAATTATGTTTTACATTTTCTTTTTTAGTTTATAATGTTGTGAGATTATAAACTAAAATAATCAGCCTAGGAGCAAGGTTTAAAAAAATAGCTTTTGGTACTCATCAGGTGGATCACTAAATTATGGCCTATATATTTATGTATCTTTGGCATAGACTAATAAGTGCTAATGTAATGTACTACTAATACTACGCAAGGACAAATGCCGTGTGCAGTTCTTATGAAAAGTAGCCATTTTTCATTTTTCAATTTTGTATAAAAACGTCCTAACTTTTGCCAGTAAAACAATAATTCATGAAATAAAATTCTTGTAGTGATGAACCATTGGAAACAAGACGAACAGGCGATTTGCCAACCCACCCTAACCACCTCCCAACACATTACACTTAGAAGTAATTTTCATTTTTGACATTAAAGATGCTCGTGTATGTGGGTGGTCATGTGACATGGGATGCGTCATATATGATGCGCACTGAGGAGAAGAGCATCTCATTCCCTACAAACCTGCAAACCCACAGACAGCGCGTCTGGACTCTCACTCAGTCGCGAGGCTGCGGTGGAGCAGGATCTGTGCGCGAGCATCTCATCTGTTCATCCAGAGAGCAACACCTGCGCGAACTATGTGAAGGTAAAACTGCATTTCTCAACTCTGTCAACCTGATGCATTTCATCTTTTATTGAATTAAACCTCAGCTGTGTTATAACGCTGTATAACGCTTTAGGTGAACTGTGACACTGCTTATTTCAGCACAAACTGAAAAGTTAGTTGTTTTAATCTACAATGCGTCTCGCAGGGACAGTATGATCAAGCGGTAGCCTATTAAATATTAAATACCGTAATATTACTGTAAACGAATTGTGAAGTTTTCCGTGACTCACATACTGCGATACACACTGAAAAAACGGAATTAAACTTCAATTGAAATTCTTTTGTGATCTGATGCCGAATAATGATTCAAAACACATGCACTTTCACAGTCGCACACACAAACTAGACTGTCCTAAATGATGTTAGTTATAGTTTATTCGAATTTCTAACTAGGCTATATTTTAGAGATTAAAAAAGAGAGCTTTTTTCCTCACTAATATAAAGTTGTCTAAGTTGCCCGCTGCTTTATAACTGTATGTATGGTGTTTTACATTTGAGTCTGCAGGCATCAATTATTCAAAGCCCGTCTCTTAGAGTAATAATCCCTAGGTGCCCATCCATGCAAGAAAAACAACAAGCGCAAAATACAAGAGCCGTATGATGGCTTGTCTGAGAGGGCATTTATTTCTGCGTTCAGTGAAGCATCGATCGAGCTTTTGAGAGCTCTTTGTAATCTTGTAATGATGAGGATCCATGCATCTCATTCGAACAAACATTCTCTCAATTTCATCCAACAGGTTTCCTTCAGAGCATCTTTGACCATGCTGTTCCCTGCCTCAAAGTCCGATGTTAAATCTGTTCTGGACGGAGTGGCAGAAACCACGTTCAGAACCATCATTTCTGGACTGCAGTACATTGGTAATAACGACGTCGGCTACGAAGACCACATCATCGATGGCGACTTCGGCAAAAGCGGAGGATACCCTCTGCCGAAACCGTTCGCAGCCTACCGCAGAAGCTCCTTCGCTGATAAAGTGGGACCGGATGAGGAACTCATCATAAAAGGTATCCCCTTTTACCCCACTAACAGCTCCGATGTGTTTGGGAACTTCAGCCTCGGAGATGAAGGGAGCAGCCTGCAGTGCGGGGAGAACTTTATGGACATGGAATGCTTCATGATACTGACTCCTAGCCAACAGCTCGCCATAGCCGTGTTGTCTCTCACGCTGGGGACTTTTACGGTTTTGGAGAACCTGGTGGTCCTGTGCGTGATACTGCAGGCACGTACACTGCGCTGCAGGCCCTCCTACCATTTCATAGGCAGCTTGGCCATCGCAGACCTGCTTGGCAGCGTCATCTTTGTCTACAGCTTCTTGGACTTTCACGTCTTTCACCGCAAAGACAGTCCGAATGTGTTTCTGTTCAAGTTAGGGGGCGTCACGGCCTCATTCACTGCGTCTGTGGGAAGCCTGTTCCTCACCGCCATCGATCGATACATTTCTATCCACCGCCCGCTGGCGTACAGGCGCATCGTGACGCGCACCAAAGCGGTCATCGCCTTCTGCATGATGTGGGCGATCTCCATTATTATCGCAGTGCTGCCGCTGCTGGGCTGGAACTGCAAGCAGCTCAACTCGGTCTGCTCCGACATCTTTCCACTCATCGACGAGAACTACCTGATGTTCTGGATCAGTGTGACCACCATTCTGGTCATCTTCATTATCTACGCCTACATGTACATCCTCTGGAAGGCCCACCATCATGCGGTGAGGATGCTGAGGCGCACCTCTCAGAAGAGCCTGGTGGTCCATTCCTCAGATGGCACGAAGGTCCAGACCCCCAGGCCGGATCAGGCTCGCATGGACATCCGCTTGGCCAAAACGCTGGTTCTGATCCTGGCAGTGCTGTTGATCTGCTGGGGGCCTCTGCTGGCCATCATGGTGTATGATCTGTTCTGGCGGATGGACGACAACATTAAGACAGTGTTTGCGTTCTGCACTATGCTCTGCCTGCTCAACTCCACCGTTAACCCAATAATCTACGCTCTCAGGAGTAAAGACCTGCGGAGGGCCTTCCTCGCCACCTGCCAGGGCTGCAGGAGCACCTCCAGCACGACCCTGCAGCTGGACAACAGCCTGGAGTCAGATTGTCAGAGGAATCAGCACATCGCCGCCAAACGTGCGGCCGAGAGCTGCGTCAAGACCACTGTGAAAATAGCCAAATTGACAATGTCCGTCTCAGCAGAGACATCGGCTGAAGCCGTTTGATTGTAGCGCGGGGAGGAACGGGTGATGTTCAGATGCACCTCGTCTCAAAAGAATGTCATGGAAAGTTACATGCATAGAGTTCAAAACACAAAGCTGCTTAAGTTATCACTGGTTTGATGAAGTGTTCACTATGACATTTCTTCGCTTAAGTGCCAAATTTGATTTTTTTTTTTCTTCTCAGAAAAGGTTCTTACCAAGTAAATGAATATGTTGGGACTTTTTGTTGTTGTTGTTGTTGTTTGCCCTTATATTTAATTGTAACGTGTAGATGTTGTGCGTGATTTATGAAAGTTTACTATATTTTTATACTTTGAATTTTTGTTTTTTGAACAATGATATCTTCTCACATGGGAATAAGGGGCTAATGATCTTTTTAATAAAACCGTGTAAGTATGAATTCAAATATATATATACACATTGGTATCTATGTAAATATGTGTAAAACTCTGTGGTGATTTAGTGTATCCAACATCATTGTGATAAACGACAAAAGATAAGAGTATCTCTGTTTTTGAGATGTCTTGTTTTGCCAATGAAATAAATGTTATGAAACTGAAAGTATTATAAGAGGAGCAAGTTCTGTCGCTCCTCAAGTACATGAATAATGAAAGCAGGAAAAGTGAGGACATTTGTTTGGTTCTGTTAACAAATGTATTGAATCTCACTTACTAAGATATATTTGTTCTGTCACAGGATGCTTTAGTGTTATTGTTGTGAGGATCAGAAAAAAAGACAGGACTATTTTCAACTATTTCTTTTTACAAGATGGCCTGTAATTGTGGTTTATCGTCACAGATAATACAGTGACTGAAATAACTGTGTTGGATTTGAATCTGATTGTTCAGTTTTATTTTTGTCATTCTGCTGATGTATTTCTCTGAGATGTAAAGTAAAATTCATTTTACAATATGCACAAAGCCCGGAGATAAATAAAAATGATAAAAATAAATATTTGTTAATAGAAAATTTGTATTTAATCTTGTAGTTAATTTTAAAAAAATGGAAATGTACATATCATGATTGTTTAGTATTCCTTAAACCGTGATATGGTGTGGTGGTGCTTTTTGTTTGCACTGTTCAGGTACATTCTTTACATGAAATGTATCTACTTAAGTATTGAAGCTTAAAAATCATAAAACGTCACAGTGGCTTTTGTCCCAAAGTAGTTCTTGAAAGTCTGTCTCGAAATGATGTCTTAAAATACAGAAGCTGCTTGCACACTTATGTATCATAATTTAGACCATTTAAAGTTTTTTTTTTTTTTTTTTTTTTTTTTAAATAAAGTCAGTACTGACCTAAACTGTGTATTGGGATACTTTTATTTAAAAAACTGCAAATCATTGTGTCAAATCATTATGGAGTCAGACCCTGGTCGTGTTGCACATATTGGTATTGTCTCTGTTTCCCTCTAGTGGATAGTTACAGTTTCAAAGTTTCAAGAGTCATTTTCTATAACAGAAAGCAATGATTATCTTCAGATCAATGCATTTTTTTTTTTTTTTTTTTTGTGAAAAATTTAGTCCTTTTATCCCTTTTTATGTAAAGAATAATGAAGAGTTATCATCACAAAACTATCCCTGATGTCTTGATCTGGATCTGACTTGAAATAGCATTAACAAAAAATGTAACAAAGAAATATTTTAAGATGAACATTTTAACATTTACAGCATGATTGTGTTGTTTTTTTCCAGATAAAACCATAATCCTAATCCATCTTCAGTGGAATCTGATAGCTATATAGTCTTATGATGTAGCAAGCAAACACATGGCATATTTATCTCATAAAACTTCAGTCCATGTAACAGCAGGGTGTTGTTGGCTCCACGGCCAGTGATTGTGCACAACGCCTCAAAAACTCGTAGCTTGGTGTTTAATGTACAAGAACAACCAGCCGGCAGAACCTAATTTCTCTCACGCTTGTCATAAACACAATCCGCTGCCACTATCTGCAAAGGAACGACACGGTAACCCAAGGTGAAAGACAATATTTTTACATTAAGCAATTTTTCTCTTACTTTTTCTTTTCATTTTTTTCAGAAATCCATTATAAGAAACAGCGAAACGCAGCTTAATGTTCAATTCAGAATTTCTGTCAAACCTTCATAGTCATAAACACTATCTACAGGCATTAGAAGAAAAACACTTAAAGTATACTGAGACAGTCCCGAGACAGTCCAAGTCATAAATAATGCTTACATATAAAAGTGAGCAGAGAAGTTTTACAATAAGCTTTACCATAGAGAAATAACTCTGGTAAAAGTAAACATAATAAAACTGTCTATCTCATGGTGTTTTTGCTTTGACTATAGATATATCTACTGACAAGTAAAGTGTGAGAGAAAGCGATTTGTCCCTGGTTGTTTATTTAGTACATTAAGCACTGTCATAGTCCATGCATCTTGGATGTCAAATTTTTATCTAATAATATTGTATCTAATATTTATCTCTGCAGATTTTAGATAGACATTATGCAATGGCAGTTTTAATTCATTTTTACTCTGGAGGTTATGGGCCGTCCAGAGGTGTAGTCCTCACCTAAAAAGGATGGCACTAGAACTTTCCAAAAACTGCTTCTATTTGTCCCTGCTACATGACAGATATTACCATAACCATGATTCATTTTTCAAATTTAACTGTGTGTTTTAGGTTTTTATTCTGTTAGATTTTAATAGAAATGAATTTAAATATTTTCCCCCCTCATGTTATAGAGGTTAGAGGTTTGCTGAGGTTTGCTGAGGCCCCCTTGTGTGGTTATTGAGAATCACTGGTATACAGAATATTTTAAAGCATAAATCTGAAATCCCATGCCCCATGAAATCCCATATGCCTACCTAAATCATTAATCACTGTAACCAAAGTTATATTAACTTTGGTTACAGTGATAAATGATATATATTTCATTTTATGCATGGGCAATGCATAAGTTTAACATAAACAAACATTTTGGACCAATTAAACTACCTAGCCTAGCTAACACAGGTTAATTTAGGCTAAATCTACAGCCCCATTATAGAACCATGTTACTCATTTTGATGTATTACTATTTTATTCTAATTTTTAAGGATTTCATTAATATGTTTATATATTATATAATATAATAATATGTTTATATAGGATACACAATGGTTTAAACCTAACACATTTCAGATTCTGGTAACAGCAAATTCTGTATTTAGTGCTGTGGACAAATTCCCTTTCCTGAAGCAATTTTTTTACTATTTGTTGAATAGAGCCAAAAAAGTGAAAAATGGTGATGAATATTTCATATATGTAAGAGATATCATGACTATGGGAATGTGACTGGAAGTGTCTCATGAGGGTAGATGCTTTTATGGATATTAGGGAGCAGATAAACCGTGGGAACCACAGGTCCTTTTGGATCACTTTCAGACAAGTTACCAGAATTAATCCACAATTATAGATACATTACATTATGATTATATTAGTGAATTATAATATCTGATCCCGTCAACGCAATGCTATGGGATAAAAATATATATATATTAAAAGTCAGATTTTGTATTTATCCTCTCGAATGTATTATGGCAACGTAACTCACCTTATTTTGTAAGGGTTGCCAGTGAGAGCCCGGACTGAAAGAATGATAACAGAAAGGATATCATATGAGCTTGAGAAGTAGGGAAAGTTGGCAAATTATCAGAGCGGGTTTAGGAAAGGAATTAGTACCATGGACGCAGTGATCAGGCTAGAAAATGAAATAAGGAAAGCCCAGGAAAATAAAGAGGCAGTAATTGCAGTGTTTTTGGACATAGAAAAAGCCTATGATATGATGTGGAAGGAAGGAGTATTAATTAAGTTACACAAGCTGGGGATTGGAGGGAGAGTGTTTAATTGGTTAAAAGATTTCTTGCATGAAAGGAATAAACAAGTAAGAATAGGATCAGAATTGTCAAATCAATATACCGTAGAAAATGGTACACCTCAAGGTAGTGTGGTAAGCCCACTACTATTCATAATAATGATTAATGATATCTTTTTAAAAGTACCAGCTGATATAGGTAGGTCACTTTTTGCAGACGATGGGGCCCTGTGGAAAAGAGGGAGAAATGGTTAAGAAAGAGCAAGGAGCTTTAGATAAGGTGATGGAATGGGGGTGTAGATTCTCTGTGGAAAAAAACACAAAGTGTTTTCTTTACAAATAAAAGAATAGATGGAAGACTGATAATAAGGATGTATGGAAAAGAGATAGAAAGCGTTGGAACATTTAAATTTCTGGGGGTGCATTTTGATTCCCGGTTAACATGGGCAGAACATATTAGAAGAGTTTGTATTAGTAGTACAAAAAAGTAATAAATTGTAATGAGATGCTTAACAGATAGAGAATGGGGTGCAAGTTGCCAATCATTGAAAAGAATGTATGTGGCCTAGATTAGATCTGCGATGGACTATGGCAGTATAGTGTACACATCAACAGCTAGACCTCATCTAAAAAAATTGGATGTAATTCAGGCTCAGGCATTGCGAGTGAGTAGTGGAGCTTTTAAGACGTCGCCTGTCTCAGCTTTACAGGTAGAGGTAGGAGAAATGCCACTGGAAGTAAGAAGGAAGCACCTGATATCAAACTACTGGGTTAATTTGCAGGAGCACAATGTTTTGCACCCCACAAAAGAAGTGCTGAAGGAATGCTGGAGAAAAGGGAGGAGTAAAAAGGACAACTTTGGTCATATAGGGAACAAAACAGCAAAAGAACTTGGGGTGATTGATATGAAAATTTGTTCCATGGCCCCATGGAAGATGAAATGTCCGGAGGTAGATTGGCATTTATTAGAGATTAAAAGGAAAGAAGAGCGTGTTGATTTGGTTGGGGTGTTTAATGATCATATTACAGAAGTATATAAAAATTATACTCAAATCTATACAGATGGTATTAAAAATCCAGAGACAGGAATAACAGGAATTGGTGTGGTGGTTCCAGCAAGAGGAATTGAAGTCAGTAGAAGAACATCTAACAATTTAGCAGTATATACAGTCAGGTCCATAAATATTGGGACATCGACACAATTTTAACATTTTTGGCTCTATACACCACCACAATGGATTTCAAATGAAACGAACAAGATGTGCTTTAACTGCAGACTGTCAGCTTTAATTTGAGGGTATTTACATCCAAATCAGGTGAACGGTGTAGGAATTACAACAGTTTGCATATGTGCCTCCCACTTGTTAAGGGACCAAAAGTAATGGGACAGAATAATAATCATAAATCAAACTTTCACTTTTTAATACTTGGTTGCAAATCCTTTGCAGTCAATTACAGCCTGAAGTCTGGAACGCATAGACATCACCAGACGCTGGGTTTCATCCCTGGTGATGCTCTGCCAGGCCTCTACTGCAACCGTCTTCAGTTCCTGCTTGTTCTTGGGGCATTTTCCCTTCAGTTTTGTCTTCAGCAAGTGAAATGCATGCTCAATCGGATTCAGGTCAGGTGATTGACTTGGCCATTGCATAACAGTCCACTTCTTTCCCTTCAAAAACTCTTTGGTTGCTTTTGCAGTATGCTTTGGGTCATTGTCCATCTGCACTGTGAAGCGCCGTCCAATGAGTTCTGAAGCATTTGGCTGAATATGAGCAGATAATATTGCCCGAAACACTTCAGAATTCATCCTGCTGCTTTTGTCAGCAGTCACATCATCAATAAATACAAGAGAACCAGTTCCACTGGTAGCCATACATGCCCACCACCACCATGCTTCACTGATGAGGTGGTATGCTTAGGATCATGAGCAGTTCCTTTCCTTCTCCATACTCTTCTCTTCCCATCACTCTGGTACAAGTTGATCTTGGTCTCATCTGTCCATAGGATGTTGTTCCAGAACTGTGAAGTCGTTTGGCAAACTCTAATCTAGCCTTCCTGTTTTTGAGGCTCACCAATGGTTTACATCTTGTGGTGAACCCTCTGTATTCACTCTGGTGAAGTCTTCTCTTGATTGTTGACTTTGACACACATACACCTGCCTCCTGGAGAGTGTTCTTGATCTGGCCAACTGTTGTGAAGGGTGTTTTCTTCACCAGGGAAAGAATTCTTCGGTCATCCACCACAGTTGTTTTCCGTGGTCTTCTGGGTCTTTTGGTGTTGCTGAGCTCAACGGTGCGTTCCTTCTTTTTAAGAATGTTCCAAACAGTTGTTTTGGCCACGCCTAATGTTTTTGCTATCTCTCTGATGGGTTTGTTATGTTTTTTCAGCCTAATGATGGCTTGCTTCACTGATAGTGACAGCTCTTGGATCTCATCTTGACAGTTGACAGCAACAGATTCCAAATGCAAATAGCACACTTGAAATGAACTCTGGACCTTTTATCTGCTCATTGTAATTGGGATAATGAGGGAATAACACACACCTGGCCATGGAACAGCTGAGAAGCCAATTGTCCCATTACTTTTGGTCCCTTAACAAATGGGAGGCACATATGCAAACTGTTGTAATTCCTACACCGTTCACCTGATTTGGATGTAAATACCCTCAAATTAAAGCTGACAGTCTGCAGTTAAAGCACATCTTGTTCGTTTCATTTGAAATCTATTGTGGTGGTGTATAGAGCCAAAAATGTTAAAATTGTGTCGATGTCCCAATATTTATGGACCTGACTGTACAGTGGAGATGGTGGCAATTTTAGTTGCTTTACATTGGGTAGAAAAACGGAGATAGTCAAAGCCATAATATGCTCAGACTCAGCTTCATGTAATTCTACATTGTAGGAGATACCAGAGGGAGAGAGAGAAGCAACATTCTGAACAGACACACTAGATATGAGCTCCTATTAATTCACATAAAGTACTGCTGTTAATTGAGGCAAAAGCTCTTAAAAACATGTGTTTAACACTTATGGAAATATAAGAGTACAGAAACAAAGCAATAACTTTCAGTCACTTCAGCCGCAACTGCGATTTACAGTGGCATCGGCAGCTGAGAGAGCGATCGGAGCGACAGCAGAGCAATCATCAGTACGGTACAGCAGAGCAAACTCAAGAATATAGCCTACATCAACACAGGACATTACAGTACGGCATTAAAAAGTTTCATATATAATATCCTCCTGAGACCCAGCTATGGAGTTTTTGCCTCTGTAGTGGACATTCTATTTTAGTGAATTTCTCTGAGACCTCACATGTCACAGTTTTCAGGCTGGATGTCCTGTACAGAGCACACACATTCAGGGCTTTTTAGAGATACTAAATGTTAAGAAGATTCCCCATGACCACTCTCTCTCCTAGGTCTTTAAAGATGGCTAAATTTAATTTAGTGAAAAATTTTACATCCTTAAATTGTCATTTAAATCTGAATAATTGTTTGTCATAAAGCAACATCTCAGGAAAATGTTATGGGTTTTCAAATTCAAATATGACTTCCTCATATGAAACAGGACATCATTTCATACATGTCCACTGTAGAGGACACCAGGACTAAAAACATGTTTATTATGCATTTTAGGAGACATAACAATTGAATAGGAAAATAAATTATCTATAAATTTTCTTATGAAATATTAGATATTATTATGAAAATCTGGCCAATTATTACTCCCATTATGACAATTCTTTTTTCAACATGCTGTCCTGACAGCAACGCATTAATATGCAAATTAGATACAGTGTATAGATACACTGTGTTTAATGGGAGAACCAGATTATGGAATTTTTTGCACACATATTGCATAAAACAAAATGGTATATCAAATCATTTTGTCATATATTTTATAACAAAGTTAAGAATCATCCTTAAACAATGCTTTGGAGTTCTAGATAAAGACCTTTTTATCTGTGGAATTTATATTCCTCCATCAGATTCCCCATACTATGACGATGAAGTATTTTACACTTTACAGGAAGAAATTAATCAATATCAAACTCTGGGGAATATTTTACTATGTGGAGATCTAAATGCTCCAAACTGGTTCAGAATTAGACTATATTGATAACTCAGGAGATAAACATCTGTTCACACATTTACCCCAAGATCTCTTCAGTACTCTACCTAGAAGAAATAACCAGGATACTGGAGTCAGTAGGCTTGGGAAAGAGGTAGCCCACCTTTGTCAAAGTTTAGGTCTTTATATCCTCAATGGTAGAATCAAAGGAGATTCCTGTGGACAATTTACCTATGGCTCAAATCTCGGCAACAGTGTTGTAGATTATGCCATATCAAATATAAGCCCCTCCCATTTCAGTGAACTTACCGTCAAAGCTCAGTCACCCCTGTCTGATCACAGCCAGATCAATCTTTGCATTAAATGTGAAAACATCAAATCAAGAGAAATTCAGAAAAGCCAATTCATCTACATAAGCTCAAAACACCATACAGATGGACTCATAACGCTGCTGAAACATATATTAAAGTATTGAAGTCCAATGAAATAGATAATTCCATAACACTGTTTAACAATTCAACATATGATAATAATTGGAAAGGAATAAATTTAGCAATTAAACATATTAATGACATTTTTGAAAATATAGCAAAAAAGGCTCATTTAAATAAAACTACCACATATAAACACAAAAATAGAGCTAAACAAAAACCTTCTGAAAAGTGGTTTGACCATGACTGTAAAACAATAAGACAAGAGCTACGATTCATTTCAAATCAAAAACACAAAGATCCAGTCAACTCAGAATTACGCTTAAAGCACTCAGAACTTCTGAAACAATACAAAAACACACTGAGACAGAAGAAATTGGATTATTATAACAACACACTTCAGAAGATGGAAAACACAGTTGATCAGGGTCAGTTCTGGAGCACCTGGAACAGTCTAAACAATACAAAGCTACAAGAACTAGCCATACAAAATGGTCAAATTTGGAAAGATTATTTTGAGAAGCTCTATACACATCAAATTGACCCTCTGAATAATCCCAACCAGTTAAAAGTCCTTGAAGAATTGAATGCTCTTGAATAATGTATCAAAAACAACCAAAATCCACTAGATTATCCAATAACCCAACAAGAATTTAGTGGAAAACTGAAATCCCTCAAATGTAAGAAATCCTGTGGCCCTGAAAACATGATGCTCAAAAACAGCTCTCCTGAACTTCAGATTGCATTACTCAAACTTTAAATTTGATTTTGAGTTCAGGCGTTTTTCCTGAGGTCTGGAACACAGGACTCATCTCTCCTATCTTTAAAAGTGGAGACAAAACAGATCCTAATAACTACAGAGGGATATGTGTAACCAGTAATTTGGGAAAAGTATTTTGCTCTATAATCAACTCTCGGATTTCATCTTTCTTAAAGCATCACAATGTCATCAGCAAATCTCAAATTGGCTTCCTCCCTAAACATCTAACCTCTGACCATATTTACACACTACACACATTAATAAATGAACATGTACACCTAAAGAAAGAGGAAAAAATATTTGCATGCTTCATAGATTTTAAGAAGGCTTTTGACTCCATTTGGCATAATGGATTGTTTTATAAAATCATTCAAAGTGGCAATGGGGGGTAAAATATATGACTTAATTAAAAACATGTATAACCAAAATAAATGTGCAGTAAAAATTGGACAGCAAAGGACAGACTATTTTTCTCAACAGTGAGGAGTGAGACAGGGCTGCTGCCTCAGCCCGACTTTATTTAACATGAATATCAATGAACTGGCAGATCTGCTGGACCAATCAGACAGTCCAGGACTACAATTATTCCACACAGAAGTCAAATATTTACTGTATGCAGACGACTTGCTAATTCTATCTAAACACCAGAAGGTCTCCAGAACAACCTTAACATTTTAACTAAATACTGCCATGATTGGACCCTAGAAGTCAACATCCAAAAAACTAAGATTATGATATTTCAGAAAAACCCCAGAAATCTAGAAAATAAACATATATTTACATTAAACAACCACACTTCAACATACTTTACAATATAATTATTAACTCCCACTGGAAATTTCAATTTGGCAATAAAAACATTACTTGTGAAAGCCCGCAGGGCACTGCACGCCATACGAACAAAATTATTCAAAATAAACATCCCCATCAGAATTTGGACAAAGATTTTGGATAGTATCATACTGCCTATAGCCCTGTATGGAAGCGAGATCTGGGGCCCAGCGAGTAACTACAGCCATAAAGATTGGCACAAACACCCTTCAGAAGCTCTGCATGTAGAGTTCTGCAGAAGCATTCTTCATGTCCACAGAAACACGCCTAATAACACCGTCTCCCCCTAAATCTAATCATGAAAAAAAAGTTTTAAAGTTCTGGATCCATTTAAACTCTAGTTCTGAAGATTCTCTTCATTTTAAAGCACTAAAAACACAAAACATGAGTGCTCAAAAAAGTCATCTTTGTGCAACGGTGTCAGATCTGACTAACCAAGCACTCAATATCACCAACCCTGAAAAACATAGAAGAATCAAAGAAATGATGAATGAAGAGAAGGCGACATACATACAGCATTGGAAAGAACAAGCCAAAGACCAAAGTCGTCTCCAATGTTATCTGAAACTCAGCAGAGAGTACAGTCTGGCTGACTATCGGCTCTCAGTCAGGAATATAACTCACAGACATTTACTGACCAAGTACAGACTGAGTGACCACCAGCTGGCCATAAGAAGACGTGGTTACCTAAAGAAGAGCGAATCTGTAATGAATGTAGATCTGGATCAGTTGAGACGGAGGAACACTTTCTCCTCCACTGTGACAAATACACGTCCTTAAGAGACTCACTGTACAGTCAAATACAGCAGATTATCCCTGAGCTCCAGTCACTCCATGAAAATGATAAATTAAGAATATTACTTGGTGAAGGACCTACTTCTTCTTTGCCAGCACATCATATTTATAAACGCCACAAACTAAGAAGTAAAGAGTGAACACATCTGCATTAGTAGTACCATTAATGTTTATATAAATATATATATGGATGTATTTTACATGCATTTTGTTTTTATTTATGGATGTATATTATATGTATTTTTGTTTTTTTATTCTGCTATGTACAATGCTTTGGCAATATGTACCTAAGTATGTCAAGCCAATAAAGCAATATGAATTGAATTAATGGAAAATAATCTGAAGGAGGTAGGGGTGAAGAAACTCACTTTAAAAACAACCCTATGTATGAGTGATAGAGCACTAATAGGCCGGACTTTTATTTTGAAACTGTGTTTTGGCTGCAGCCCTCATGTTAAACCCGGAAGTGCAGATCATGTGAAACAATCAGCTGAATGATCAAAACATTGGAGTCAGGATGCGTTGATATGTTTCTAGAGTTTATGTCAGACCTGCGCTTCTTCTGTGAGGTGAGAGAACTATAATATCACACTTAAACTGTCACGAAAGAGCAAATGTTTGAGTGTTATTTACACTGTTTACACATATGCAGGTAGAGATGATCAGACTATCATCATCCACTACTGTTAGATATAATTATAATACTTATCGACGACAGTAACAGAAAGTTAAGGTAGCAGGTACTTTGGAGCATCATGTAAATACCATGAGAATATGATAATATTTGATCCTCTCTCCGTGTTGTGTACGTATATAAATGTAAATAGGTATTGCACTATGGTATTATTCTGTTAAGCAAATGGTACCGTGGTAATATTATGATTGTTTTGGAATTGTGTACCATGTAAATACATGAATATGATAATTTAGTACCATGATATACTTAATATAAAATATCAGCACAATACATCACTGTTGTACCAAAACAATAAACATGATTTATAGTGTGATACTTTCTCTTTTTTAGATATAATGTCAGACCCTCACTCAGTTCTGGGGTTTGTGAGGAGAGGTCTGCGGTTAGATGTGTTTAAGGATGTTGCTCGTCAATATCCGGTCATTTTCTGTATCTTCACCGTTATGATCTCCTCCACCATCATCCTCAACCAGTGAGTATCTTTACACACATATTTAATCATCATATTCTGCAGCATTTTATTTTTTTCCTGTACCGGTTTAGTATTTCATGATCATTTTCCAGCCTCTCTCTGACTCTTTCAATTGATCTGGCTGATTAGTGTACCTTTAAGAGCTGTATATGTAAATGATCCCTGTTATGGTTGGTGGTTAACAAATCTATACCTCTAGATGCAGAAAAGTGCCTTTTATATGTTATATTCCCACTTTGTTTTTTTCCAGATATCTCCATATTCTCTTGATATTCTGGTCATTTCTGGCTGGAGTGATCATATTCTACTGCTCTCTCAGCCCTGAATATCTGCTGCCGAATATTCTCCTCTCAATAAAAACCAAGAGGAAAGTAAGTATTAGTAAAAACAGATAGGTCTAACTTTAAAACCACTGTTGTGACCATCAGGATTTGAGAAATGTCTAGTCAGAAGCCAGGAGTGCAATCATGAGTCTGTTATAAGAGATTGTTTGGTTACACAAAATCATAAAACTTGAAAGTGAGACTTTGCGTTTCTTCGGTGTCTGTCTGCCAAAAATGTGTGTGCTTGCATATTATTTGTGTGTGGGATCATTGCTGTATATTTTTTAAGTATAATACAGTGTTTTATATTTCAAACGTGAACAATAAGCATCAAAATAGCCAAAATATGATATTGTAAAACAATCACAGAATACGCATTTACACACCACATCTCCCTCCTCTTGATAATGCTTAATAATAACAGCAGTAGTGGACTTTAACATACTGAGATGGGAGCCTCAGGAAATTGCACAGTCTTAAAATAAAGGGGGCATAATCAGGAAAGGTCCCAGAGCCGGGACTCCGCACTACATGTTGGAGTGCTGCCCATGAGGCTATAACGTTATAAAAAAGAAAAACGCACAACAACATAGCTAAGATTGTTGTAAATGGGGGTAGGTGGTATGACCAAAATTCTGATTCATGGTATGACTAATTTTATTTCATGGTATATTTCACAATATAGTTATTTATATATGTAGTCATTCTGAAAATCGACAAAAAGGGTTTTATATAGTAAATAAACTCAAATACTTTTGAAATGAAAAGTACTTCACCTTGTTTGATTTTTCTTTTACTTTTATTTGGTAAATTATTTATTTAGTAAAACCACACTTAACTTTTAGATTAACTGCCCTCAACTGATTGATATTAAATGCAACTTGTAGGTGCAATTAAATTTTAAATAAGCTGTTTCCAAATTATTTTTAAATCTCATGTTATTGTTTTACTTCAATATCTAAATATTTTATATTGAAACATTTTATTCATAATAAATTACATTTACTTCCTTTTAATCTTATAGGATACTATTAATACTAGTTATATTGTTTAAATGTGTTCCTGGTATCTGCATATTATACTGCGTTTTTAAGGGGCTTGTTTTGCTCTTTTTGTAATAACTGGCAACCCTTCACCTGGAGCTTTAATCAAGAGAGGGAAGAGTTCAATAGTGACTAGAAGGAGAGCAGCAGTATGCAAACTGAACATCAGCTAGACAGCTACTGTTAGTACTGTAAGTAACTTGAATTATACACACATTATAACCATGTCATTATTTGACTCCAGCCCAGTGAAGACTGACACGACACTCAGCTGTTCATATTCGCCTCTCAGTGTGTAAGCATGTGCGTGTCTTCTGCATCATTAAAATGTGATCAGTTAATTTGAGTGACAAGTTGAGAGACGTATCGAATTACAGGAGTTTATTAGCAGCTGGTTCCGATCAGTGTCCGATCGTTTGGAGTTAGAAAAATATAAAAAGAGCTGTTGCATTCTCAATATTTAGTAATTTTGCCTAAATTCCGTATGCACAGAATAAAATAAATAAATAAATAAATAAATAAAAATCTGTTACGGTTGAAATTTTATACCACGGTAACGATATATATCGTCAAACCGCCCAGCCCTAGATTATTCTTTGAGTGTAATCTATAGACTCCGGGCTGCAGAAGGGAGTTATTGGGCTGGATATAAAACATTCATCATGCCTCCCCCAGCTGGAATCATGATGCATTTTCAATGCCAGCTTGTGCTTAGGAGTATGGTGGGAGTGTTGGTCAAAGGGATGGAAAATTTCTGGTAAATTTCAGGAAACTTTCTGGAAGATTCCAAAAAATCCCGGAAAGTTTCCAAAATTTCTGGAATGTTTCAGAAATTTACTGGAAATTTTCCACCTTTTTGCAACCCTAGCAATAGTTTCAAAATGATTGTCTGACACCTCTCTTGTGCAGGTGAACACAACTAGGTTTCCTAGGGTTGCTAGGGATTCTGAGCCCTTTGCACAGAATTGGCTATCATATCCCCCTCGAAATCACATTTGGCAATCTCAGTTGGGCCCTACAAAGGACATTGTGGGCCCCTCTAAGCCTCTGTGCACAATGCATTCTGTCTCTCTTTTCTCCCGGTTGAGACGCCCCTGCTAGGGATGGTCTCAGTTTCTTCACCTCTAGTAATTTATCAGCATGTGTAGCCAACCGCTCTACCGAGTTCATCTGGTAGAATCTGAAACACAAAGAATACAAAGCATAAAGCAGTGTAGGTTTGTGATGGGGAAACAAAATTGCCTGTTTTATATTCCCACTGCCCTCTTACTTTTATGCAGTGTGGTAGGGGAAGCTTATTAGTGAGCAGTGTTGGATCCACTTTTCACCATTTGAGGGACCTGTCACGCCCTATAAGGATAAGTTCTTCCACATGTTCTGTTCACTCCCCAGTCCCATCATTGGCATGCGCTCATCTGTCCTTTACTTGAACTCAGGAAGAAATTATATGGGTCTTATGTCTACACCCTAATGTAGATGTTCCCAGGAACAAATGCATTCCTTTGCCTCTGTCCAGTTGTCCAGCTTTAGTATGCTCCACAAACATCTCTGCCTTTAGTGGAAGAGCAGAGAAAATTATAAATGGGTCTGCGACAACAGGGATCCATTTGCCAATACACTGATAACTCTGTAATCTACAGTCAGCCGCTTGGTACCATCAGGTTTTCTCACTGTCCACATGGAGTCAGTGGAAGTGATAATTATGCAGATAATTATGACCCCTCTCTTAACCAGTCATTGGATGGCTGGTACAGTTCTTTCCACCGTGTCCACACTCAGTGGGTATTTTCGAGTTCTCAACTGTAGAGTGCCTGTAAAGTTTGCCTTGACGCTTAGATAAACTCTTATGTCCTAATTATGTCCTAAATCTTATGGATTATTCATTAATAATATTAGACCTTGGTTCTTTTTTTTTTCTTTGAACAGTCTTACTGTAAGATACGCTCTCAAAGCCAGCTGTTAGGGAGTATGGTAGGAATATTGGTCAGCCCCACAACTACAATAGCAAAATTATCTGGAACCTTCTTCAGCACGGCTCACTTTGCTTGATCTTTGGTTCTTCCTTTCTTTGCTTGATGTTTGATTTGGTTATTCTTTTTCTTCTTACATTCTATCCTTTTTCCCCACAAATACAAGCACTCATCTATAACGGGCTGATGTCATGGGGACCTCTGAAAAGCAGGGGTCACCCCAAGTGCCTATGCAGCTGGGTAAGCTGACCTGCTTGTCTCTTGCATAGGGTCCAGTAATGAAGTCACTATTGACACTAGTGCTTTTTTCGGATCAGGGCTCAGGCCTTATAGCCATATCCCAACAAATGGTCCCTTGTTACCCTGCCGCTTCAGCAAGTCATTAGGGTCAGTGTCTCTCGTTACCATACCAGAGTGCATAATGTATGCAGACATAAGTCTCTTGATGTACTCTGCCCCATCGTTCCTGGCCTTGAGATTAAAAGATGTTACCTTGGACCAGTCAGTTTTACTTTTGATACAGTCTTTCAGCAACTGTGAGATCACTTCTCGCATCGTTCTCCACTCCCAATTCCCAGAATTTTACCCTTTTGGTCAACCTTCTTATGGCCCAAGAAATCTCCAGCTTGCCTGTGACTTATACTCTTTGGATGCTCTTTTCACAGGGTCACCTATTTTCTTAGCGCACATATTAAGTGTGGTTTGGTCTGGTGGTTTAAAGTTGTAATAGGTCTCGGCTTCTTCTCCGCTACTCTTAGTACTGCTATTAACCATAAGGGGGCACATTTGAGCACCTCCTTTTACTCCCGACCTTCTGGCCTCCAGATGGTCTCAAGCAGGAAGGAATCTGTGTCTTCCTGATTTATGCCCAGAGAGGAAACTGGGGGAGCATATGCATCAGCAGCTGAGCTAACTGAGCTCACTCACAGATTATTGTCCATTGGGAGTCTGCAGCTCACTTTCAGATGTCCCCTGTCGTCTCTGTAGGTCTTGCATAATTGGCTTCCAACTCCCTGCAGAGATTTCCACAACTTTTGAGCAACAGCTTTAACAGCGGCAGAAACAATGTGAAAAATACGGCATCTTGAGGAGGGAGAAAGGAATTTGTTTGTCTGAAGTGTTCTTTTATGTGCCCCACACAAATCACTCGCAGCTTGGACAGTAATTATGGTAATTATCTGAGCCAAGAGGCAATTGAAAAAAGATAGAGGCAGAGAAGTGCACATAATAGCAGGAGAAAACCCTAAACACGCCATCTAGACACAAACACATTGTAACCACAATTAAATAAATAAAACTAGATAAATATATGTTCTTGGTCTGAACAATCACTAACTTGCTAACTTTTTCTTCCAGTTTATCATTAAGCCCCGTTATATGTTCCTCACATTGGGAGTTTTCAATCTTGTGCCGGTCTTTCGTTACTTTATCTGTATGCCTTCAGTGTTTCGACCAGATTATAAAAGTCCACCTATGCCTTTTGGCAACCAACAGAAGGCAGTATATAGTGTTATATAGGCTATATAGGTGATATGTAGGCTATTTGAGTATATAGTGAACTCATTGTCATGTTCAAGAAACCAGTTTGAGATGATTTGAGTTTTGTGACATGGCACGTTATCCTACAGTAAGTACATTGATGTCAGCAGCAATTCTCAGGTAGGCTGTGGCATCTAAATAATGCTCAGTTGGTACTAAGGGGCCCAAATTGTGAGCAATTAATACAAGGCAGGATAGATCCATGCTTTCATGTTTTTTTACGCCAAAATCTGACCCTACTATCCGAACATTGCTGCAGAAATCGAGACTAGGCAACCTTTTTCCTATCTTCTTTATTTGGTGAGCCTGAGAGTATTGTAGCCTCAGTCTCGTGTTCTTAGCTGACAGGAGTGACACCTGCTGTGCTCTTCTGCTGCTGTAGACCATCTGCTTCAAGGTTTGATTTGTTGTGCATTCAGAGATGCTCTTCTGCATACCTTGGTTGTAAAAAGTGGTTATATGAGTTACTATTGCCTTAGGAACCAGTCTGTCCATTCTCCTCTGACCTCTGGCATCAATAAGGCATTTTTACCCACGGAACTGCTGCTCACAGGATATTTTCTCTGTTTCGTCCCCAATCTCTGTGAACCCTAGAGATGGGTTTACAGATAAATAGGAAACATGATACTGGTCACAAATCAGCACTCTTGGAAGGCCTCTCACCCAATCAAATTTGAGGACTGGAACTAACTGTTGTGTGAACCAATATATTGGCCTGGGTAATACTTGACCATTAGGATAAGTGTTCTCTCTGCTTTATGCCATTTTTAAAATCTTCCTCGTGTTTTGTGAATTTTCAGTATATCTTTTGTAAAATAAATGTTTATTTGTCATTTCAACAATATTGTGTACAAATTATTATCATTATTATCAGCATTATATAGAATACCATACCTCTAGATACAGGGTTCGTACGATCATGAAAAAACCTGGAAAAGTCATGGAATTTTAAAACCGCAATTTCCAGGCCTGGAAAAGTTTTGGAAAACTAAATTAACACAGAAATTTTTGGAAAAGTCATGGAAATCTATTTAACAAATCTCTGTATAATATAATTGTTTAATCAGGTCCTGAATTTCTGTGCGGGATCGCGCATATATCGCATAGTTTTACTCATTCCCGCAGCTTTCGAGTTTAAAATGGATATTCGCACATTTATTCAGTAGCCTATAGCATGTAGGTTTGATGAGTAAATAAATCCACGCAGAATATCAGATCAGTCATTTGAAAACAGCGTGAGTGATTCAGCTGCACCGCGTCTTCTCTCTTAACTATTCGGACGGGACTAGTTTTCTAAACTAAGTTTGAGTTTCGATTCTTATCACCTGACGGCTGCGATTTTCATGTACCAATTCGGACGGGACTAACATCTCTGTGTTTATTACAGAGGTGGGAGGGTCTGTTTTGTACACCTGGGCGTTTCAGAAATCACGCGCTCTGTATGCGTGCATTGCGTATAGTCATTCGGATTGATTACCATTAGTATAATCACAGTTTTACTATGGTGAAGCTATGGCTAGTATAGCAAAACCATGTTAATGTGTGGTTACTTTAGTTGTTTATTTGTAGTAAACCCGTGTTTAATTTTCATTTAGGTAGGCTACATATGTATTTAAAATATGTAATTGAGTGCAGAAATGAACGAGAGTAATTTTACCTGACGCTGATATTACAATAGCCAGTCTTAACAGTTTACGTGATCTGGCTCTTGATTTTATTATTGTTATTGTTTTTTTGTTTTGTTTGTTTTTATTTTTTATTTTTTTGTAATTTATTAAATTCTTTTGCAAAACGTGCGTGCGGTAAGAGCTTCTACGGTAATTCACGTTGGCCAAAACACACAAGAAAACGCGTTGTGAAAAAATATCACTGGCAATCACAGACATCGCATTCGGACGGGGTTAGTTTTCTCAGAGGTTCAGTGAGTTTGCTGAAAAACAGTAGGTAATTTGCTCTGGAATTATTACAGAGGTTGTGTGAGAAAAACACAGACGTGGCAGATTCGGATGGGATTAAAATCACCGAGTACGTCTGTGAAACACAAATTTCTCTAACGACCCCCTGTAAAACTAGTCCCGTCCAAATAGACTATCTCTTAAAACGGCTTCACATCGGCGCATCTCGTCTGCACTGAAGAGCTGCTGCACTCTGCGATACAAGCCTTTCGCTCGTGTTTTGGTACAGTTGACAGAATTGTCACTTGCCTAATCGGGTCATTGTTGCATCGTCACAAAAAATGTATTATTTATTTGCACGTCTTTTAAAGCCATTTGGTCCTCGCGCGCTCCAGAGGCGGTTTCCTGTGCGCGCAGTCACGTCCAAAGCGCGCGCGTATAAAGCCGCCTTGCGAGGACCAAATTGAGTTTGGTACCAAACAAGCTCAGTAGAACCCTGTACGAACCTCAAACATATGACCCAGTCCGGCCCTTGTCCAACAGCTTATCAGAATTACTGGCTCGAGTCAAACTGAAGCTCGTGTCTTTTTTCTCTCTCTCTCTTCCCAATTACACAGCTGCCGTTGGAGCCATTAAAATAGTTCAGTTTCGTTTTTAATGGCAAAGTGGTTATATTTATTTTCGTTTCTTTAAGTTAATTTAGAAATATGTTTTTGAACATTTTTTTGTTTGTTAAATTCAAGTTTTTGTTTTTAAAGTAGCCTAACGACCAAGTGGCCAGCTGCAGACAGTGAGTTAGCCAATGTTTGATCAATTTAGCCTTCTAAAATCAGCACCACTTGACTCAAATAAAATCTATAAATAAAATACTTAAAACATATCACAATGTTAGTTTAAACGTTTGTGCGCGTATCCAATCGTTTGTGCGGAGAGTGGAAGCTAAAGCGCGCTCTTGGGAGTCGCCAGAGCAATCACTTGCATTTTTTTCTTCTAACAGTAGAAACAACTGACATTTTTGCTCATAAAGGTAAGAGTAATATATCATTCGGGACTGTTAAGGGTCTACTTTTATTTGTGTGCACTCACAATTTCAGCATACGTTGTGATTTTTTTTTAGAAAACAAACAGGGTCGCGTCACAAAAATGAACCGAAACTCAGCGAATATTTTATTTCCCCTGGCCCCGACACATTCATCATGGTAATTACTTGCTGGGGTTTTGCGGCAAGGTTTATTGCGTGCGCTTTATCGCGGAACTCTTCCAGCACTCGCTGCTGGACACTAAACACTGTCCGAGCCGCTCTTCACAGTCGAGGTATCGTGTTGTTTCCACCAGCGCGACAAATCCTTTTCATCACCATAATAATTGATGGATATCTAAAATATAAAAATAAGGAGGAAGCCTAAAACAAGCCCGATGCCCGGCCCGCGTCTGAGCTATGACATGAAAATAGTCCAGAAGCCATAAATAAGTCGGGGCCCGTCGGTCTTGGGCTGAAATACAGGGCTCTAAACAAAATTAAGTGGCTTAATTTGCGCAGCTTGTTGCGTTTCAGCGGCAAAAACACACACAAAATGATGTTAAAATGAGTATCCTCGTAAGCATTGTTGTTTTTTTCTTAAGTGAATGTAAACAGTTGCAAAAGAGAAAAGTTTCTAAAACGAAATCCAGGTCCTGCATTTAACTGAGTTAAATAAATGATAATATTCGGTGATGCGATTTGTTCTCTGTGTGAAGTAAAGGTCATTGCACACTGCTCCGAAATTTTCGCACGGTAAAAAAAAAAAAAAAAAAAAAAAAAAAAAAAAAAAAGAATAAACATGACCTCACGTTGTCAAGTCACCTTTATTTATATAGCAGATACAGATTGTGTCAAAGCAACTTTCTGATATCAAAATAGGAAAATAGTGTGTCAATATAAAATGACACGATTAAACACTCAATTTTCAGTTAAAGGCATTTCATTACTGAATTCACTGATGTCATCGTACAACTCAGTTCAGTTTAATTAGTATCTGTGCATCAAGTTGACGATATCGCTGGAAATTAAGTGTCCCCAACTAAGCAATCCAGAGGCGACAGCGGCAAGGAACCAAAACTCCATCAGTGACAGAGTGGAGAAAGAGAAGAAAAAAAAAACCTTGTGTCAATCACGTTTATACACTGCCTCCGAAACTTTCGTCAGTCATAAAAAAAATTCGGATCAGGTTCGATTTTCTGCGTTTTCACATCCGTAGCATGCATTTTGATAGGAAAGGATGACGAATATGGAAAAAAATTTACAAACGCACACAAAAATTTCGGACTCAGTGTGCAAGGACCTTCACGTCTGGCGCAGTTGCAACTTGTATTTATTACTAAAACAAGAAAGCAAACAATAGCATTAATAGTCATTAATTTTAGTTAACATATGCTATGATAATTTGAACAGATTTCTATTCTTATTGTAAAATAATGGAACATTAGGTCGTGAATACTGTCTCAAAAGTCATGGAAAAGTCACTCTATTGACCGCTATTTATAAATGTAGTCACCTTTATTTATATAATGCATTATATGATGCTGATTGATTCAAAGCATCTTTATAGTAATTAAATAACAATCAACTACATCAAATTCATTCAGATTCTGCTGAAAAGCAGCTCTAAAATGTCAGTAGTGTCATTATTTAGCTCCAATCTGTTCAGTGCTGAATCAGATCAGTTCAATAACTTTGTAAAGTTCATCAGTTATGAAACAAGTACAGTTCAGCTATAAGCAGCTCCACAGAAGTGTCATTATACAGCTCAAGTCAGTTGATTCAGTTCAGTTCCATAACAATGTTGATTTGTCAATTATTAAAAAAAATTGATTCAGCTATAAAGCATCTTTACAGCAGACATTTTTTTGTGTCAACAAGTTTTGTCATCTGATAATATTAGTAATGTCAAATTGATAATATTTCTGAATATTTAGTATCTATTAAACCCTTTTGAGACTGTTTGTTCTGTATTAATGATTAAAATACTGTATATCTGTGTATCCTCAGCCACAGAAACAGCAGGAATTGTTCCCGCTGGGTCACAGTTGTGCAGTATGTGGGAAAAACCAGTGCAAACGCCACAGGTATGATCTGAAATCTTACAAACATTTCATCAACTTGGGCATATGCCAACCCAAAACTAAAAGAAAGTAATAAGAAATTATATTTAGAACACTTCCAGTTCTATCATCGAGTTTTTTTTAATGGGTTTTTGGTTAAAATGTCTGTGGTGAACACAAGCTCAAGATATTTTTTACATTTTATTCTACAACAAATCTACACCAGTAATACCCACTTGTGTTATTTTTAAGCTTTTTCTTGCAAATTATTATACAGTTATGGCCAAAAATATCGGCACCCTTGGTAAATATGATCAAAGAAGGCTGTGAAAATTAATCTGCATTGTTAATCCTTTTGATCTTCTATTAAAAAAATTCACAAAAATCTAACCTTTCATTGGATAATAAGAATTTAAAATGGGGGGAAATATCATTATGGAATAAATGTTTTTCTCTAATACACATTGGCCATAATTAACGGCACCCTTTTATTCAATACTTTTTTAAACCTCCATTTGCCAGTTTAACAGCTCTAAATTTTCTCCTATAATGCCTGATGAGTTTATAGAACACCTGACAAGAGATCAGAGAGCATTCCTTCATCCAGAATCACTCCAGACCTTTTAGATTCCCAGCTCCATGTTGGTGCTTCTTCTCTTCAGTTCACCCAACTCATTTTCTATAGGGTTCAGGTCAGAGGACTGGAATGGCCATAGCAGAAGCTTGGTTTTGTGCTCAGTGACCCATTTTTGTGTTGTTTTTGAGGTTTGTGTTTGGATTATTATACGGTTGGAAGATCCAAACATGGCCCATTATAAGATTTCTAACAGAGTCAGTCACTTATTGATTTTTTATCTGTTGGTATTTGATAGAATCCATGATGCCATGTGTCTAAACAAGATGTCCAGGACCTCCAGCAGAAATATAGGGCCACAACATCAAAAATACAGCAGTATATTTCATTGTACACATGGGGTACTTTTTATCCCTGTGTTCACCAAACCCATCTTGAGTGTTTGCTGCTAAAAAGCTCATTTTTTAAGTTTCATCTGACCATAGAAGCCAGTCCCATCTGAAGTTCCTGTCGTGTCTGATAACTGAATATGCTGGAGTTTGTTTTTGGACGAACGAGGAGAATTTTTTCTTGAAACCCTCCCAAACAACATGTGGTGATGTAGGTGCTGTTTGACCATTTTTTAAAGGTTTTCTGACCCCGAGACTCAACTATTTTCTGCAATTCTCCAGCTGTGGTCCTTGAAGAGTCTTTAGCCACTCAAACCCTCCTTCTCACCGTGCATTAGGACGATACAGACGCACGTCCTCTTCCAGGCAGTTTCCTAACATTTTATGTTGATTGGAAATTCTTAATTATTGCCCTGATGGTGGAAATGGGAATTTTCACTGCTCTAGCTCTTTTCTTAAAGCCACTTCACTAATTTGTGAAACTCAATTATCTTTTGCTGCACATCAGAAATATATTCTTTGGTTTTTCTCATTGTGATGGATGATTAAGGGAATTTGGGCTTTGTTTTCCCTCCTATTTATATTTCTGTGAAACAGGAAACCATGGCTGGATAATTTCATGTTCATAATCACCCTGGAGTGCTCAAAATTGTGAATATGAATGGGAATATACTTCAGAGATATTTTACTCATAAGAATTTCTAGGGGTGCCAATAATTGTGTCCAGCGTGTATTTGAGAAAAACATTTATTTCATAATGATATTTCCTCCCATTTTACTTCAATTCTTATTATCCAGTGAAAGGCTAGATTTTTGTGAATTTTTTTTAAAATAAATGATCAAAAGGATTAACAATGCAGATTAATTTTCACAGCCTTCTTTGATCATATTTACCAAGGGTGCCGATATTTTTGGCCATGTCTGTAACTCAATAAATAAATAAATAAATAAATAAATACATACATACATACATACATACATAAATATATATATATATATATATATATATATATAAAAGACTGAAAGAATTGACGGAAGCTTAGTTATATTGAAGTCATGTGACCATGATATAGTTTACTTATAGCTTACATTTAACTTTTTTTATTCTGGGTATTGTATTTTGGATTCAGAATTCATAGTTGTGTTAAAGTTCAAGATTATTTTATACTTCTTTTCTGCAACATTCCAAAAGCCAAATGGAAAAATCCATGGGTTTTTGTTAAGGGATCCAGGTCAATGCAAACGTCTGGGTCGGTCTACAAGAGTAGAAAAAAAAAAGTCTGTATTTTGTGTTCACATTATTACATTACATTCTTGACAAGTAAGCACTTTTAAACCCTTTGCCACCAGCTTGCTGTAATGTGGAAAAAAAAAAAAAAAGAAAAAAAAAATCCTATTTAAGGTTCATTATTAATTTTTTGATGATTTAAATGCAGCTACTAATGGTAGTATCTCTTACCATCTCTGTGTTTGAGCAAGGACTGAGAACATGATATTGGGTTTTAAAGACTTTCTTTCAAGTTTTGCATTTTACATTATTCATCTTGGGTTTCAACTTAAAACAATAAAAATTCTGTCTTGAAAAAGACAAACCAAACAAATAATTCGGTGGTATTCTGCAATAATAAATTAAAGGACAATGTCAGTTCTTTTCCATTTGGAAACGGTTTTGCTTAGATAATGTTGTAAATGTAACTATTTGTATTTTTATTCCAAAGACCTACCCTTCTGCTGGAGAATTATCAGCCATGGCTGGACTTAAAAGTGCCATCCAAAGTGGATGCCAGTATTTCAGAGGTAGACTCATAATGCCAGTCCTGAGTAAAATGCTATATTATATAAGCAAATTAATAAATCAAACTAATAAATCCTTTGTTTGACTTCTCTTCAGGTTTTGGAGTTAGTTCTAGAGAACTTTGTTTACCCATGGTACAGGTATGGCTGCTTTAAATGCAAAAGTTACTTTTATTACAATGTTTTAGCTGAAAAAAAAAGTAAGCAATGTTCAATTTTTTTTTTTTCTTTTATGATGTTTTGCAATCAGAGATATTACAGATGACGAGGCGTGTGTCGATGAACTGAGACAAACAATCCATTTCTTTGCTGCAGTTTTGGCTCACCGAGCACAAAGAGTACATACACCTTAACACAATTTATTTCTGTAATGAATTCTGTACTGATATCACAATTTACATACTGTAGCTTTCTATAGATTTATAAAGTGGCATACTGATTGAAACTGTCTTGTAGGTGGATGTTCCCTTAGTTGTGATGGACAAAATGATGAAGGCAGCTATGAAGCACATTGAGATCATAGCAAAAGCACAGCAGAAAGGTGCGTCCTGTGATGAAATCATTCAATATCAGAGGAGCTTAGGTCTAGAATTCCAATAAATAAACTAACTATATCAAAAAGATGGTTGGTTCTTTAAACTGTAACATGGGAGTTCCTTTCCCATAGTCACCTACAGAGCATTTCTGTTGTACTTTTCTTTCAAGGTGTTATCTTATAAAGGACATTTTGCATTTTGGCACCATCAGTTTAATCAATTTTGTTAACCATCTTTTTGTATAAATTGTGTGAACAGTGAAGAATACAGAGAGTCTCCAGCAGGCAGCACTAGCCGAATACAGTGCCGATCTGCATGTGGCCCTGCGGAGCCGCAAAGATGAGCTGCTGTACTTGAGGAAGCTCACAGAGCTGCTGTTTCCTTACGTCATGCCCCATAAAGCTACAGACTGCAGGTACATCTCACGCACGCACACACGCACTGGACACTCCTGTTCAAAGGTTTGGGGTCATTACGTTTTTTTATGTTTTTAAAAGATGTCTCTTATTCTCACCAAGACTGCATTTATTTGAAAAAAATACAGTAAAAACAGTAATACTGTGAAATAATGCATACAATATACAATAATGGTTTCTATTTGATTATATTTTGAAATGTAATTTAGTTTTGTGATCAAAGCTGAATTTTCAGCATCATTACTCTAGTCTTCAGTGTCACTTGATCTTTGAGAAATCATTCTAAAATGGTGATTTGCTGCTCAAGAATTATTATTTCTTATTATACGCAGTTTTAAAAACAATTGTGCTGCTTAATATGCTTGTAGAAATCATATTTTTTTTTCAGGATTATTTAATATATTGAAAATAAAAAAAACAGCATTTATTTGTTTGAAGCAGATTTTTTTTGTAGCAATATAACAGTCTTTGCTGTCATTCAATTAATTTAATGCGTCCTTTCTCGAAAAAAAAAATCATTAATTTGTTCATAAAAAATCGAATTACCCTAAAGCTTTGAACAGTAAGAGATCCATGTTAAACATCTTTAATGATGCAAGCGTGCATTTACCCATTATATATGAATGTTTCTAAGTCTCTAAGTGTGAATTGCTCTGTGAAAAGTGTGATGAGGATCAGTTGATGTTTCTCTGCTATATTCGTTTAAGCTTTGTGGTTCGTTCTCAGATCTTTGGCTCTGCTGATTCGAGAGGTCATGACAGGTTCTGTTTTTCTGCCAATAATGGACTTTGTGGCTGATCCTGTGAGTGTAACAGCTTACCGTAAATGACTACATTAAACTGTAGCTATTTTCTCTTTGTCCTTCATTAGTACATTAAATTGATTATAGTTGTCCATATATTTGTTTGTATGTATGTATATATGTATACACACACACACACACACACACAAACAATATTGCAATAGCTGCATTTGATACACCGTATAAATGTAAATAAATGTAAATTGTTGTATTACTGTGAGGGAATCTAGTTGTTATTTATATTCATGAATCACTTTTTTTCCAGGACACAGTGAATCACATGGTGCTCATTTTCATTGCTGATACTCCAGTGAGTGATTCAAGCAAATTAATTATAGTTTGGTCAATCTGCCCTTTCCTGTCATTTAAACATGTTTTTTCATTTTTTCTGTAATTTCTGCCGTTAGCCTGAGTCAGTTACTGACCCTGCATCTGCGCTGGTGCCCTTCCTGGAGAAGTTTGCAGACCCACGCAACAAGAAGTCCTCGGTGTGTACTTTGGTCAACTTAATATTTAATGCTTTCAGGATTTATCAAGGCATCTAAAGAAAAGTGTTGTAGTGAGAAGGTTGATCAATTTCAAATTTTACGTACTATGTCATTTTAGTGTTTTTTGAGTTCTCGTGTCTAGCAAATGTCTCGAACAAAACCTTACAGGTTGTTTTTGTATGTTGTTCTGTCAGGTGTTGAAGTTGGATTTGAAGGAGATCAGAGAGCAGCAGGATCTGTTGTTTCGTTTTATGAGTTTCCTGAAGGAGGAAGGAGCGGTACATGTCCTGCAGTTCTGCCTGACTGTAGGTGAGGACATGTTTTTCACTGCACACAATACATGATAGTCTCATTTGTAAATAATCTGATGGGAAGATGTGGGTTTCTGTTACCAAAATATGTACAAGTATATTCATTATATAGCAGTCATCTGCTAAAATAAAAATGACAAAGAAGGATCAGAGAATGAATTTCATCTTCAAACAAGTTGGGAAGATAGGCACACTTTTAAATCTTCACCTGCTGTGGTGTTTCTTATCTGTTGTCTCTGATTTTGGTCTATGTCATACCCAGCTCAGAAAGTCAGGTCCAGTTGGGTTCAAAAGAAATCCCTTGAATCTATTAAAATTGGACTCAGACCAAAGACTGGGCACACTGGGCACCAGTTATATTGTGGTTCTCACATGGGGCATCAGATGAAGATCTTCACACAAGGTGCCAAATTATGAAGTGAGTTTTGGTCACCCGTCACTTAAGCTGAGTGTGAGAGAGTGTCAGAAGACTGACAGAAGCCGGTCATTAATAAAACATCAATG
The DNA here is from genome assembly GCA_039654775.1 of Spinibarbus caldwelli. Classification (NCBI taxonomy): domain Eukaryota; kingdom Metazoa; phylum Chordata; class Actinopteri; order Cypriniformes; family Cyprinidae; genus Spinibarbus; species Spinibarbus caldwelli. Next base: position 4,751,551 of record CM077240.1, read on the forward strand.
AAAATTTGCAGTCAAATTAGTACTACTCAAAAGTAGTTCCCAACTAAGAAGCTTGATGTTGGTTAATGCACTGAATTAGCATATTCAGAGTTCAACTTGAATCCCATTCAAAATCCACATGGGGATTTGTATTTTTATTTTTTTTTTGCTTTACATAAAATTCCTGATCACACCGATTAAGATAACTACATTGCATTCCAAGGTACACTATATGTGTAAAAATATTGGGACACCTGATCATTACACCAACAGGGACTTTGCGTTCTACATTCATAGACATTAATATGAAGTTGGGCCCCACAAGATTTTGTAGTGTTTCTGTTGGAATTTTTGCACATTTACCCAGTAAAGTATTTGTGAGGTCAAGCACTGATGTTGGATGATAAGGCCATCTCAAAGGTGTTGGATGGGGTTAAGGTCATGGCTTTGTGTGGGCCAATCAAGTTCTTCCACACCAAACTCATCCAACCACATCTTTATGGACCTTGCTCTGTGCTCTGAGTCACAGTCGTGCTGGAATAAAAAAGGGCCTTCCCCAAACTTTTCCAACAATGTTGGAAGCATAGCATTGTCCAAAATGTCTTGATATGCTGAAGCATTAAGTTTTTCCTTCACTGGAAGTAAGAGGCCGAGCAGCCCAACCCCTGAAAAACAGCCCCATACTATTATCCTTCCTCCAACAAACTTTACAGTCGGCACAATGTAGTCAAGCAGGTAATGTTCTCCTGGAATCTGCCAAACCCAGATTCGCTCATCAGGCTGCCAAACAGAGAAGCGTGACTCGTCACTCCACAGAACAGGTTTCCACTGCTCCAGAGTCCAGCGAAGGTGTGCTTTACTCCACCCTGTTCGACGAGTTGCTGCCGTTCCTAAATGCTTCCACTTTCCAGTAATACCATGGAATAGTGATTTCCTATTCTTGAATGAATCATTCTCTTTAGCCGGTTCTCAGGAAGTAACCGGTTGATCCAGTTCACAAAATCAAACTGAATCAATGCAAAACGCACAGCCGAAGTAGCATGTCTGATTCAAAAAGAACCGAAAGAGTCGGTTCAACTAACTTTCTAAGTTTGCAGAGGATTACTGAGATTCTGACGAGTGAGTTGCTGACATTATATGCACATGTGTGTATCACTGAGTAACTTTCTTTAATAACAAACAAAACATACTGGAAATATGTTTATGACTAGTTTTATTAAATAGGCCTACATTTCTATTAAAACATGGAAACTGAATTTTACTATGGTTTATTGTGCATGCAGATTAAGTTGTTAAGCTAAATCAATGAGTTTATAAAACTAGTTTATTCTTTCTGTATTTAGACATGTAGAACATATCAGCGTTTAAGCATCAATGTCTGTAATGTGTGCTGTAGGTGCAAAACTTTTAGGAAACTTCCCCAATATGTAGGCTACTCAATACTGGTCTGTCTTATCCAACATGGATGATCAGTGAATGAAATTGTGTCCACAGACATCATTAACTTACATGATTAAACAGCAATAATCCACAATATGTGTTTACACAAATAACTGTATTTTAATATTTCATTGATATAACATGACACTGAGTTGTTAGAAAAGAAATGCATAGTGACATCATTGCACCAATGAATCATTTTTTTTTTTTATTATTATTATTATTTTTTTTTTAACCATTTCATTGAACTGAACTCTCTGTAAAAACCAGTTCGCAGAAATGAATCAGACTTTGTATCACTACCATGGAATATCTACCAGGGATGAAATTTCACAAACTGACTTCGTAAAGGTGGCATTCTATCACAGTACTATGCTTGAATTCACTGAGCTCTTCAGAAAGACCCATTTTTTCACAAATGTTTGTAAATGTAGGCTGCATGGCTAGGTGATTCATTTTATGCTCTTATGGTAATGGATCTGAATGAAACACCTGAATTCAATAATTAAGAGGTGTGTCCCAATACTTTTGTGTCCCAATACTTTGTCCCATATAGTGTACTCCGAAAGTGAAGGGTTACTCAACGGAGTTTATCTTGGTTGCAAATGTGTCTATATGTCTTCTGCCTCTCTGGGCTAGAGACTCAGAAATTGATCAGTCTGCTTTTGTCTCTTTGTGATGGACACTCGAGAAGTGATGTATCGGTTGTTGTCTCGCTGGTCAAAAACGTAGTCTATCTTTTACTGTCTTTTTCCTCACAGGCCGGAGAATCCGAATCTTTTGAAAAGGTTAATTTATCCCTTCGTTTATCATTTTTCTCCAAAGAGAAGTGTGTTAAATTTTGAATTTGGATCTTGCATGCATTCATTTCTGTGTGCAGAACAGTTGTATATTACAACTGTTGTTGTCAGCTGTCATTAAGAATATTTATTTCTCTGAAAAAGTATGAAGTTTATGTGTTGAGTTTACATCAGTTTTAAGCTTTTCAAAAAGTACAGTAGTTACAAATAGATTTGTATGGATCTTTTGGATGGATGTTGGGCCACCACTGAGAGTCTGTTGCCTAGTATTTGCTGTGTTGTCCACCAATTGGCATGTTTAATGATCAGTGGAGAGGGGCTGTTTGGCTGTTCAGCTTAGAAGATGCATGCTAGCTGGCTGTTGGCTGTAGTCTTTGCAAGTCTGTTCAAGTGTAAGTGTGTGTGTGTGTGTGTGTATGTATGTATGTATGTTTATGTATGTATATGTATATGTGTGTGTGTGTATATGTGTATATATATATATATATATATATATATATATATATATATATATATATATATATATATATATATATATATATATATAATATTATTATTATTATTATTATTATTATTATTTTCTTTTTATTATTATTATTATTTTATTATTATTTTATTTTATTTATTTATTTTTTTGACCCACCACAGGCGACCTGAGGCGACTTTGCAGTCAGCTTTTGATATTGCTAGTTCTTTGTCAGTTTGGTGTGTCTGGGCCTTTAAAAATGAGTTTCAAGATGGTTACAGGGCAGTTAGTTCATAAGAAACTCCTTGTGGACCAATGGGAAATCCTCTCCTTTCCATGCCTTGCACTGGGATCTTCTTGCCTTCTAAGATACTGTATATCTGGAAGTTGTTCTTAGCAGGCTTATATGATGACTTGTTTATGTTAGTCCACCAAGATCCAAACAAAATGTAGCAAATCATTCTCCACTGTGGAAGTCAGAGAGGGGCTGCTGCATCATAGTATTGAGGCCTGGAACTTTTTATTTGTCAGATGAATCCCTTAGCTGTAAAAGCTGTTTTTGTTGGTGAAATTGACCAAAAACGGACAATACTAACAATATTGTGTCAAAAATGTAACACCAAATTAACTTATTGATACAGTTGCATAAAATCAATATTCACATTTGCAATCGTGCAGATATTCGGGAAAAACAACACTCTTGCTTGCGTGACATTATTAAACTATACCATGTGATATAAATGCAAAAACACACAAAGGGACATTTGTTTCCCCTTATATCTTGAATTTTAGGGGCATATAAATGCATTCTAATAGGCTCCTTCATGCAGTCAGTCATCATCCTGCATCATGTTCGTCAAAAACTGCAAACAATTTTAATGACGTATGGGGCGGGGTGTGTTAAATTCGATAATTTTAATGCGTTATTTCTTTCAAAATAAATTGCACCAAATTAACATGTTAAATTCATATCTCTAAGATATACATATTTATAATGTGTGTATATATATCATTCAGTAGATCAAGAATAACCTGGTTTACAAAAGAATTAGTTAAAATATCATATATTGTGAACAATAATTGCATAATGTTAAAGTATACACTGCTTAGTGTTAAAATGTTAACTAAGGTTAAATGAATCATTTACTCAAAAATCTGTCCTTTATGTTTTTGTGTGTAGAGGAGTTTAATGACCGGATCCTGCATCCTGATCTGAGCGACGCGGAGATGCAGCGTTTGCATGAGGAGGTGCAGAAGATCTATGAGACATATTGTCTGGAGGAGAGCATCGACAAGATCAGCTTTGACCCCTTCATCATAGAGGAAATCCACAACAGTCAGTCTCATTACGGTTTTCTGTGCCGCACCTGTGTCGTGTGCCACGGTCTCTCATTCTCTCTGTCTCTGTCACTTCCTGCAGTCGCTCAGGGGCCGTACACAGGGGTGGTGAAGCTCCAGACGATGCGATGTCTGTTTGAGGCCTATGAACATGTGCTGTCTCTGCTGGAGAATGTCTTCACCCCCATGTTCTGCCACAGCGATGAGGTAACTTCCAGGAAATGCCATTTCAGAGCTGCTTAAGATGGTGTGTTTGAATTCTCCGTCATGCATCTGTCTCTGTTGTTCCTCAGTATTTTCGGCATCTGCTCTGGGGTGCTGAATCTCCTGCTAGAAATTCAAAGCTAAACAGGTGAGTTTTCTTCTTATATGTTTGTGAGCTGTTGCTAAACTCGCACAGCAGCGGAATACAATTTAGACTGCTATAAAAGGTTGTTTATACATAGTTTGATTATGAAAAAGACTGACAGAGGGCAGAAATGAAGACAGCCATATTATTACAATTATAATTTTGCTGTTGTTCAATAAAATAAAAAAATAAATAAAATAAAATAAAATAAAAATTATTATTATTATTATGTGATTTTTTTTTTTTTGTTGTTTTTTCAGTTTATACATTTTGTAACACTGGTTGTGCCGCCTTCATTTATGATGATTTTAATAGTTGTTGTGTTATAATAGTATAAAATCTAACAAATGTCAGATTTAGAATAATAGCAATTAGCAAAAATAGGCTTTTTATGCAAAATATATTATTGTTTCATTTTGATTTTGTGTGAAAAATTGGAGAGATTAATCGAACACTTGATGACACTCATTATTTTTACACCCGGGTTAAATCTTTCTTTGCTGTATATTCTGTGTGAGAGAAAGCTCATACAACATGAATGTGGGTGGGCTTCATGATCACACAGTGAGTATTATGCACTTCATATAGTCACGTGTGCATGTGTAGCAGTGAGAGACGTCTGTGGGGCAGACTGTAACCCCTTTTGCCTGTTATTCCAGGAATTTGAGTTTGGATGATTTAAGGTAAGTGTATTGTTGAGGTTCAAGTGACTGTTGTCCAGTGCTCTCACTGCATGCCATATAAAGCTGCCTGAAAGTCATAAGACGTTCCTCAATGTCATGAAGAATAGTTAAACCGCTTGATAGAAGAGTTGGGCAATATATCAGATATTTACAATATATTCAGTATTGTTTTAGTGGCAATATGAAAGTAACCACAAAATAATGGTGAATATTTTAATGATTTTAGCGCATTTTATTTGCCCATTATGTTTCATTTGGCAGTAACCTGACATTTGTATTTGAAGGTTGTTAAAGGGGTCATGAACTGAGAAACCAAAATTCCCTTGATCTTTTGACATATAAGAGGTCATTGTACTATAAAAACATCCTGTAAGTTTCAGAACTCAAAACTGTTGTTAGTCACACTTTTTCTTCATCGCTGCCTGTTTAGCCCCACCCACCAATTCTACATCGCTGTCAGTTTAGCCCCGCCCACCAATTCTACTTTGCTGTCAGTTTATCCCCGCCCCCGATTCTACAGCACTGTCTGTTTAGCCCCGCCCACTGATTCTACTAGCCCTGCTCACTGATTCTACATCGCTGTCTGTTTAGCCCCGCACATTGATTCTACATCGCTGCCTGTTTAACCCCGCCCACCGATTCTACATCGCTGTCTGTTTAGCCCCGCCCACTGATTCTACATCGCTGCCTGTATAGCCCCGCACATTGATTCTACATCGCTGCCTGTTTAGCCCCGCCCATGGATTCTACATCGCTGTCTGTTTAGCCCCGCCCACTGATTCTACTAGCCCTGCCCACTGATTCTACAGCGCTGCCTGTTTAGCCCCGCCCACCGATTCTACATCGCTGCCTGTTTGTCCTCGCCCATGGATTCTACATCGCTGTCTGTTTAGCCCCGCCCACTGATTCTACATTGCTGCCTGTTTATCCTCGCCCATCGATTCTACATCGCTGCCTGTTTAGCCCCACCCACCAATTCTACATCGCTGTCAGTTTAGCCCCGCCCACCAATTCTGCCCACTGATTCTACAGCGCTGCCTGTTTAGCCCCGCCCACCGATTCTACATCGCTGCCTGTTTATCCTCGCCCATGGATTCTACATCGCTGTCTGTTTAGCCCCGCCCACTGATTCTACATTGCTGCCTGTTTATCCTCGCCCATCGATTCTACATCGCTGTCTGTTTAGCCCCGCCCACTGATTCTACATCGCTGTCTGTTTAGCCGTGCACACTGATTCTACATCTATTCGCGCATCTAGTGTTTACGAGAGAGACGAACTCGTAGGTCTATGCAGAAACCAAACAATAAAGATGGCTCTGAAGAAAACAAGATGCTGTGCAGTGCCAAGCTGTGGAAAAACACAGTCTTTGCATTCCCTTTCTTCTGATCCCAACGTTAGGAAAGAGTACGAATAACTGTTTTTATTACATGGTCTCTATTGCTTTGTCTGTTATACGTGTTGGGTTATTTATGCGTTTTTGACCTAAATCACTGCAGTGTCCATCTATGAGGAGTGTACGCTGTCAAACACACAAGTGTGAGCCAATCATAGCAGTGGGAGTTTACTTCCGATTCTACAATCCTCCACGCCTATTCAAACAGAGCCTTCTGATGAGGGAGGTCAAAACAGTACAGAAAATAGCCTATTACTTAAATTATAAATTATGATTTTTTTTGATGTAAAAATCTTGAAAACATTATAAGTGAACCTCAGAGAACAGTACAAAATAAAAAAAGGCAGTTCATGATCCCTTTAAATGCTACTCAAACTGAAAATATTCACCCTATTAAACATTTTTAGAACAAATAAGTTTTATGAATGCATGTCAAAATATATACAGTGGGGTCAGAGTCTTAGACCACTTCTGAAAATTTCAAAAGTACATTTTTTTCCCCATTAAACGTTACCAGCATAATTTGCTTTGAGTTAAATTTAAAAAGACTTTACATATGTATTTGAGAATGTCTTTAATGTGTCTCCTCTTAATCACAGCATTACTTAAGCTGACATAAAGTGAACTTGATGATCATGTTCTCCTGTAAGATCTGAGATCCCAAAGACATCTGATGTCATTCAGTGGAAACAAGAAGACACTGTACAATGTTCTAAAATTCACAATCATTTAAGGGTTTAAATGAATAAAATAGCATTCTTAACACGTGATCTCAGACTTTTGGACTCCGCTATACAAAAATCACTGGAAAATAATGAGAAATATAGTTCCCTGTTGATATTTTCACTCGTACTGCGTCGTAAGACGCTTGCATGGGAAAAACTCCTGAAGCCTTTTCAATCACGCAGTGAAACTGCACGTCCATTGGTTCATGCAGTGCTATAAAAACGAACCAATGGCTCTGCGGCAGCGACGAGTGAGCCTATGGCTGATCAGCCGCTTCGCCGCCGCATCTCAGATTTCTTCTCTTCAGCGACGAAGCTTCTTCCTCGCTGACTCTTCGCTGACGCCGAGATTCACCGTTGAAACGCCTCAGCAGCCGGATTGGACCTTTTGCAGCGCTCAGCTCGCAGATCCCGCTCTATCCCCTACCGCCATCCAGCGACTATCTAAAAGAGCCTCACAAAAGAGCAAATTTTGACGGCGTTGTTTCAGATGCCGCGCCGTCATTGTAAGACGTGCAGGACTCCCCTGCGCGCTGATGACGGTCACGCTGAGTGTGTGTCATGCTTGGGGAAATCCCACACTGACGCTGCACTCAGAGGGACTGACTGCTTTCATTGCGAGAGTTTCAGTCTTGCCTCTCTGCGCTCGCGGATAGCTTTCTTTTCAGAAAGCGACTCCGCCCCTCACGCCCTCCCGTCTTCTTCCTCCCAGGGACCTGCGAGGAAAAGACAGCGGGACAGAGGATTCAAGCGGGTGGAGATGAGCGAGCACACGTCGGCTCAGTGCCCTCGTGCCTCGCCGTCACCGCAGAGAGAGGATTCACCGGTCCTCTTCACTCAACCTGATCAGCGTCCCTCCGCGGCTCCGCAACATGATCTCGTTCGGTGGGAGTGACGATGAGATGGATGACAGCCTTTCTCTGGCGGCTTCAGACGCGGAGGAGTTATCGAGCTCGGTGTCTGACCCCGCCCTCTTGCCGCCGTCTTCTTCACGCAGTGCCAGACCCAGAACGGACGAGGAGCTCGTCCATGTGATGACTAAGGCTGTCAGTGAGCTCGGGCTCGAGTGGTCTCCATCTGAGGAGCCGTCTCGCAGCAGGCTGGACGAGTGGTTTCTCCCGGGGCGCCAGCAAGACCCCCGCCAACGCTCATCCCCTTTCTTCCCCGAAGTCCACGACAAGCTCACTAAATCGTGGAGCGCCCCCTACTCGTCTCGCATCCGTCCTTCTGCTTCCTCTGCCCTCACCTCCGTTGACGGCGCTGAAGAGAAGGGATACGAGCACCTGTCCCCTCTGGATGAGTCCATGGCCGCGCATCTCTGCCCGCCCACGGCTATCGGATGGAAAGCGAGGGCGAGCCATCCGTCCAAGCCGTGCAGAGCCACGTCTGCTCTCGCTGGAAGCGCCTACTCGGCAGCTGGACAAGCGGCTTCGGCGCTGCACTCTATGGCTGTGCTTCAGGTCTTCCAGGCCAAGATGCTCGCCAGTGAGGAGACCGTTCTCGATGCAGCTTCACTCAGGGACCTGAGGAGCGCGACGGACCTGGCCCTGCACGCCACCAAAGCCACCGCCCAGGCTATTGGGCGGTTGATGTCCAGCTTGGTAGTGTTGGAACGCCACCTTTGGCTCACGTTGACGGAGATGAAAGAGGCGGATAAAGTTCCCTTCCTCGACACTCCAGTCTCATCGAACAGCCTGTTCGGGCCAGCTGTGGAGGGCTTTGCGGAGCGTTTTACGGAGGCTCAGAAGTTGTCTCAAGCGATGCGACACTTCCTCCCGAAACACGCCAGCTCTTCTGCTGCTTCTAGTTGCCCCAAGCCTGCGCCGACTCAGCAGCCTCTAATGTGCCTCTTGTCACCCCGCTCAGCGCTGGGTGCAGAGTGAAGTGTGTTATTGGTTCCCCATGGGCCCACTCTAGCACCCGGGCGTCCAACCGCTGTGATAGCGGACAGAATAAAACACATACATTTTCAAAAAGAGAGCAAATATCCTCTTCTGCCTACCATAAGCGTCCTGCCCTTATGCAGCCAGTCTTTAGAGCCTATTCAGCCTGGCAGGCCATCCCCGGTGTGTCAGAATAGGTAATGGCTACGATAAGACGAGGTTATTCACTCCAATTCGCTCGAAGACCACCACGCTTCCGCGGTGTGGTCGCCACCACAGTGCGCAGCGAGGACGCTCAAGTCCTGCGTGCAGAGGTGATAAATCTGCTGGTAAAGGGAGCCATAGAAGTCGTTCCTCCAGTCCGGAGCGAGTCAGACTTCTACAGCTGCTACTTCCTCGTCCCCAAAAAAGACAACTTTGCCAAGAGTGTACTGTCACCCAGCCAACGAGTGTCGTTCCTGGGGACAGTTATCGACTCAGCTATCAGCCTCCTTCAAGGAAGGGACCGCTCACCCGCTCAAGGCCTTCCAGAAAATGCTGGGCCTTATGGCAGCAGCTTCGCCAGTACTTCAGTTGGGCCTGCTTCACATGCGACCCATCCAGTTCTGGCTGAAGCAGAGGGTTCCTTCCGCGGCTTGGCATCACGGTCGCCATCGCATAACGGTGACCCGGGCCTGTGTATCAGCCCTGGCCCGTTGGAGGGATCCCCTCTGGCTGAAGCAGGGTGTGATCTTAGACACGGCGCACAGAAGGAAGGTTGTCACGACAGACGCTTCCAACAAGGGTTGGGGAGCGCTGTGCGAAGGCAAACCGACCTTCGGTCTTTGGTCCGAAGAAGAGTCGGGTCTGCACATCAACTGCCTAGAGATGCTAGCAGTGTGCCATGTCTGTCAATTCTTCCTGCCGGACATAAGGGGACACCATGTGCTAATACGCTCAGACAGCAGGTCCGTGGTGTCATACATAAATCACCAGGGCGGCCTCGTCTTGAAGCGCCTCTGCACGCTGGCGAACGACCTTCTTGTTTGGGCTCAGACCAATCTGCGCTCACTGAAGGCGACGCATGTGCCGGGCAAAATGACCCAAGGAGCGGACATGTTGTCGAGGAACAACGTCTCCTCAGAAGAATGGACGCTCCACCCACTCGCGGTTCAGAAAATCTGGGAAGTCTTTGGCAGAGCTCGAGTAGACCTCTTCGCCTCCGAAGACAACTCTCATTGCCCAAGCTTTTTCACGAAGAGCACGGATGCCCTGGCCCACGAGTGGCCCAGCCTCCCGCTCTATACGTTCCCTCCAATCGCTCTGCTACCGCAAGTACTCAGATGAGTCAGGGAACAATGGCACAAGCTTCTTCTAATAGCCCCCCTCTGGAGGAACCAGCCGTGGGTGTCGGAGTTATTCCAGCTGATCGAACCAGCCCCGTGGCCCATTCCCTTGAGACGGGACCTCCTCTCTCAAGCGAACGCCACGCTGTGGCATCCATGGCCCGAGTTATGGGCCCTGCATGTGTGGCTGCTCAATGGGAGCCTTTCTCCCTCCCAGAGCATGTCTTAAACACTATGGCAGAAGCTAGAGCCCCGTCTATCAGACGCCTCTATGCTCTGAAATAGTCTATTTTCTCGGCTTGGTGTCATGACCGTGACTTAGATCTGGTTACCTCTGATGTATCAGTGGTTCTTTCGTTTCTGCAGGAGATGCTGGATAAATAGCGTTCCTCATCCACCATCAAAGTTTACGTGGCAGCTATAGCGGCTTTCCATGTCCCTATTGCTGGCCGATCGGTGGGCAGGAATAGTATGGTGGTCCAGTTTATATGAGGCGCCAGGAGAATTAACCTCCGCTTCCTCGTACAGTTCCACCTTGGGACTTACCAACCGTACTAAGGGCCTTGAAAGGCCCCCCGTTTGAACCATTGCAAACCACGAGCCTCAGATCACTCTCGTTTAAAACTGCCCTGCTGTTAGCGCTGGCGTCGATTAAGCAAGTAGGAGACCTACAGGCCCTTTCCATCAACCCTGCTTGCCTGGAATTCGGGCCTAACGACTCCAAGGTCATCCTGAAACCAAGGCTGGGTTATGTACCTAAGGTGCTCTCCACTCCGTTCAGAGCCCAGGTCATAGCGCTTTCCACTTCGACGGATGACCAGGAATTATCCCTGCTACTATAGGGGACGTAACCTGTCCTCCAACCAATACGACCGTATAGGTCGTTTGTCCAAATCCCTGAAATACGACCCATCAGAGCGTATACTACAACTGCGCCCCTATCGGTAACAGGACATTTTCATATGAATGTTTTGTACTCTTTTATCTGGCTCATAATTTGGATTTCGTGTAGCTTAGTTGGTAGAGCATTGCGTTATAAGACGATATGTAATCATGTGATCATGGGTTCGATCCCAGAGAATGCATGCGCTCATAAAATGTGCACTAAAAATTATGATTTTGCATGATTTCTGTAAGGGGTAGGTTTAGGGGTAGGGTTAGGTGTGGTCATTCGTACGAATTAGCCACCTAGTAAAATATGTACGAATTACCATGAGTTTTAAATAAACACGCATTTTGATTGGTAATGACAGTCATACGTCATTTCATGACGACAGACGCAACACAACACTGTCATTATTTTTACACGCGCTAGAGGGCGCTTAACTTTAAAACGTAAATATAGGTCGTAATAAGGCGCCTGCACAAACGACCTATAGGGTCGTTTTTTGTTGGAGGACAGGCTCAGGGGACGACACCCAGGCCACGGATGACCCTGATGGGTTAGCCTGTGCTTGGTGTATTCCATTGACTCCCCTGGGTCTTCTCCCATGGGAGTCTTGGTTTTGAGTCGTTCCCCATCATAGCACGGCGTGATTGTACTGGTTTCCATACAAGCGTCTTACGATGCAGTAAGAGTGAAAATATCGACAGGGAACGTACTCTGTTACTTTCGTAACCTCGGTTCCCCTAGATATGGGAACGAGTACTGCGTTCCTGGCCGTGCTATGAGCTGCACGCCTCAGTCGCTTCATTCAAAGAAATCTGAGATGCGGCGGTGAAACACGATTTTTCTTTTTCATATCGTTATATTGCCCAGTTAAGTTTTGTGTTGTTAAACTGTTATATTGCTCATTTGATATTTGAGGACTATTTTAAAACATCAGAGTTCAGGCTTTTTCATTAGGTCCTTTGTCTTCACACCAAAAGGATTCTGTGAGATGGTTTATAGTTTTTACATGTTTATTCTGCCAGTCTTTCCAACTGGAGGTCAGGCTTCACACGGGTTTGACAGTGTGAATGGCTAGCTGTTAAGTCAGCTGCTCATTGCATAACTCCAAAAAAATAAATAAATAAAATAAAATAAATAAATAAAAAATTAAATAAGTAAAATAATAGTCATAATAATAATGGTTGGGAATATGACCTGGGAATATCAACAATCTGCTTTGCTTTTACTGAAATCTTGTTTTTGAGGCTGTCAAACCGAACACTTAAAAATGGAAAATGGTTAAATAAGTTAACCACTTCCTCTGAAATTTCCATCTGATCTAAATAATATTGCATATTTAATTGTATTGTTTTGGCAACAAATGAATGTAGAACAGGAGAACCACATGAACATAATCACAATGGATTACAATCGCCATTTTAACTTTGCAGAGGTCACATCACATTTATTTTTTATATAGCACTTTATACAGTACAGCAGCTTCACAGTAATAAACAGGAAAATAGTGTTAATGTTGCAAAATTATTCAAACTTCAAAACTCAGCAGTAAAGGAGCTCTACAGAAGACAATGATGTCATTATTCAGCTCAAGTCAGTTCATTTTTTTTAAGCGCCACACAAACTGACTTTTATTCCAAAAATTCCTACATTATCACTGGACATACATAGGGAGTCACTGGGCATGACTGTGTTTCTTGACAGTGAAGTGGTAATAGCTCCCTGCTGACATAATCCATCATTAAACTGTAAACAGTCCATTGCAACAGTTTTCTGTTAAGACCTTCCTTTTTTCCTATTTTATTTCACATAGCCAGATATAAGAGGGACAAATTTGAATGCAGTCTTTTAGTGTGTCACCTATCATCTGTTCTCCTCACTGTCTGAGAAGGGCAAAATCAGCAACAACAGTTGCTAAGTGGGTTTCCCGCCCATCCAAATAGAGTTGTTTTGAGTCTGTTATTGTGCTGCCAGATTTAGTAGGAGTTTAGTGGAGTTGTTAACATTCACTTCCTGACTAGTCTTGCATAATTAGACCCTTGGTTTCCTGTGGCATCATCAAATCTGGATCATATAACCGCTTATTTGGCCAAGAAGAACAGTCCAGTTGCCCACAGTGGGACAGAAAACACTCTTTTTTTTTTTTTTTCAAAAGGTATAAATACAGATTATTACACAGAATGAAAACAAAGTTCTAAATATCTCCAATAGTTTGCAATAAAAAAAAAAAATAAATAAATAAATAAATAAAAGATTTGATTGTGGTCTCACACACTTTGGCAAATCCAGCACCTAGATCTTCCTCCCAAGCTCTCATGTCATCAACACAGTTTTGTTCTTTGTCAGACTGATGTTTTGACATGTGGATATTGCATTGCAGTTGAGCAATCTGTTTGTATCTTGTAAAATTTTTATGTTTTATTTATTTATTTATTTTTGCAAGTGTTATTCAGCTTTTTGGTGTAATAGGAGTGAGGTGGCCAGCAAATACACTGTACAGTGTTTCCCACAGGTCTGAAATATAGTAGTGGTAGAAAAGGCTGGCATTGCCCACTGGCACAAAAATGGTCTAGAACGTGACAAATAACGTGTAACCTTTAAGATAATATTTTAATTTACTAAATACAGTGGGGGAAAAAATAATTTCATCCCCTGCTGATTTTGTACGTTTGCCCACTGACAAAGAAATGATCAGTCTATAATTTTAATGGTAGGTTTATTTGAACAGTGAGAGACAGAATAACAACAAAAAAATCCAGAAAAACGCATTTCAAAAAAGTATAAATTGATTTGCATTTTAATGAGTCAAATAAGTATTCGACCCCTTTGCAAAACACGAATTAGTACTTGGTGGCAAAACCCTTGTTGGCAATCACAGAGGTCAGACGTTTCTTGTAGTTAGCCACCAGGTTTGCACACATCTCAGGAGGGATTTTGTCCCACTCCTCTTTGCAGATCCTCTCCAAGTCATTAAGGTTTCGAGGCTGACGTTTGACAACTCGAAACCTTCAGCTCCCTCCACAGATTTTCTATGGGATTAAGGTCTGGAGACTGGCTAGGCCACTCCAGGACCTTAAAGTGCTTCTTCTTGAGCCTCTCCTTTGTTGCCTTGGCCGTGTATTTTGGGTCATTGTCTTGCTGGAATACCCATCCACGACCCATTTTCAATGCCCTGGCTGGCTTCAATGCCCTGGCCCTGACGGTACATGGCCCCGTCCATCGTCCCTTTGATGCGGTGCAGTTGTCCTGTCCCCTTAGCAGAAAAACACCCCCAAAGCGTAATGTTTCCACCTCCATGTTTGACGGTGGGGATGGTGTTCTTGGGGTCATAGGCAGCATTTCTCCTCCTCCAAACACAGAGAGTTGTGTTGATGCCAAAGTGCTGGATTTTGGTCTCATCTGACCACAACACTTTCACCCAGTTCTTCTCTGAATCATTGGTAAACTTCAGACGGGCCTGTACATGTGCTTTCTTGAGCAGGGGGACCTTGCGGGCACTGCAGGATTTCAGTCCTTCACGGCGTAGTGTGTTACCAATTGTTTTCTTGGTGACTATGATCCCAGCTGCCTTGAGATCATTGACAAGATCCTTCTGTGTAGTCCTGGGCTGATTCCTCACCGTTCTCATGATCATTGAAACTCCACGAGGTGAGATCTTGCATGGAGCCCCAGTCCGAGGGAGATTGACAGTTATTTTGTGTTTCTTCCATTTGCGAATAATCGCACCAGCTGTTGTCACCTTCTCACCAAGCTGCTTGGCGATGGTCTTGTAGCCCATTCCAGCCTTGTGTAGGTCTACAATCTTGTCCCTGACATCCTTGGATAGCTCTGTAGTATTGGCCATGGTGAAGAGTTTGGAATCTGATTGATTGATTGCTGCTGTGGACAGGTGTCTTTAATACAGGTAATAAACTGAGATTAGGAGCACTCCCTTTAAGAGAGTGCTCCTAATCACAGCTCCTTACCTGTATAAAAGACACTTGGGAGCCAGAAATCTTGCTGATTGATAGGGGATCAAATACTTATTTGACTCATTAAAATGCAAATCAATTTATAACTTTTTTGAAATGTGTTTTTCTGGATTTCTTTGCTGTTATTCTGTCTCTCACGGTTCAAATAAACCTACCATTAAAATTATAGACTGATCGTTTCTTTGTCAGTGGGCAAACGTACAAAATCAGCAGGTGATCAAATAATTTTTTTCCCCACTGTATATCTATTGAAATTAACTCTTTCCCCACCAGCGTTTTTTTAAAAAAGTTGCCAGCCACTGCCAGCATTTTTGTTAATTTTCACCTAAATTTGACGGCCTTCAGAATATTTTCTGCTATGAATATATGAACATATTATATACCAAAATAAAGAACCAAGCCTCTGCTTTAAAAAAAAAAAAAAAAAAAAACTGTTTTATTCTATCTCCATTTGTTTGTTTTATTACCACTTGAATGCAGATAGGTTTCATCAGAAATGCAACATTTTGAACAAAAAACTGAGAAAAATGCATTTTTATAAAAGTAGTGCATTTTTTTCAAAGTACTGCATTTTCAAGAAAAATACATTCAGATATCATATTCTTTCACCTGTAAATAAATAGGCTATATGAATAATTGAAATTGCATTCAATAAACAGAACAGACAGACACACACACACACACACACACACACGTTTATACACACATATACGTTTACACACACACACACACACACACTCATTTAGGCTTCATACATATATATATGCACGTACATAGATCACACACATACACATACATACACATTCATATTCAGATCGATGGGTTATCGATCTATCCACGACATAACTAGAGATGTTTCTGTGTGAGTGTGGCATCTTCCTCACTGACTAGCCTACTTCGTCCCGATCAGATTCAAAATGGTCAAAACACGATCTACATACATGATCTACATACATGATCTACATTGTCTCTGATCCATCCGTTTATGGCGATCGTCTTTTTTCCGAACCCGGTAGACCCGGGAAGTCCCGTAACTCATTCAGGACATGCGCTAGGGCTTTCCTTACCGTAATACACCTAGAACACGGATTGCTGTAAAAAATCGTAAATGGCGGGGAAGTGTTGTCTCTTAATTGACGAGATATCTCGTCAATGGCGGGGAAAGAGTTAAATTATAGCGATATATCATAAACTGAATAGAAATTATTTTTATTAAAGCTAACAAAGTGATTCAGTCAAGAGCAGTGAGTGATTGTCTCTTTCTCTTTTGTTGTTTGATTAACATTAATGACAGACAGTAGCAGGTTTATTGGGCTGCTGTCACTTTAAGACCTAATGCATGGATCCAATATGCTGTCACATATCCGGTTTCTTTCCCAACTGTTTACGTTCACTTAAGATATAACCA
This sequence comes from Spinibarbus caldwelli, assembly GCA_039654775.1. Lineage (NCBI taxonomy): Eukaryota > Metazoa > Chordata > Actinopteri > Cypriniformes > Cyprinidae > Spinibarbus > Spinibarbus caldwelli. The sequence goes on from CM077240.1 coordinate 4,768,201, forward strand.
ACTGAGCTTGTGTACTTGTCAAAATGGGAATTTTGTTATAACTTTGACTGTTTAAGCACAATACACCATGAAAAAGAACTGTTTAGTACTCACGCTATGTAAAAGATGGCTTTCTCTGTGCACGCTTCATTATCTGACAGAACAACTTGCAAGTACCAAATTGAGACCTCACATGTCTTATTTCCCTTTAACTTTGGAAAAAAAAAATTATGTGAAAATTTAACTTGCCAAGAAAATTAATGTAAAGGATTAACTTTCATTATCTCATAATGTGAACAGAATTGCGAAATAGATTCAACTGGAGTTGGCAAATATACCTGGGTAGACATTAGTATACCTGGGCTGTCTGCCCAAGTAACATCTGTGTGTGAGAAACACTAATTTGCCATCTGAGGCTCAAACTACCTGCTAACTTACATGGCTACACGCACCAGATCCCTTTTTAAATAAATCTTCATATAAATGAAGCTAGTAATGAATCATAATTTGATGTGCATTCAAACCATTTTGTTTGTCCATCTCCAGCTGTCCTTTAGTGCTGATGTTTATCCGTTTTGTTCCCATTATCTGTGCTGGCATGCTTACTTGCTTCATTTAGACTTAACAGCATCCCTTTGGCCAGGAATTGTATCACTGGCCACAGGTCTCCATTGGTCAATTCCAGAGCCACACCCACTTCCGACTTAATACGTCGCCCTACAATATTACCAGCCCTCCCCAGGAAGTAAGTCTGGGGTGGAAGACACTCCCAGCTTGCTGCTCATCTTAGACCAGTTTGGCCGTCTGTCTGTATAAACCAAAGGTTGTTTTCTGAAGGTAAAACTGGTCCAAGTTCAGCACAGGCAGCAGGATTGATGCATGGGTTTACTGGACTGTCTGCATTGCCTTGCATTGTTTGAGCCTCTATTCCCTATGTTCTTTTAAAGGTATTTAGGTATACCAATCATTTCCTGTGATCATGTTTTCATTGTATTATGTGCCCTGTCATTGGTTGTATGACTTTGGTGAATTGTAGATTGCTGTTTGTCTTTTTTAAGCCACCCTTTCTCAATTTGTGACAAAACAATAACTGTGTGTTTTTGTGTACAGGAACACGTCAAAGCGTGGTGAGTCATTTGGGATCAGCCGTATTGGAAGCAAAATAAAAGGCGTGTTTAAGAGTAGCACGATGGAGGGTGCAATGCTACCACAAAATGCCATGATTGAAGGAGAAGACGACACGGTGAGGAAAAACATGTTGACACTGAAAAGTTTCAGAATTCAGGTCACACTTTAGTTTGGGGACGAATTCACACTATTAACCACAACTTTTGCCTCAATAAACAATTAATTCACTGCTTATTGATAGTTCTGTTTGTCACTCTAAAACCTGGTCATGCCTCCGTCCACATGTAGTACTCAAAACAAGCAACAGGAAAAGATGAAGAGTTCAAACAATCAGAGCATTTTGTAATTTTCGGTTTTGTGTTTAAATAATTACCTTGCATTTTATTTCTCTCCAAACTGGCTGTTTGTGTGTCCGTGAGTCTGTGTGCTGAGATGAGGACACGCCTCCCCAGTCCCCACTTTTAACGTGCATTTGAAAAATCAACACACGCAGAGCATCTTCCCATGTAATGACTTTAATGCAAAGTGTTTCTAGACCTGTTGTCCAGATAAACTATACATTGTTACAGTCAAGTATTTATTGTCTTAATGTTCTTTTTGAATGTCATCATTCAAAGCGTTTCTATCTTCTTTTATTCAGTTACAGTGATAGCAGGATGCTTTTGTCCATGTTAGGGATTTCCTGGAGCATCATGAGTTCCGTTACTTTCGTGATTCATATGTGGATTTTCTGTGCGAGTGCACCCTCAAGCATCCAGTATGAATGAAACAAACATTACGTGTGTTTATAGTGCTCAATAATGGCCAATCCAAAAAAACAATACTTCTCTCAAAAGAAATTTGAAGTAAACATATAATCCATGTTTTTCTACAGTGTACATGAGTTTTTTTTCTAAATAGCATTTTAAACCGCAAAAAATCACTCTGATGTGCCCAACCATCATAGCCAACCTGAAAAATGTGATTAAAAAATACGAGGTATTCATTGAAATGTTTACTCTAAAATAATGTATAACAGGAATATCACAAACTGTACTAACCTATGAAAAATATTTAACATGAAATCTTGCATTTTGCACATTGTGCAATTACGAATTTGACATTAGCCACCAAGGAGCTTCAGGTAATAATGTAGCTATCTAGAAACCCCCCCACCGGTCACACTGATGGTACTCAAAATTTTTTTTCCAAGGTTGGCAGGTCTGAGTCAGGTAGTTGTTAAGTTTAGGTACTGGTTAGAATTAAGGGATCTAAAATATGGTCATGCAGAATAAAGCAATAATATGTGCTTAAAACGGACTAATAAATGGCCAATATGCTAGTAACATGCATGATAATAAGCAACTAGTTAGCAAATAGTAAGAATTGGTCCCTAAACTAAAGTGTTACCAGAATTCATACCTGTATTACAGAACTAATACCAACATTTCAGTACTCGGTACCAATACCAGTGAAATTTCAAGGTGCTCGGTACCAATTTTGGTACAGTAGCAAAAACTATTGAAACTATTTAACTTAACTATGTGAGAATAATAATAAAAAATAAAAAAAATCAATAATACTTAACAAAAATAAAAAAGAAAGTTAAAAATGAAAGTAAATTGTGAATGCTGATAATAATTATAAGTACATTAAAGCATTAAGTAGCCAATTAGTCTGCATTTATGCCATTTTGAGCAGAATTGAGTGGATTCTGAAAACCTTAAACCTTTCTGTTTGGCCATTGCGTTCTCACACTCAATGGACATATCTGGCTACAATGCTCAATCCTTCAAAACATTTTGCAATCGAAACCTGTGACGCCCTTTACAGAGCGTGCACACAAATATGCAGGCATTTTAATTTCTGCTCTTTTTTTTTTTTTTGAGTTGAATTCCATTTTGGTGCTAAAAATGTTTGAAACCGCTGGCTTTATTTATTCCGCTTCTATTTATTCATTCACTGCTCTGTACGGTCAGGTGGAAGAAGCAGTGATGGTGTTTGAGGACGACTCTCCAGGGCCTGTGGAGGTGGCTGGAACTCCAGGAACATTGCGCAACCTTGCTGCTTGGACCATCTCAATCCCTTATGTGGATTTTTTTGAGGATGAGGTTAAGAAAGAGCGCACTCCAGTCTTCTGCATCGACGTGGAGCGCCATGACAGGAAGAATGGTAAGTTTCAGAACTAAATTTACATTAAATTCCATTTGAATAAACTATTTTTTATACTGTGAGAGAACAGAGCCACTTTGAGAAAGTGCTTATTTGCTTTACAGTGGGGCATGAGACTGAGTGCTGGTCTGTGTACAGAAGATACCTGGAGTTTTATGTGCTGGAATCTAAACTCACAGAATTTCATGGTAAAGTTGTTTGTTGTCTCTCTCTTCATGACAGAGACTTCATGTTTATGGATTATTTATATCTCTAGTTTGTTTTTCTATTACAGGCCCATTCCAGGATGCTCAACTCCCTTCCAAAAGAATCATTGGACCAAAGAATTATGAATTCTTGTCCTCAAAACGAAGTGAATTTGAGGAATATTTACAGGTAATCTACTTAAGCTTGCACACTTGCGTCATCTTATTAACAAAGAGAAGTACAAACAGCATCAATCTGCCACAATGTTACTTGAAATCAGGCCTTATAATGTATCAAAGTACATTATTAATGTAAATTTAATGTATCATGTTCAAGTTGTTTAGCAGTGTAGGTGTGTATCATTGAAACTAGTTAAATGTTGAATAAACAGTGAATTAGAGAGAAATATATAATGAAATTAACAATGATTTGCTGCATGTATAATTTACTTTATATGTGAAAAGAAAAGGTGATCTACAGAGAAAGACAAAGTTTCCAAATGTGTTAATGAATTTAATTAATTAATTTTTGTTAGTTTATGCTTAAAGTGGTCATATGATGTTGCTAAAAAGAACATTATTTTGTGTATTTGGTGTAATGCAATGTGTTTACGCGGTCCGGGCTTCAAAAAACACATTATTTTCCACATACTGTACATTATTGTTGATCGTTTATGCCCCGCCTTTCTGAAACACGTCGATTTTTAAAAAGCTCATCGTTCTGAGAAGTGAGGTGTGCTCTGATTGGCCAGCTATCCAGTGCATTGTGATTGGCCGAATACCTCAAGCGTGTGACGAAAATGTTACACCCCTTACCGTATTGTGATGCCGTGTCCCGGCGCGACGAGACTAAAACCCACTATAAACGAGGCATTTGTTGCATTCAGTGAGGACATAATTACTGATTATAATGACTCAGACGGTCCTTTTACGCGTTGCGTTGCGCCGTGCTGCGTAAACATAACACCATGTCTGCATTTGTGATTGTAGAAACACCAAACAAGCACTACTCTACACAGCTTAAAATTCGCGTTTGAATAGTCAGTAGCAAATTCTTTAAATATCAAAACGTAATTACAGGCTGTGAGTCAGAAGCACCAGACTGTCCTTGCGACGTTGGAATTCCCCCACTTTATAGTGTTCAAAGCCATTCATAGTGTTTACATTGCAGGCTACTCTCTCCCAAGATCAGGAAACAGTCCTCCGTAAAATGCGCTGCACATACTCGAATATTTGTGTTGTACTGTTCTGGAACAGTGTTGTAAATATAACTTAACCACTGATTTTTAGTTGTGTACTCATTTGGAAGGCCAAACAAAGTACTTTCTCTTTCACAATGAAACGCACAGCGTCTCCACGACATGGCGGCGGCAACAACAATACTACAGCGAGAATAAAAGTTACGCCTTCTTTCATTGCGTATACGTTTGGGCGGTTTTATGCAAATCTTCCCACACCGTGACGTAGACGTGGGGGCATGTTTGAATGAGCCGTTTTAGGAGGCCGTGGCAGAGTCTTAACTTTTATAAAGAATATCTCTTTGGGTTTGAGACTTAAATCTTTGCAACTTTACAGATCTTATCTATGCACAAACTGCTTGTAACACTCCAAAGATCAAAGGAAAACACGAAATCGCATCATATGACCCCTTTAAACAGTCCTCTGTATATATGTGTAGCATGATTATCAATATTTCTCTGTTTATGAAGTACACAAGCTCTGCTTTTTTAAAACTACACTGTCTTACTATATGTTTTGATTTCTGGTTATGATGACATACTGCATAAAATAATGACATGCATCTGCTTGTTTTCTAAAGAAACTGCTGTATCACCCTGAACTGAGTAACAGTCAGCTGCTGGCAGACTTCCTGTCACCTCACAGCATTGAGTCTCAGTTCAATGACAAAATGCTTCTGGATGTCAACCTAGGTATGTTTAACCTCCCTTAACCATATCCACATAATCTGCTTAACTTCACACAACACGTCTGCTCATTTGGTTTGGTTTCATTTGGCCAGCGTCTTCTGTGCTTTATTAGAATTCTTTCACAATTTTTTTAATAATGTAATAAATTGAAAAAAATCATCACTGAGCCTGATTAGTGTGTATATTTTACACTGTGTATATATATATATATATATATATATATATATATATATATATATATATATATATACATACACTCTCTGAGGAACATTATTTTAATACTGGCTAAGACTTTCCTTTGCTCTCAACCTCGTTTCTGGAGCCCCCCAACACTGCACATGTTGCATGCTCCTGTTGTCTGAGGGTACGTTTACACGACAACAAAGTACTAAAAAAGAACGACAGCATTGTTAAAACTAGAGGTTGAACCACTGTACTTTCAGATTCAGATCCAGTGATTGGTGAGGCCACTAAATAACAGGGAATTCATTGTCATGTTCATGATACTAGTTTGAGATGACTTTTGTTTTGTGGCATGATGGAAGCAGGCATACAAGTTTGGTAAATTGTGGCCATGATGGGATGTGGTCAAGCAACAATACGCAAATAGACTGTGGCTTTCAAGCAATGATTTATTGGTATTAATGGGACTAAGATGTGTCAAGACATTCCTCACACCATTACACCACCGCTACCAGCCTGAACTGTTCACACATGGCAGTTTCAATCCATGGATTCATGCGTTCAATTTTGAGATTCATCAGACCAGGCTATGTTCTTCCAGTCTGTCCTGTTGTACAGAGTGGTTATATGAGTTACATAGCATTTCTGTCAGCTCACACTAATCTTGCTCATCTCCATAGACCTCTCTATTCTCCAAGGCATTTCTGTCTGCAGAAGTGCTGATCACTTTTTTTGGCACCAAAGAGTAAACTCTTAAAATGTGTGAAAGTCCCGGAAGGTATCGTGTAGTTGTTTGTGGTTAGCAGCTGGTCTGGTCTCCTTGTTGGTCTGAGCTCAGTATCTTTGACAGGAACAGACACCATGCAATAAAACAATGAATAACGATGTGTTCTGTTCCACCCTGCTAATGTCTATCACAGATGTTTTTTTCCTGCCCCACAACTGGTGTGACCCCTTTGGTCAAAGAAAACTGCCCAGCAAAAGTTCTGTTAAGTTTGAATTTATAGTTCTTTGTTCTGATTCTGGGATTTAAAGGGAATTTGCGAACTGCGCAAAGAAGCTTCGGTCATCTGATCTTCTCGCATGATTGCTGTGTTTCTCTCTGTTGCCAGGTATACTGACACTTTGACTTATTTTGGAAAGACTTTATTTCAGTTAATCCTCTTTTATTCTTCCTTTAAAAACCCTTCTTTTTTTCTTCTTGGAAAATTTGATTCATTCTAGGTTTTTCTGAAATCATTATGACCAGTACGTAAAGTGAAGTGGTGTTACTTATCAAACTGAAGGACCACGGATAAATGCAGAAGTGCAACTTTTTGTTGTGAGCAAACTGTGGGGTGCTGAACTTATTAGTTAACCATGCAACCTGTGACTATGATCAGACTGGTGTTGCTAATGAAAAAATAGCTGAAAATATTAAAACACAGCAGTTTATAAATCAGAATCACTGTACAAAATAAGAACCACTTGAACTTACACAGATGCAGGCAGATCAAATCAACTTTTGAGTCAGAATTAAATTATATTAGGCAACAAAAGTGACAATGGCCATTAGGGACAGGATGCAGACGTGTCCAGTGACACAACAAAGTTGAGAAAAGTTTATGCAAATGAGCGGTCAGTTTTTGTAGCAACTACTGAAAGGAGAGGTGTGATCTGCCAGCAAGATGGAGAACTTAATCATATCAGTCAGTGTATGTAGTCATTAAAATCTTTTCATATTACAATAAATCAAGGCTACCACTGGAAATGGATCTAACCACAGCTCCTGCACCAGCCTGCAGTATTCGCTATGCGATATGCAGGGCTGAATGGTGTCAGGGATCAAGACTGGTCAGCTTTTGGTGTTCAGCAACATGGTATGACATCTGTGAATGACATTTATAACTCTTATTAGGCAGCCAGTTGTGGGAACTGGTGCCGTGTAGTGAAAAGTCACTATCAACAGGGCGTTATGTGTGACCATTTAGAAGAGGAAACTAGGGAGGAAATTATGTATTGTTCTTTGGATGAGAGAGGGGATCATGTAAAAATTCTAACCGTCTTACAAGAACATTATGGATGTTCTCAGCCATGAATATCATTAATGGGAGCTTTCTTCTCTAGAAAACGAGAGAAAAGTGATTACCTTATTTAGATTTAAAAATGTCAAAGTATTAGCTTATTAGCTACTAATATGCACCTTTTAGGGGTAGATTAGGTACAACTTTGTCTCTTTAAGGCAGTTTTTGTACCCCTAAAGGTTCAATTTTGCACATTTTTTCTTACAGTAGGTCTCACATGCATTACTATGTTTAATGCAGAGGGTTAAAAAGAATGCCCCAATTACATAATGCAGACACACTTCCGGGAGCTGGGTCCAACTTTTTTTAATTAACTTATTAGGAGGGAATTTGAGGACGTGGCATAGAGTAGTTGGGACTGCAGTCATTCTGCATCGTCAACTTATTGAGTTTTTGCATTGTGCTGCTGCCACATGATTGGCTGATTATAAAATTGTATGAATAATAGGTTTAGAGGTGTTTCTGAAAAAGTGAGTGTATAAAGTGCTGCATTTCAGCAGAATGATTAAGATGTTCAGTAAATAATTATATTTAATATTAATAACCACAATAAGTAATTATTCCACCATGTAATTTACAGTAGCCCCCAAAAGGTTTTGGATGATTTAGTGAAATATCGTTGTATTACAGCGATGCTTTATGATGCTAAAGTCTGAGTTTTAAGAGTTTTGAGTTTTATCACATTATTTCCTATGTACACAATGTTTTACAACCCGCAAAATGGTGCAGTATTTTTTGACTTCATTATCAACACACGATTTTTTTCCATTTTATTTTTTTCAAATTTTGCTTAAAAAGTGTGCTTTTCTTGATTTAAAATGACACCTTTTTTGCTAATGTCACTTAAAATGCAACTCAAGTACTTTTTGAGGCAACTGTAAGTCATTGACCTAATTTCATTCATTGATAGAGCATTAATATAGACTAAAGCATTAATATAGACTTCAGGGGATTTGTCACATGCAAGAGTATATTAGCTGTTTAAACCGCATCAAATATTATTTAGCCACTTGGTGCAGTTCTGAAATAAGATTGGATATGTATTGAAAGTTGTCCACGCTTGTGAAGTTTGCAGAATTGCTAGATAGTCAGTGGTGAGAAAACAGTCTACAGCAGTCTGTTTGGAGTAAGCACATAAATCAATCTGACAACACGAGTTGTCTGTGGAGACCACAGTTGTGGGGATGTTTCTCAGAGAGAAGAGAGGAATTCTTTGAGAAAGATTCAGAGCAAAAGCTACCAGATTATGATACAAATATAATTTTCTTAATCGGTAGCTTTGTCATGTGTTGAAAGAAACATACTTAAAACAAGAATAAAACCTGTTAAGCAAAACTGTGTAAGATAATAGGTCTTTTTATAGTATGTATTTTAAATCTTAGTGCATTTTGTATTGTGGAACTGGCAAATAATTTTTGCATTTATGTTAACGCTCAGAGACCAAAATTTGTGCCAAAATGTATTATTTATGTTATTTTTTTCCTCCTTTAATGTGTATTTAGTAAGACACTGGATATACTAAATGATGTCATACATATTTTGTTGTTGGGTAAATATTGCAAAAAAAAAAGCTGGGTTTTGAGGGTGCTAAAAAGTTCTAACAAGTACTTTGACTTCCTTGAGAAGTCTGAAAGAGCTTGTTTTGTTTGCCTTTCTTGTGCATTAGAAGGCTGAAACATGTATGTTCTAAGAGCAGAGCAGCTCCCCTGCTCCGCTTCATTAGGCCATGCTTGAAGTCCGATATCATTATTGCAGTGTGTCTCTGAGGACAGGCAGATATACTGCCTAAGAGGAGCTTTTGAAGTGCTTGCCAGAGTGGTTCTTGGTGTTCTGTGAGAAACCCAGCTGAACAGCCTTAATGACAATTCCACATTTTCCTTATCCAGTCTGACACAACTTGAGAACATCTGCTAGCAATAAAGGAGGAAATCCCAGTTTAATACTTAGAATTGTGATTTATTTAACAAACAGAAGCCAAAAATCCTCTTTAGTCTGATAAGAAATGTTTATAAAATATAACTATAAAGCACAGGAAAATTAGGCTCTGAATATAATGAATTTACTTCATTGAATTTCTGTTTGTCTCTGCAGGGAAGATATTTAAGTCTGTGCCAGGAAAACTGATCAAAGAGGTAAGAATTCAGATTTTATTTTTTGTATTAATGTCACTTTAAGGCACAATGAAATCAAAACGTACTCTGTACTTTTTAAATATAAATTTCCTGGTTTTATGAACGATTAATCATTTCACATTTTTCCAAATGTAACAGTGGTCTTCAGTGGCTTTGTTAGCATGCACATTCACATCATGCTGGCTATCGCTGGTTCGAGCCCCACATGGATAGGGGTTGAGCGGAACTGAAACACAAAGACAAAAAAAAAAGTAATATTTAAGCAAAAATTTAATTGATCCACCCACCCACCCAATAGTTAAAATCTTCCCAATAGCTCAATAATTTAATGCCAGTTATGGTCAGTAATAATAAGTAACAACTGGGACGCATGCCGATGTTCTGGATTGTAAACTTGGACTTCAGTCTCGTTTCAAAGCCTCCTTATTAAAAGTGTGTTCCAGTCATGTTTTAGTCCACTGATTCATTATTCATGTTCAGTAGGGAATATTCAGATAACGTTTGACACAAATTATTATCCTAGGAGTTGCCTCCCTAAAACTCAAATGACGGGTGGTGAATCAGTGTTGACAATAAATGACAGTTATCCCAGCCTGTTCAGGAATGCTGTCAGGCTTGTCTTTTATGTTGCTATTGCCAAATGAGTGATATTGGTCTTTCAGTGCAGCTGTACCATTGAGTTCTGCCCTGTGTGAGTTCCCAGATGTACTCTAATTTCTTTATGACTTCATTATTCTGCCGTTTGGTCAAGACTGTTTGTTCGACCAAATGACAGATGCGAGGAGTGTTCGGGTAACCTGATTGACAACAGTCATTATTTTTATAATTTTGTTTGGTGGTGCAAAAATTACAAATTTTTGCTTTGACTGTGTTTTTAGATTTAACATGTCAGCTCTAGTATTTTTCTTAATGTGTTTGTGTGGTGAAAAAAAAATCAGGTGGGAAACAATGCTCACAACAACTGGTCACTGGTGACATTTTTTTGCTTTACAGTTTATGTCTCTAGATTTCTTTAGATTTTATGTATCTTATGGGATGAAATAACTATAGTTGTTTTGCATCAGGTGTAAATATAAATAATATAATAAAATGTCGGACACATCTGTCTTCTGATAAAGGACAAATATGAGTTGTTTTTTACTTTTTAAATTTCTTCCAAAATTTGAAAAGTATAGAATGATTTTAATATGACTTGATGTTTATTCTTGCTGATTTTCTCCAGAAAGGGCAAAACCTGGAGCCATTTATCCAGTCATTCTTCAGTTCCTGTGAATCTCCCAAACCCAAACCCAGCAGACCTGAGCTCACCATCCTCAGTCCCACTGCAGAAAATAATAAAAAGGTGTGTTCACTACTCAAAACACTTTTATTTCAATAAAGGCTTTTTTCTTTCTTTCAGAAAAATAAGCACTTAGAATAGTTCTTAGAATGTTTTGTATCTTGTAATGTATTAGAATCCTTTACATTTGAGAATTTGATATGGACAAAACAAATTTTCTGGTTGCCAGTCTCTACAGTACATTTAAAACCATTGTAGCACATGTATACCTTACAAAAAAGTCTGAACACACCTGCTCAAAACACAATTTTTCATAATTATCTGCACTTTCAATTAGAGCCCGACCGATATATTGTTTTGCCAGTTTTATCAGCCGATATGAGCCTGTTGCAGATATATCGGTATCGGTGAATGTGCCGCCGATATGAATTTTTATTTTTTTTCCAGAACATATAGACCTTTTTCCTGAGTAAACGATGAACACCGCCATTACGCAGATGAAATGCTTCTAAATGGTGTAGTTATAGTAGTATATATAGTTTGTCAGTAACGTAGCAGATTGAAAAGTTAGTATCTTTCTGCAGTCCAAAAGACAGCAGTGCGGTGGTGGCTTGAGTCTGTTGAATAGTGATTTAAAGCTACATTGTCTCCTAGTTGGAGAGACGCAATGCAGTAAAGTAAGTAAACAATGTCCCTGTCTTTTACTCTCACAATGAGCTTATCATACTTGTTTGCCACATTAGTAGGGCCCTATGATTTCCGCGATGCAGAAAACGTGGACGGAAGCATGGAATCAGTCATAAAAGTGGAATTTACCGTATAACACGGAATTTCACGGAATCTGTCATATTTGTGATGAATAAATAAAAACATGTCAATACACTTAAATAAAATCGCGATATAGTGTCTGTGAATATTAAACTGCAAAAAGGCTATTTAAATACGAATCCTCATGTTCTGCGTGTTCATTTGATTACCAGGAAATACACAACACAGAATTTGTGGGGAAAAAAAAAAAAAATTCATTATTATTATTTATTTTTAGGTGTTTACATTTGGAAAAGCTGTGCTTCCTGCATAAACCTGCCCCTGTTGGATTGGCAGTAGCTTGTTGCCCTACACAGTTACCTTGTTTATTTTCAAGTTATGTGTGTGTGTGTGTGTATATATATATATATATATATATATATATATATATATATATATATATATATATATATATATATATATATATATATATATATATATATATATACAGTCAGGTCCATAAATATTGGGACATCGACACAATTCTAACATTTTTGGCTCTATACATCACCACAATGGATTTCAAGTGAAACAAAAAAGATGTGCTTTAACTGCAGACTGTCAGCTTTAATTTGAGGGTATTTACATCCAAATCAGGTGAACGGTGTAGGAATTACAACAGTTTGCATATGTGCCTCCCACTTGTTAAGGGACCAAAAGTAATGGGACAGAATAATAATCATAAATAAAAACTTTCACTTTTTAATACTTGGTTGCAAATCCTTTGCAGTTAATTACAGCCTGAAGTCTGGAACGCATAGACATCACCAGACGCTGGGTTTCATCCCTGGTGATGCTCTGCCAGGCCTCTACTGCAACCGTCTTCAGTTCCTGCTTGTTCTTGGGGCATTTTCCCTTCAGTTTTGTCTTCAGCAAGTGAAATGCATGCTCAATCGGATTCAGGTCAGGTGATTGACTTGGCCATTGCATAACAATCCACTTCTTTCCCTTCAAAAACTCTTTGGTTGCTTTTGCAGTATGCTTTGGGTCATTGTCCATCTGCACTGTGAAGTGCCGTCCAATGAGTTCTGAAGCATTTGGCTGAATATGAGCAGATAATATTGCCCGAAACACTTCAGAATTCATCCTGCTGCTTTTGTCAGCAGTCACATCATCAATAAATACAAGAGAACCAGTTCCACTGGTAGCCATACATGCCCACCACCACCATGCTTCACTGATGAGGTGGTATGCTTAGGATCATGAGCAGTTCCTTTCCTTCTCCATACTCTTCTCTTCCCATCACTCTGGTACAAGTTGATCTTGGTCTCATCTGTCCATAGGATGTTGTTCCAGAACTGTGAAGTCGTTTGGCAAACTCTAATCTAGCCTTCCTGTTTTTGAGGCTCACCAATGGTTTACATCTTGTGGTGAACCCTCTGTATTCACTCTGGTGAAGTCTTCTCTTGATTGTTGACTTTGACACACATACACCTGCCTCCTGGAGAGTGTTCTTGATCTGGCCAACTGTTGTGAAGGGTGTTTTCTTCACCAGGGAAAGAATTCTTCGGTCATCCACCACAGTTGTTTTCCGTGGTCTTCCGGGTCTTTTGGTGTTGCTGAGCTCAACGGTGCGTTCCTTCTTTTTAAGAATGTTCCAAACAGTTGTTTTGGCCACGCCTAATGTTTTTGCTATCTCTCTGATGGGTTTGTTTTGTTTTTTCAGCCTAATGATGGCTTGCTTCACTGATAGTGACAGCTCTTGGATCTCATCTTGACAGTTGACAGCAACAGATTCCAAATGCAAATAGCACACTTGAAATGAACTCTGGACCTTTTATCTGCTCATTGTAATTGGGATAATGAGGGAATAACACACACCTGGCCATGGAACAGCTGAGAAGCCAATTGTCCCATTACTTTTGGTCCCTTAACAAGTGGGAGGCACATATGCAAACTGTTGTAATTCCTACACCGTTCACCTGATTTGGATGTAAATACCCTCAAATTAAAGCTGACAGTCTGCAGTTAAAGCACATCTTGTTCGTTTCATTTGAAATCCATTGTGGTGATGTATAGAGCCAAAAATGTTAGAATTGTGTCGATGTCCCAATATTTATGGACCTGACTGTATGTGTATATATATATATATATATATATATATATATATATATATATATATATATATATATATATATATATATATATATATATATATATATATATATATATATTTCACACACACACACACACATACATATATTAACACTGTAAACTATATATATATATATATATATATATATATATATATAATTTTATTTATTTATTTTTTTTATAATTCAAGTTTTTATAGTTTTCATCCGGTTCATGACAATATCTTACAAAACACAAACTACAAATTTATACAAGTACTGCATGTAAGGACAGAATATACAGTGGCTGAAAATGACAGAGATAGACAAAATACTAAATAGTTAAAAATAATAACAACAATAATAATTAATAAATAAAATAAGTAATAAATAAATAATAATAATGAAAAAGTCTAAATCATTGTGTCACATGGGAAGACAGCATCACATAAGACCAAAAATCTTCCCAAACCGGTATACACACAGGGACCCCTGCTTTGTTCTTATGTAGTTTATAAAGCAAACATTCGTACGAAGCTGTCTTAGTCATTATGTTGACCCATTCTTTTATCTCTGGGGTTTTGGGAGTTTTCCAGTGTTTCAAGATAACTCTAGCCATCACAGAGACCCCCCACCATGATCACCGCAAACTCTCCCTTTGTAATATTTGGCATCTGCTCCCTGTCTCCCAATAGACACAACCTTGGTGATAATGGTATTGTTGTTCCAAGCCATTTGCTCAAAATATTTAAAGTTTGGTGCCATAAAGGCTGAATAATTGGACAATCCCAGATACAATGAATAAAAGTACCTCTGTCCTTTTGACATTTCCAACAAACATTATTATTTGTCAAACCCATTCTGTTAAGTCTAAGAGGTGTCAAATAAAACCTATGTATGATTTTATACTGTGTAAATTGTCCTCTAGCTTCCCTAACATATTTACCTGTATTTGACAAAATTATTTTCCACTCTTCGTCCCCGATTACAAACCCAATGTCCTTTTCCCATATTGTCTTTAAATTAATGCAGTCATTGCTGAGAACCTTGTTGGTCGTCCTGTAAAACACAGAGGCTGTTTGTTGTGGATGAGGCAGTGTTAGGAAGTCCAAGATATGGTTTTCGTCCGTATGCTGGATTTTTGTGGAAACACAATTTCTAATTTGAAGATATTTCCAGAAATGATCTTTCTCCTTTAAATTATACTTCTGTACAAGATTATTATAAGACATAAATACACCCTGTTCAAATAAATCTGTCACAGTACACAAACCATTCATATGCCATTTCTTCCAATATATGGGTGATTTCTCGATACAAATAACAAAATTATACCATAGGGAAGAATATGGTTGTTTGCATTGTGATAATTTATGCATCTTGTGAATCTTCGCCCATACCTCTCTTGAGTGCTTCATGATAGGATTTGTGGTTGTATCTAAACACTGAGACAAATGTTCAATAGGGCTGTAGGGCCAAGACAAGGTTTTCTCAATTGTAACCCAATCTAACTGAGTATTATTATTCCAGTGCTTGGCCAATTTGGCCATTTCAAAGGATATCTGATAAAGCCGAGGGTCTGGTAATCCCAATCCTCCCTTATCTCGAGGTGCACATAATTTGTTAAACTTTATCCCGGGCCTTTTCCCATTCCATAGGAAATGTTTAACCATTCTATCGTATTGACTGAAAATCAACTGTGGTATTGTAAGTGGTAGCATCATAAGCACGTAGTTAAGCTGAGACGAGACCACCATCTTAATTATATTCACCTTCCCCCATAAAGTTAACTGAATCTTGTGAATATAAATTCCCAGTGAACCCGGTCGAACGCCTTCTCTGCATCGAGTGAGAGGGCAACAATTGGGTCTGTTTTTTCTCTGTTTAACCAAATTAGATGTAGTAACCTTCTCATATTATCTGTTGACGAACTATTCATCATAAATCCAACTTGATCAGGATTTATAATGTTGGATAACACCTTCTCTAACCGTAATGCCAGGATTTTACAAAGGATCTTACAATCTACGTTGATCAAACTTATTGGGCGGTAATTTGAGGGTTCAGTGGGATCCCTATCTTTCTTAGGAATCACCGACATTAGAGCGTCGTTAAAAGAAGAGGGAAGAGATCCACTCGCATATGCCTCATTATATACTTCTGTTAAAATGGGTGCAAGTACATCTATATACTGTTTATAATATTCAACCGGGAGCCCATCTAACCCTGCTGACTTTCCATTCTGCATAATAGATACAGCTTTTCTGACTTTAAGTTCTATTATTGGGCCTTCTAACATATTCCTCTTCTCTGGGGACAAATTAGACATTTTAAGCTTGGAGAAAAAAACTAAGCAATTCTTCTTGTTTAGGACTAATATCAGCAGTGTATAAATCTTTGTAAAACTTCTGTAATACATCATTTATCTCCTTTGTTGATGTTACTATTGTGTTTCCTTTCTTAATAGCTGTTATTAAATTACATGTATTCTTTTGCTTCAACTGTCTACCAAGCAGTTTACCAGTTTTCTCCCCTTCTTCATAGAAAGTAGTTCCCAGTCTAAATAGAGCGTATTCCACCTTTTTGTTATAGATTTCCTGGAGTTCAAATTTGAGTTTACAAATATCTTGATACAATTGGTTTGAAAAATACTGGGATAATTCTTTTTCATAATTCTTAATTTTGTTATCCAATTCTTGTATTCTGTCCCGATCCTCCCTTTTCCTTTTAGATGCATAACCTATTATCTTCCCTCTGACGTATGCCTTAGATGCTTCCCATTCAGTTGATCTTCTATCAGTACTACCAGTATTCATTTCAAAGAAAGACTGTATGTCTTCTTTTAACGATACGCTAAAGGCCTCATGGGACAGCAGTGAGGTGTTTAACCTCCATCTACCTTTTCTCTCTTTGTCACAATTAATATCAATGCCTAGCTTCACGGCTGCATGATCTGATAAAGCAATAGCATTTATTTTGCAGTGTGTAACATGCTTTGTCATGATGTTCGAGATCAAAAACATCGATTCTGGAATGGGATTTATGACAATGTGAATAGAAGGTGTATTCCCTCTCGCGTGGATTCACCAGATGCCAAATATCCACTAGTGCATTATCTTTACTCATCATATGTATTGCTGCTCTGTCTTTAGGATGTGTTTGGTCACTATTCAATTAAATTCAATTCAAGTTTATTTGTATAGCGCTTTTCACAATACAAATCGTTGCAAAGCAGCTTTACAGGAAATTAAGTTTCTACAATATATTTATATATTGTAGAAACTTAATATATTTAACTTATGGCGAAATTTGGTAGTTCTGAATGTTGTCTGAGGGTAGGCATCATCTGAGGTCCTCTGAGGGGTTGGCATCATCTCTTCTCAGGTGTTCTGGATCCAGACTGAAGCTTGTGTAAATCCTAGTTACCACGTGGCAGAAACAGACATACAGATAGAGACATAATTAGCGTAGCTGCTGTTCCAACCAAGCAAAAATTATTTGTTCAATCCAAGCTAAAGAACAATAATGTGTGTTTGATCAGATATAACTGCAATACAAGATTATGAGATGCATTATGTGAATACTTGGCTAAAGAGATGTCTTTAATCTAGATTTATACAGAGAGAGTGTGTCTGAACACCGAACGTTATCAGGAAGGCTATTCCAGAGTTTGGGAGCCAAATGTGAAAAGGCTCCACCTCCGTTAGTTGACTTTGTTATCCTAGGTACTACCAAAAGTCCATAGTTTTGCGACCTTAGGGAGCGTGATGGATTGTAGCGTGGTAGAAGACTAGTTAGGTAAGCAGGAGCTAAACCATTAAGGGCCTTATAGGTAAGTAATAATATTTTGTAACTGATGCGGAACTTAATAGGTAGCCAGTGCAGAGACTGTAAAATTGTGGTAATATGATCATATTTTCTTGACCTGGTAAGGACTCTAGCTGCTGCATTTTGGACTACCTGTAGCTTGTTTATTGAAGATGCAGGACAACCAGCTAGCAGTGCATTACAATAGTCCAGTCTAGAGGTCATGAATGCATGAACTAGCTTTTCTGCATCAGAAACAGGTAACATGTTTCGTAGCTTGGCAATGTTTCTAAGATGGAAGAATGCTGTTTTTGTAACATGGGAAATATGATTTTCAAAAGACAAGTTGCTGTCTAATATAACACCCAGATTTTTGACTGTAGAGGAAGTAACAGTACATCCGTCTAGTTGCAAATTATAATCCAAGAGATTCTGTGTACTGTTTTTTGGTCCAATAAGTAATATCTCTGTCTTATCTGAATTTAATAGGAGAAAATTATTGGTCATCCAATCTTTTACATTTTTAACACACTCTGTTAGCTTAGATAATTTACAAGTTTCATCTGGTCTTGTTGAGATATATAGTTGAGTATCATCAGCATAACAATGGAAACTAATCCCGTATTTTCTAATAATATTACCAAGGGGCATGTATATTGAAAATAGCAGAGGACCTAGGACAGATCCTTGTGGTGCTCCATACTTTACTGGTGATAATTGAGATGACTCCCAGTTTAAATGAACAAAGTGGTAGCGATCAGACAGGTAGGATCTAAACCATCTTAAAGCCTGCCCTTGAATACCCGTATAGTTTTGTAATCGATCTATGAGTATGTCATGATCTATAGTGTCGAACGCAGCACTAAGATCAAGTAAAACTAGCAATGAGATGCAGCCTTGGTCTGACGCAAGAAGCAAGTCATTTGTAATTTTAACAAGTGCGGTTTCTGTGCTATGGTGGGGCCTGAAACCTGACTGAAATTCTTCATAGAGATCATTTTTTTGCAAAAAAGAGCACAACTGAGCAGACACAACTTTTTCTAAAATTTTAGACATAAACGGAAGATTAGAAATGGGTCTGTAATTTGCTAGTTCATTAGGATCTAGTTGTGGTTTTTTAATAAGAGGCTTAATAACCGCCAGCTTGAATGATTTTGGAACGTGACCTAAAGATATCGAGTTAATAATATTGAGAAGCGGTTGTTCTGCTACAGGTAACAACTCTTTCAGTAATTTAGTGGGTACAGGATCTAATAGGCATGTTTTGTTTTAGATGCAGTGATAAGTTTATTTAGCTCTTCCTGTCCTATAGTTGTAAAGCACTGCAGTTTTTCTTTGGGTGTGATGAATGGAGCTGAAGTACTAGACGCTGCAGAGTCTGTTATTGTATTTCTGATGTTATCTATCTTATCAGTGAAGAATTTCATAAAGTCATTACTATTAAAGTCATAAAGTCATGGCTATTTAGATCGGGTGGTGTCTGTTTATTTGTTAATCTAGCCACTGTGCTAAATAAAAACCTTGGATTGTTTTGGTTATTTTCTATGAGTTTGCGGATATGCTCGGCCCTGGCAGCTTTTAAAGCCTGTCTATAGTTGGACATACTGTTTTTCCATGCAATTCTAAAAACTTCCAATTTAGTTTTTCTCCATTTGCGCTCAAGTTTACGAGTTTCTTTCTTGAGAGAATGGGTATTACTGTTGTACCATGGGGCAGTACGTTTTTCTCTAACCTTTTTCAATTTGATGGGCGCAACAGCTTCTAATGTATTAGAGAAGATAGTGTCCATGTTGCTAGTCATTTCATCTAGCTCATGTGTATTTATGGGTACACAGAGCAGTTGAGATAAATCAGGCAGGTTATTTCTGAATCTATCTTTAGTGGTTGGAACAATAGTTCTTCCTGGACGATAACATGGAGCCATATAGTTAATATCAGTAATACTCAGCTTGCACGATACTAGGAAATGGTCAGTAACATCATCACTTTGAGGTACGATATCTATGTCAGTAAGATCAATTCCATGCGATATAATTAAATCTAGCGTATGATTAAAACGATGAGTGGGCCCGGTGACGTTTTGCTTGACTCCAAAAGAATTTATTAGGTCAGTAAACGCAAGTCCTAACGCATCATTTGTATTATCAACGTGAATGTTAAAATCTCCGACAATTAGCGCTTTATCAACAGTAACCAGTAGGTCTGAGAGGAAATCTGCAAATTCTTTTAAGAAATCTGTATACGGCCCTGGCAGTCTATACACAGTAGCCAGAGCAAGAGATAGGAGAGATTTCTTTTGCATACCTGACAGTGTAACATTAAGCAGAAGTAATTCAAATGAGTTAAAGCTGTATCCTGTTTTCTGGGTGACATTGAGAATATCACTATATATTGTTGCAACACCGCCGCCACGGCCAGTCTGACGGGGCTCATGCTTATAACAGTAGCTTGGTGGAGTAGACTCATTTAGACCAATATAATCATTTGGTTTGAGCCAGGTTTCAGTCAAGCAGAGCACATCAAAACTATTATCTGTGATCATTTCATTTACGATAACTGCTTTGGGTGCGAGTGATCTAATGTTTAGGAGCCCAACCTTTAAAAATTGCTTTTGTTTATTTGTTTTGCATTTTTCTGGTTTAATCACGATCAGATTATTTCTAGATCCTGCATTAAATTTATATTTTGGCTTCACTGTTCGGGGAACAGACACAGTCTTTATAGATTGGACAGCACAAGTATTTATATCATTTAAGTGGGTAGAACAAAAGTCATCATAGCAGTTATTTGAGAATGGGCTTACTAGTCAGATGGAGCGTAGAGTCCTGGAGATGTTGTCCGACAGGAGTTCTGCTCCGACTCTGCTGGGGTGCAGGCCATCAGCGCGGAAAAGCCTAGGACGCTCCCAGAAAAGATTCCAATTATTAACAAAGAGCAGTTTCTGTTCTTTACACCATGACAATAACCATTAGTTTAAAGCAAAAAGTCTACTGAACCTTTCGTGTCCTCGTCGATACGTGGGAAGCGGTCCAGACACGATGATCGTCGTTGCGGGTTATGCGCTGCGCACCGTCTCGATCAGGCTCCTGTAGTCCCTCTTCAGTGTCTCCGTCTGCTGCAGCCTGGTGTCGTTCACCCCCGCGTGCAGCACGATCGCGCCGATGCTCTCGTCGTCCTTCAGGATCGCGGGTATCTGCGCAGAAACATCGAGAACACAAGCGCCAGGGAAACAGTGAGTGTGTGCTTTACCTTCAGCTAACGTAGCATGGACGTGCCGGACGATGGAGTCTCCGACGATCACAGCGTCGCGTTCCGTCTCGCGGAGGGGAGCGAAGCGGTTCCGGGTGGAGATCTCGAAGACTGGAGGCGGCGGAGGGGGAGAGGTCCTCGCGCGGGGCCTGGCTCGCGTCTTCCGCTGCTGCTGCACCCAGGGTCCGTGGTGTCCCGGCGCTGGAGTGAAGGACATCTGGGAAGATCGCGTCCTGGGTGCACAGGGTCTGTGCAGAGAAACACACGGAGTAGAGGTGGTGGGAGTGTTAGCGGTGCGCTGTATACTTACCCCGGACTTGTGAGCGTCAGCCCGGGATGTTTCCAGCGTGGCTCTCCGCTCTCTCAGCTGGGCCTGCCTCTCCACCAGCTCGGCGATCTGCTTCTCCACGGCCTCCAGCTCCAGCTGCACCGAATGCAGCTCGAACGTGTCCTCGCCTGCACTCAAAGGTAGACACACATCCGCCATTAAAGCAAGTAACAGTGAGTAAAACAATGGTAATGTGTGAATAGACTATTAGCAACGTAAGCGAGATTAGCGGCAACCTTCCTTGGTTGCAGCTAATGCAACCACGTTGGCGATGCTAACGGGCTATAAGCTAATAGCGGACTCTGGAAATCAAAATAAAACTAGTGATAACAAGGCGCTTTGATTGTTTTTGTTGTAGAATACGATATATTAGGGATATATTCACACGTTACAGAAACGAAAATGATGGTGTGTAAAATAGATTTCAGGATTAGAAAATAGACGATAAAGAATTAACTTGATGGAGCTCAAACTCAAAACACGCAGCAGCAACAAACATTAGATTTACT